>FNXX01000023.1:124878-484267 GCA_900108845.1 Iljinskaea planisiliqua | reverse complement strand
GAAATGGTGAAAGCTCGGCAATGAGTGTGCTGAAGCAGTAAATGGCGAAGTAGAAAAACTCCTTCAGACAGGTTCTATCGCCGAGGTGAAATATCCAGATTGGCTAGCAAATCCGGTGGTAGTCAAAAAGAAGAACGGCAAGTGGCGTGTGTGGTGGACTTCACCGACCTCAACAAAGCTTGTGCTAAGGATTGTTTTCCTTTGCCACATATCGACCGTCTTGTCGAGGCGACCGCAGGAAATCAGCTCCTGTCATTTATGGCGCTTTCTCTGGCTATAACCAGAACTTCATGCATCCCGACGATCGTGAGAAGACAGCATTCATAACAGACCGCAGCACGTATTGCTATAAGGTGATGCCCTTTGGACTCAAAAACGCTGGTGAAACTTACCAACGCCTGGTAAAACGAATGTTTTCGGGTCAGCTCGGCCATACAATGGAAGTTTACATAGATGATATGCTGGTCAAGTCAACGGTTGCTAGCTCTCACAACGATGATTTGCGCCAGTGCTTCGACATCCTAAATTTTTATGGTATGAAACTCAATCCGACGAAGTGCACATTCGCAGTAACTTCTGGGGAATTTTTAGGCTACCTGGTCACTTAGCGTGGAATAGAAGCAAACCCGAAGGAAATTTCTGCGATCTTGGAACTGCCGTCCCCGAAGAACACTCGCGAGGTCCAACGCCTCACTGGTCGGATCGCCGCCCTAAATCGTTTCATATCTCGATCAACGGATAAGTGTCTTCCCTTTTATCAACTACTCCGCGGCAACAAACGATTCGAGTGGGATGATAACTGTGAATCCGCTTTTCATAAACTAAAGACTTATCTCTCGACACCTCCGATCCTCGCCAAACCAGAGGACGGTGAATGTTTCTATCTCTATATCACCATATCAACAACGGCGGTCAGCGGAGTCATGGTGCGTGAAGACCGCGGCGAACAAATGCCAATATTTTATGTCAGCAAGACGTTAGATGGTGCAGAGACCCGATATCCCACCCTGGAAAATCTGGCTTTAGCCCTCGTTGTGGCCGCAAGAAAGCTTCGCCCTTACTTTCAATCACACACGATTCATGTCTCAACAATCAACCACTTCATACTATTCTGCATAGTCCAAGTCAGTCTGGATGAATGGCACGTTGGGCCGTCTAACTCTTAGAATATGACATCGAATACAAAAGCCGTCTCAGCGCCAAGGCTCAGGTTCTTGCCGATTTTCTCATTGAATTGCCTCCGGAGCTCGTCGATCAAACTCTTCAGCCTCCACCAAAATGGAATCTTCACGTTGATGTGGATTTTGTGCCGGCAAGGTTCTGGCGTCAGCATCAAACTTGAATCCCGACTGGAGAAATTCTCGAACAATCATTCCGCCTATATTTTTCCCGCATCCAACAATGAAGCTGAATGCGAAGCACTTCTCGCGGGACTTCGCCTCGCCAAAAGCATCGGCGTCCAACATCTCCAAGCATACTGCGATTCGCAGGTCGTCGCAAATCAATACAATGGCACAAATGAAGCTCGCAACGAACGTATGGACGCCTACCTCAAGGTCGTTCAAAACCTTGCAAAGGAGTTTCAAACCTTCGACCTCACAAGGATACCTCGAGAGGAAAACGCAACGGCAGATGCTCTCGCGACCATCAGCTCGGCTACGGACTCAGACCTCAAACTTCTATTCCCGATTGCCAGTATTCCAACGCCGTAATGGAGGACGGAACGGATTGGCACCAGGAGATACGCCTTTACATCGCCGATGGGGACACCCCTGAAGATCGTTGGGAAGCTCGTCGCCTCAAGACCCGGGCTGCACGATACACCTTAATCGACGGCGATTTATTTTGGTGGAGCGCTACGGAGCACTTCTCATTTGTCTCAGTGGGGACGAAACACGTTGTGTTATAGCTGAAACACACGATGGCGCAGGCGGCAATCATTCAGGGGACGAACTCTAACCCTTAAAATAAAAAAGTACGGCTTTTATTGGCCAACAATGATCGCAGACTGCAAACCATACGCACTGAAGTGCGAAAAATGTCAACAACATGGTCCAATGATCAATACACCAGCCGAGCTCCTTACGTCATCTTCACACCATATCCGTTCATGCGATGGGCAATGGACGTCGTCGGTCCTCTTCCCGCTTGTCGGCAGTGTAAGTTTCTTCTCATCATGACAGATTATTTCACCAAATGGGTTGAAGCCAAGGCCTTCGCATCTAGAAAAGACTTCGATGTTCAGAAATTCGTCTGGAAATACATCATATGTCGCCACGGCCTCCCGTATGAGATCGTGACGGATAATGGCTCGCAACTCATCTCTAACCGATTCGAAGGATTTTGCGCAAGATGGAACATACGACTCAGCAATCAACTCCTCGATATCCCCAAGGAGACGGACAAGCCGAGGCGACTAGCAAAACCTTCTTAGACGGACTCAAAAAGCGGCTTGAAACGAAGAAGGGACTTTGGGTTGATGAACTCGACGGCGTTTTACGGTCACATCGAACAACGCCTCGACGTGCTACTGCGAAAACACCATTTTGTTTGGCATACGGTTGCGAAGCTATGGTTCCGCCGAGGTCAACGTTCGAAGTCTTCACCGCACAATGATGCCTCAACACCCCGAGATCAACGAAGCAATGCTCATTCATAACCTCGACACAATCGAAGAAACGTGGAATCAAGCTATACTCCGCATACAAAACTATCAGCAGCAGGCGGCTCGTTACTACAACAAGAAGGTTCGGCAGAGGCATTTTGACGATACCAAGGAATGGCTTGCTGGAAAACTCGGAGCCTCCTGGGAAGGACCTTACATCGTCTCTAAAGTTGTACGACCCGGAGTCTGCAAACTAACCACTATGGAAGGCGAATCGGTCCTGCGCTCGTGGAACGCCCACAAGCGTAGGCAGCCCGTAAAAAGGTCCAGCTATACATCAATAACAACACTTTTAGAGTTAAATCTCTTAAGTTCTTCGCTCCTTGCAATCTTTCACATCGGCGTCCTGGCCAGACGACTGATAGCGTTCTTCGCGAATGCAGTGGTGAAATAATCCACAACCAATAAGCCGGATTCACCCGCAAACCTCGAAGTTATACTCGATCCCCGAATTAAGTTCACATCTTTATTCAACTTAGAGCGTCGATTTTATCGTATGAAACGCTCCGTGTTGAACTAACTTCAGCCGGACTATCTATCGATTATAAGCCGAGCTGACGTAAGCCTTCACGGCGAGCAGACTTAAGCCTTGCACTTCGGACGCTCGATCTAACCATGTAGTTTCAAAGAAATGATCACTCCGATCGAACTGACTCGCTACCAAGCACCTACTTTGGTTCGAAGAATCCTAACGTTTGAAGAAAAAACATAAATGAAAGAGATTATTATTCGTGCAAGAGAATTCGGAAAATGTTTTCATTAAACATTACAAGGCATGATGTTGAAGTCCACAATGCTCGGACTTCAACGGAACAAAAAAAATAACAAAAAATTAAGGAGTCGCCTCAGCCCTTCACGACCCTGATCCCCAGCAGGATTGCTCGGCCTTCACGACCCTGATCCCCAGCAGGATCAGCTGGTTTTCAAGATCCTGATCCCCAAAGGATCAATTGGTCTCCTCCTCTTCAGATGCGCGCCGGTTGCCTCCGAACTGGTCTTTAAGAAGAAGGCTTTGCCTTGGCAGAAGGAATAGCCAGATACGCGTCGAGTTCACCCTCTGCAAAGCGATCTCGTCATCTTCTCAGATCTCAACCTCGGCGACATTTTATTCCCGCTTTCTGAGTTTTCTTTAGCTCCCGGGCATACTTGCCAACCAGAAAGGTAGCGCTATTCATAGCCCGCATTTGATCGGTGGCATACTTCACTCGTAGAAAATAAGCTGCTCGGGCTCTGGTCTCGCCATCGGTCTCGACCTAGTCCTCCAAACGAAGTGGCAACTATCGCGGGTCCGCAGCTATAGGCACCGGTCCGTTATAATGAAAGTAAAACCCATTCGGGTTCGGCCTGGTGACTCTCCTTATTTTTTCGGGAGGACCCTCGACGTGGTCCTCTTCGCCTCCAGCTTCGCCTCCTTCAGGCCGGTGTCAGCCACCTTATCATGACCAGCTTGGCCATCCACCTCGACATCATCATGAGTAACGGGTTCTCTAAGACCTCAGTTGCAGCGTCATGTTGGTTTTCAGCGGAATCATCCCCAACAATATCTTCGGGAGCCGTCGCGACACCTTCCTCAGGAAGAACCGGAGAGATCGCCATTCGATAGATGGGCCCTCGGGTTCCTAACATTTCCCTCGGAGCCGGAGGTGGTACGCTTGGTCTGGCGACGACCGAACTCTGAGCGTATTGGCGTAGCTCGCAAATTTTCTCTTTTGGAGCCCCATTTTCGACTTAGGTGACGGCGCTGGAGTTCTCTGGTTTCGTTTGATTGCCTCGGGTACTCGCTCCGCAGAAATATCAGGCAAAGTCTGATGACTGATCCTGGTGAAAGCCTTGACAATGCTGGAAAAATCTTCTGGAAGAGGAGCGGCGAAGAAGGGCTTATCTGCAGACAAGCCCAGGTGTTAATAAAAACGACAAGAGGCCAAAAAAATAAAATCACGAAAAAATACTGATTGCCAAGCTCCAGTCATTTTGAATCTCAATTTCCGGGTCCGCCACCAAGAACTCATCTTTCTTCACGAAGAAATATAGTTCCCTCTAGTTGTATACTTAGCTCTTCACGCCACCAGTGATGATGCTGAATTTGGGCTTTACTTGTTGATAGAAACAACCGTGCCCGACGAACCTTTCTTCCCGACACTCTTTATCGAGGTCATTTCTTCAAAAATCCTGCAGTCGAGAGGAAGTCCGTTTCTGAAGCCAAAGTTATCAGCCCGACCATATGACGAGCCGCAGCATGAGTCAATTGCGTCAGCGCATTCTTCTCCTTGAGCAATACTCCAAAAAGAGGCGAGGAAGAGGAAACCATAGATGACATTCCGAGAAGAAATATTCGTACACGCAGAAGTACCCAGGCGGGGCATCCCATGGCCTTTCATCCGGGCCAGGACTTGGAAAGTTACCTTCAGGCTGATCCCACAAAGAGTTTCAGGTTGGCCAATTTCTCCTTCGTCATCTTTGACCGATAAATTCCGAAGTCATTCCTGGCGTTTTGTGGGAGCTTAGGAGCCCTCTCTTGCGTCCTCTGCGAGCAGCCTGCGTGACACCGTGAGGGTCAAAAATCAAATCCTCCTCATCCAGCTCGTCGTCAGAATCTTCGCCTCGATCATTTTCCTCATTCTCCGAGTCTTCAACACTAATGTTGGCCGTCTCGGCCTCCGGATCTTGTCGAAGATCTTCAGGATCTTCATCAATTAGACTGGGAATTTCTATGGGATTCCTGGGCTCAGCACATTCCCGGCGAACTTCCTCATTCCTCCGCCGAAGTTCTTCTACATCATCCCAGGATGGGAAGATGTTTTCCCAGGAATGAACAGATATGTTTGAACTAGCATGTGAGTTTGAAGATTCCATCTGGTCGGACACTCTCGTGGCGACTGAAGAACACGACGGAGTTGGCAAATCGGAAAAATATAAAAAGAGGAGAGAGGTGAGAGCTCTACCTTCTGAAGAAATGAAGAAGTGGAAAAATGAATAGAAGAAGGGAAACTTCAGATTTATATCAGAGGAAAGTGGAGGATTCGAGATTAATCATTTCAACCCGACTCTTCGGCTTCCACTACTTCAAACTTTTGTCATCATTAGGGTTAACGGTCGCGTCCCACGCACCCACACTCACGTCACCTCGCTTCGAGTTAGTAGAAATTTATTGCATGGTCGACACATGTCATCATCTGCAACTCATGGAAAACGCGAGATGTGTGACGGCCTCTGCACGCTCCCATTCATAACCTTTTTCACTCTGAGAAACGTGGGAGTGGCTGCATATTCACGTCTTTTCGACTTCAGAAATAAGCATTCGAATATTCGTTTCAACGGCGGGAAGGGAAATGATGAACTTCTTTTTGATTTTTCCTATCTTCATTTCGCATGACCGAGCTCAATTCACACCGAGCCAACTTTACTTCAAATTCTCCGAGCTCAATTGACATCACTCGACGAACTGGGGGGGGGACTTATTGTTGGGTACGGGCTGCACACCTCCCTTAAAGGCCCAGCAAAAATTCACCTCGGCCCATTAACGATCATCGTTTGTCAATTATTGTTCCACATCAATTAAATATTAAATTTAATTCTTTCTTGAAGATTATCCATTTATTTTTAAGGAAAATATTCTTTTCCCTAAGAGATTATGACATCGGCGCAGTAAATCAGGAAAAGAGATCTGCATCGGATCTCTTTACTGATTCGAAGGGATTGAAGTCGGCAATTAATCACTATAAATAAGAGGCAGACTTCACATGGAAGGGCATCCGCAAAAAAAAGAGAGAGACCAAGCTATTGAAGACCTAGAGCCACAAAAATAGTTTTCCTTAAGAGCTTTGTTTCTTTCTCTCTAATTCATTAACCATCTTTCATATATCAATAAATCTCTTTCGATCCTTCTCAAAAACCCACAACTTTTATTTGAATTATTAATATACGAAGTAATAGTTCAACAAACGTTTCCTTGGTAGGGTTTAAATCTGTAGAATTTATAATCGAGAGAAATTTAATCCGGTGATAGGGCTAGTTATCATTGTCTGAATCCCAAGGCTGATTTAGATAAAGGTGCCAGATAGTCTTTTGGTTAGAAGTTCTAATTTCGTATCATCGTCCGTGTACTTCTTTTTGTATTTTAATAAGCTTTTCTTCTTCTTACGTAATGACTGGTTCTTGCTTACTACATCTTTTGCTGTCTCACATGTATGTATATTCTTTGGGGAAATTTATCCTTGGCAAGCCCTGTTCATGTTGAGGTGAGATCATTTACGTCCTCATAGAGTCATAATATATTATTGTTGGGTTGTTCCTTATCATGCGCGTTTTCCTTAGAAGACCTCTCTTTTCTTCTCTTCAGATTTTATTAGTAACCCTCTAACCTTTATAATTCTTCAGGTGAAGAATATAGTTGACTTGGCAGATATTGTTTCATCAGATTTACCAAAACATTCAAGTCCCACCTCGTCATGTGATATTCCATCGGCTAACACACATTCGCTTCCTCCCAAATCAACCCCATCTAGACGAGCTCTAGCTTCAACTGGGCAGCAGGATTCTGATAGTCAAACTTTGGGATTGAAGTCTCCAAATAATTATTACTCAACATCTGAAGGAAGACCATCCTCTGTGCTTTCGACCTGTAGCAATGACTTTGCCACCAGGTCCCATCATGCATCGTCTGAAGGTGGCTGGTCCATGAACGCGTTTTGTGAGCTCGTGGCTTCTTTCTTATCAAGTCATTCAAAACAAAAACTGATTCAGGTGCCTTCTGTCTTGTAGTGATATAGATTCTGTTTAGCAAAGTTTTCAAAATCTGTGCTCAAAAAGGGTTGTCCATCACTACAAGAAAGATTCTATTCAGCAGTCTTGTCCTAATCCTTGCTCAAAAAAGGGTTGTCCATCGTCTCGACAATTCTTTTCAATCCCAACTTGTACGAAGGGTATGTCCTCTTTTTTTTTTGATTTTTATTTAAAAGTTTGTTTTTGTTATCGTTATTGTTGTTTACTCTTTGCTTTTGAAAACTTTACAAGATTATAAGTCATTTTCTTGGTCTTGTAAATTGGAATGAAAAACGAAGTTCTTTTTGACTTGCACGAATGGTCGACAAGATGGAACTGATTACCTTAAAAAATTGTGAATTACGTTGAGATTAACACACATACCTAACACTTAATATTTCCTCATACTCTTAGATAGTTCAAAGTATAACTATTGATTCATGGTTACTCAAAATATAAAGTCCATTTCAGAAGCAATTTCATATGAATAAACAAACAATAATAAGGTTGGATAACCAAACATTGGAATTAACATGTTATCATATATTACACTAATTGCTAGTAAATTAAGGAGACCATTCTGTGCGTAGCGCGGATTCTCACCTACTTAGGTTCAATAATTGTGAAAGTCCACTAATACGTTTTTAGGATAAATGTGTAGAGTCCTCAATTTGAGAAGAAGAAGATGAATAGTTTTCTGTAAGTAATAGATATAAACTCATCTCGACGGTGTCGAAGAAAGAGATTAAAGGTGATTTGGTCATCGACCTCCTAGACAATCCAAGAAATGTTTTAAAACTGTTAAACGATGTCGAAAATGTTTTTTTATATTTTATTTCAAGGTGGAGATCGACACCGTTCAACAATTTTTTTAAAGGACACATCTCATGAATATGAATAGGAACTGACGTGTCAGAAATCTGGAGAAATTTGGTTATCTTTTATATCTAAAGATTATGGATCGTATGTGTGGGTTGTGTAATTTTTTTTTGTTTAAGATATTTATTCTATTTTATGTTGTTATATTTGTCAGCTGTCAATTTGTAAAGAAATGGTTAACTGTATGGTTTTGTCTTTTTTGATAGTGTGACTTTTATAGCTATCAAAATAAGGCTTATGTTTATAGGTAAAATATATTGTTTACATAAATATACATTTTTTAAATTATTTAAAAGAATTGCATATTTGGTTTTTTAAAAGAAAATGACAACATATGTATTAAAAAGACGAAAAGGCATCTATAATCTTCATGGTTGTTTTGTTTTGATGTTGATGTTCCTTTTTCTTGTGATAAAATATTGAATTTAGGCATGTGATTGTTTTTGTGTAAACTTTTGATAGCATCTATGAATTCATTAAAATAGAATATTGTTGTTAGAGTTATGAACAACCTCCTCAAGGGGTTCTCCACTTGGATTTCTCAAAAAATAAAATAAAGAAAAACTAAAAATATATATTATTTTAATGGGTGAGTATCTCAAATGTTGAGAAACCCAACCCAAAAGTATCTCAAATGAGATATTTTGAGATATTTTTGGGCTGGGTTTCTCAAAATTTGAGATACTCACCCATTAAAATAATATACTTTTATTTATTTTCTTAAATACTTAACATGAAAACTTCTTGTTGGACATGCTCTAAGGGGAGTCATAATTTGCCTGCAAGATAGTTTACAAGTGTGCTTACAAATTATTAATTATTATTCCTTTCAACTAATTTCTATAAATTTTTTGTTGACTCATTAGAGTATATTTATCAAACCCAATGCAAAACTGCTAATATAAAAGAACAAGGCCGAAGCATGTATCAAAATTTCAAATTTACACACATAGAAACATCATCATTGGTAATAAGTTGACTTCATTTTCTTTCTTACACTGATTTTAACTTGCTCAACGATTCAAGTACCAGTTGTTAAACTACACTTTCCATACAGAAACTGTTGAACTCTTGGACTTCCTTGCTGATATGGGTTTGTAGACAATGATGAACCTTTGAATCCTCCGGTCAATAGACCGGACGCTGACGCTGCACATATTTTCCTTCTCATTGCTTCTAGCTCCGATCTTTTCTTGCTAGATGATGACATCGAGTAAGATGACTCGGGAAAGAAGGAAGATGAATGGATCAGTGCTCCTATTGAGCATTCCAAGCTTTTGATTCAGAACCAGGATGAGATAATCAAAGAACGCAGGCTCTCTGAGCCCTATACGAGTATTGGTGACTGTTTCGGCAGGACCGTGAAAG
This sequence comes from Iljinskaea planisiliqua, assembly GCA_900108845.1. Classification (NCBI taxonomy): domain Eukaryota; kingdom Viridiplantae; phylum Streptophyta; class Magnoliopsida; order Brassicales; family Brassicaceae; genus Iljinskaea; species Iljinskaea planisiliqua. The sequence continues at coordinate 474,594 of FNXX01000023.1, read as the reverse complement.
ATGTAGGTTTTGGTGCCCTATGGAGATGAAACACCATCAATGTCATCCGTTACTTCCCAAGTCAGATTGATTTAGTTCTACACTCTATTTGCTTCATCGCTATTGTTAGTATCGTTTTTGCATATTTCTTCCTAGGTGACTCGATGGAACCATACTTAGCATGGGTTTTTGCTGCTTTTCTTTTATGCATTACTAACTTCTCCTTTTAGTTCTCAAAGGAACGATTTGACTGATGAATTTCCCTTTTATATGTTATGTTACCAACTTTGTAGTATATAGTTTTCTGTAAGTTTGTTAAACAGCATCATTGAAAAATGTAACAGTGTGCCATAAGTCGAGGGTCTTGTCCATGAAAGCAGGTTGTGGCCTCTTCTTCTTCGACTATTAGGTTAGAGTGGAGAATAGCTAACTTACCTTACTTTCAAAAACAAAGCACTGGCTATGGATGCATTGCTTACAACAACTACGAGACAAGCGATGAGTCCGACCATGATATCGGCTCTTTTTAGTCTACGCAAATAGTAATTTCAAAATTTTCCAAAATTTACATCTCAAGTTTGGTGAACTTGAGTTTTTTTTTTGTTAGGTTAAATTTGTTCTTTGTTTTTAAACGGTTACGACTCGACAATATTGATCAATGGAGATTCAAACTAACTATGTGTTGTGAATTCAAGGTCGAGTCAACAAGAAAAAAGAAAAAAAACTTAGACACAAAAGTTATTGAGGCTAAATACCTGCTTTAGGTTACTTTATTGTCAATGTCCCAAAACCTGATACCAAAAGGAAATTATAGAAATTCCATTTTCCAAATAGGAAACTAATTGTTTTTCTTTTAACTATAGAAAACTAGAATATTTATTAAAAGGAAACTAAAAGATTTCCTATTTCAAGTAATATATCCCCTAAAAAAGAAATCTCCACATTTTAAGTCACCAAAAAACAACAATCTCCACCTTGACGAAAAATCTCCTTAGACTTCAGCTTCAGAACCTTGTTCTTTCTTTGAGGGGGTTTCCTCTTCCTCTAGCTTTGGAAGACATGGAGTAAATCAAAGAAATGCCTGAACTTCTCCACCAACACGGGTTTGGTAACATATCAGGTGCATTTTCCGACATATGCACCTTCTCCGACAAGATTTGTCCTGATGCAGATAACTCTCTGATCTTATGAAACTTTATATGAATGTACTTCGTCCTTGCATGATATACGTGATTCTTAGCCAGAAACTGCACTTTGACTATCATTGTAGAGTTGAACTCCGCCTTGATCAACATCCAATTCTGACACGAGTCTTTTAACCCATAGTGCTTCCTTGGCAGCTTCTCCCATAGCCATATACTCAGCTTTAGTAGTGAACATTTCAGCAACAGAGTGCAACACCAATCTCCAATAGATAGGACCACCTGCAAGAGTAAAAAAAGAAACCTGTAGTAGATCTTGCATTGTCTTGATCACCTCCATAATCCGTGTCCACGTACCCCATAACCGAGGCAGACTCTTGACCTCCAAACATAAGCTCATAGTCAGCTGTACCTTTCAAATACCTGAGAATCCCTTTTACTGCGTTCCAGTGTTACATGTACATGCTTATTTGACTAATTTCTTGTGCTATATCCGGCTTGGTGCAAATCATTGCATACATCAAAAACAACCAACTACACTAGCATAAGGGACTTGTGCCATTATCAGATCTCAGATACTTAATCTTCTTCTCCACCTGGTTTTCTACTTCAGCCTTCCAAATCTTGAAGCTCGCAAATAATTCAGATTTCTGTTTTAAAAAGTACACCCAAACCATCTTATAGAAGTCATCAATGAAGACGACAAAGTATCTCGATCCACCCAATGACTGTTCTCGAGTTGGACCCGACACATCAGAATGGACATGTTCTAAAAGACCCTTTGTCGTGTGCTGCCCAGGCTTGAAAGAAATTTTGGACTGCTTTACCATAACACATAATTTACAGAAATCCATCTTACAGTTCTTTAACCCATCCAGAAGACCTCTTTTGAAAATTTCATCAAGCCCATGTTCTTCTATATGACCCATACACATATGCCATAGAGCTGTACAATCCGATTCAGATTCTGCAGGTGCCCCTCCACCTACAACTACACTTCCTTCCAACCGATAAACACTCACTGCTGTCATTTTCCCCCTTATCACAACCATTGCTCCTTTACACACCTTTAAAACGTCATCATCTTCATCAGCTCGAAGTTTGAACGCATTTGTAGGAAGTGTTCCCAAGGAGATAAGATTCTTCTTCACTGCTGTAACATTTCTAACATCAGTTAGCATTCTAATAATGCCATCGTTCTCGCAGAATTTCACTTTCCAGGTACCAATGCTGTTACACACCTTGTCATCAGCCAACTGAACCGAACCCATGCTTTTAGCTTTATACGTCTAAAACCACTCTTTATAAAGAGCCATATGGAATGAGGCACATGCATCTAGAATCCAAGAATCCATGTAATTTCCTGATGTTACAGCAAGTAGATACTTCTCCGTATCTTCTCCTGAATATTCCTTCTTCTGAACCACGTTTGCAGAACTTGTTCCTACTGCATTATATCTTATAGCAGGACAATCTTGCTTGAAGTGACCTCTCTTGCCATAACCATTAAACATTGAATTCTTTCCAGGTTTAGATTTCGATTTGTCCCTACTACCCACTTGCTTCTCTTCCTTCTTTCCTCTTTGATGATTGAAACTCACGTACAATCCATCACCCTGAGACTTGTCGACCACAGTTGTGTTTTTGTCGGTGTTCATAATGAGATTGCAGCGCAGAACAAACTGAGTCTAACCCTATAGTCGTTTTATCAACCGTAAGAGCCGTCAATATGGTCTCATACTCCATACGCAGAGAACACAGCAAGATCGTGGCTTTATCTTCATCCTCAATTTTCACATCCACACGCTCTAGATTCCCGATGATTTGATTAAAATTGTTAACTGATATGAGGCGATTTCACCTCATCATAACATTCGGTTTGCAAATTTTATCGAGTGTTTTTAGTATTTATTGAGTCATTTCAGGTTACTAAGGAGCTATAAACGAAAAGATAAGGAACTGGAGCCTCTGAACCAAAAAGGAACCGAAATGAAGGAAAAGGACCCGAGTTTGAAGAATATAAGATAATGGAGCACCCGCTCCCCTTCAGAGCACATGATCCACACTGGAGCAGATGCTCCATCCGTCCAAAACAGATATGGAAACTTGTCTTAAGTAGTCTTGGGACGCGAGCAAGGAAGAAAAGAGGAGATCCTTCGCCATCTACAACATCTTATCTTTCATTTTCTATTTTATCATCTTGTATACAAAAATTTGAGAGCTTTAGTGACCTAGACACCTTTTTCATAGTGTTTTGAGAGTTTCTACTTGTAAGATTTTAAGAAGAATCTCTGCCACACTTGAGAAGAATTATAAACCTTTGCCATCTCCATTTTATATTTCATGGATTCCCTTTCATTTGTTGTTGTGTTCTCTTCTCCTATGTCTTAATAGATCCTCTAGTTAGATCAAGGGTTTCAATAGTATTCATGAGTTGATGGGTTGAACACAAATAGGGATTTGAATAGATTGTCTTCACCATTTGTTAGTCTTAATGTCTGGATTGAACTGATTACCTAATTTATGATTTTAAGTTAATCTATTCATCAAAAGTGTAATAGGTTGCTAGAAGAGCCTTGGTGAGAGATTTGTCCTTAGCCAATGACAGTTGATGTTGAGGCAAATCGTGAGCATATCAAACCTGTGCAATAATGCTTGTATGCGATTTTCGGACCAATGACAGTTTAGGAATCTAGGTTGTTAGATAAAGTTATTAATGCCACGACAGTGGATTGTTATTATCTTATGTGTTGAGCTCAAGAGCTGCGCCTAGATGTCGCCTGAATAGTTGTTCGATCATTTGCTCTGAATTTCTTGCGAAAGTTCCTTGGTGTAACGCTTTGTTTTTATTGAGTTTAAATCATTGTTTAATTCTGTGACTTGTTACTGAAACAACAAAACCTACTTGCTTGCTTAACTTATTTTCAATTCCTTATAGATACAAAGTGTAACATTGGTGCTCTTGAAATCAAACTTTTATGTATTACAATTATAAACTGTGCACTTGCAGTAGAATAACAGCACTAAATCCAGTGTATCAAGTTTTTGGCGCCTTTGCGACTGGGAACAATTTGTTACCTCTGTTTCTTAGTTTGAATTTTAGTCTAAGATCTTTCTAATTTGTTTTACTTCTTCTCTCTTGTGTTTGTTTTAGGTGTATGACCACAAGAACCACGAGGAGCAAGAAATCTGAAAATCTCGTCATCCTAACCAACGAAGAGCTGTCGAGAAGAGAATGAGAAAACAGGCAAAACCGAGCTGCACCAGTGCTTGCTCCTGTTCCTGTTCCTTCTACCAATTCTAGTCGTGTCTCTGCACCTGTCCGTGTTCATACTACCGTGAATATGGGCGACAGAGGCAATGCTGAAATGGCAGCTGAGCAGCAAAGACTTCGTCAAGAGATGGAGCAACAGAGACAACCGCAGCACCAATAGCCTGCAATTGGAGATAAGGATAATCCGCATGTCTTCTATCAAGACAGAGCTGGGATTGTCCCACCCACAATTCAGAGGCAAGATTTCGAGATCAAGCCTCAAATGATCACTTTAGTGAAACAGCATTTTTTCCATGGGTTGCCTACATAAATTCTGATGGACCACATCAAAAATTTTGAAGAATTCTGCAGCCCAACTGATTCAAATGGAGTGCCTCATGACTTTCTGCAAGTGTAAGCTGTTCTCATTCTCTTTGGCGGACAAAGCTTCACGCTGGCTTAAGTTATTGACACCTGGGTCTTTGACAACATGGGCTGAGTGTAGACCAACATTCTTAGATCACTTTTACATCAAGTCCAAGACTGCAGCTTTGGGGAACAAGATATCCTCATTCCAGCAACATTCTAGATAAGCCTTTTGTGAGGCTTGGGAGAGGTTTAAGGAGTGCAGAAGAGAGTGTCCTCATCATGGGTTCACTGATAAACAAATTCTGGGCACCTTCTATGATGGTGTTGATTGGGATTACATGAATGCTCTACTTGCTGCCAGCAATGGCGATTTTATGACAAAATCCAAGGAGGGTGCCTTTGAACTGATTGAGAATTTGACTACAAGTTCTAGCAACAAGTCTCCTGAATATGACAGAACAAGAAAGGTCAGTAGTGCGGAAGCTCAAAAGATTGATGAGCTCACAGCTAAGGTGAACATTTTGCTAAAGGAGAACCAAAAGACAGTCCATTTTGTTGATGAGAATGGAGAAGCACCTCTATCTAAGGAGTTTGGAGATGAACAAGATGATAATCAGCTAGAGTTCAGATATGTGAATGGGTAAAGATTTATGTAAAATCGTGGGTTCAACGAAGCCTATAGGAGCTACCTCAAGTTGTACAGGAGCTCCAATGTGGAAAATCCACAAGATCAAGTATACACACAACAACAAGGAAGCCAAAATCAGCTGTCTCAGAATATGGAGTTTCAGAAAAGCTACTCCAACAATTCACATTGAAAGCATTTCTTCACCAATCAAGGGAAAAATCGTTTCTAAGGAGGACAATAAAAATCGCAATTTCCAACATGGAGCCTTCTTCAAGCTCTACAACCACCTCCCAAGATGACCTGAAAAACATTATGTAGCAGCTGCTACTTAATCAGCAGAAGTCATCTTCTGAAATCAATGCTAAGGTTGTCACATGTACAATGATATGAATTGCAAGTATAAGGCTGTGTGAACTCACATGAAGAAATTGGATGTTCAAGTTGCACAAACTGCAGAAGCTGTCAAGAGAACACATAAAAATCTTCCAGGGAAACCTGAAAATTCAAGAGCTGAGTACATTAATGCCATTGAATTGAGAAGGGGGAAGACACTTCAGGTTTCTGCAGCACCAACCCAGAAATTGGAAAAAGGGAAAGAGCTAGCAGTAGAGCACCTGCTCTATGAATAACAGCATTTTCCTGGCGAAGAAAACTCGAAGGAGCACCCCTCAACATCCGGAGAACATGCTCCGATTCCATCTCAGGGTGCTCCAGGCGGAGATTTTGCGATGGAGAACCCCATCCCATCGAAGGAGGACATGCTCCATTAGGGTACTCCACCCACTTCTGCAGGAAAACCTGCAGCAGCTCCAGAGAGGGTTTACAAACCCTTAGTGCCCAACCCAGTCCCACCTAAGAAGTCCCGCAAAGACCTAGAAGAGGCTAAATGCAAGGAGAAGCTTCAAGATATATCCATCAAACTTCCATTGGTTGATTCTGCCCAAATAATGCCTTCTTTTAAGAGGTACATAAAAGGACTGTTGGTTGGAAGAGTAGCTGGGGATGAGGATGTGATGCTGGTTTCAAAAGACTGCAGGGTTGTGCTGGAAAACAAAGTACTCAGGAAGATGGAGGATCCAGAGAAGTTTGTTCTATCTGTGCAAATCGGAGCTAATACATTTGCTTACTCTCTCAGAGATATGGGTTCAAGTGTAAATCTTATGTCATACTCTGTGCCTAACAGACTGGGCTTCACCAAGTTTAAGCCAACAAGAATCTCTCTAGTTTTTGCTGACAAATCAACAAAGCTGCCTGTAGGAATTCTTGAGGATTTGCATGTGAGGATTGGGAACGCTATAATCCCTGCAGATTTTGTGGTTCTGGAACTTGATGAAAAACCAAGGGACCCTCTGATTTTGGGTAGACCATTCCTTTGCACAACAGGTGCAATACTCAATGTAAGGAGTGGGGTGATTGATCTCCAACTGGGAGATATTATAGTGAAATTCGAAATGGATAAATTGTTAAAAAGACCCATGCTGGATGGGCAACCTTTCCACAATAAAGGTGATGATGCAATCTCAGAACAAGTGGTTGAAGAGGTTTTATCTACTGATCCATTGGAAGTTGCATTGACTATGGCCGAAGGAAGACATGGTTTTCTGAGTGAGGATGCTGATGGGTTTCCAAAGATGCTGGATACAAGCCTCAGATTGGAAAGGATGGTAGCCTACATGAATTTAGAAGAAGGGCAAAACTCGACTGCATAAATCAACAACAGAGCACCTGCTCTGAAGTCAAGTCTTGTTGACAGCCCTTGGAGCGAGCTGAAAGTTCCTAAACTTGAGCTGAAAACACCCTGCCAGGCAAAGGTACGCATTCCTTGGAACAAACTCTACATACCCTGTCATAGTAAACTCTGAACTGAACAATGTGGAAATTGTTTTGCTTTTGTGTGAACTTAGAAAATATAGAAAGGCATTAGGATACTCACTTGATGATATCACTGAAATCTCTCATTATCTTTGCATGCATATAATATATCTAGAAGATGAATCAATGAGTTTAATAGAACATCAGAGAAGGTTAAACCCGAATTTAAAAGATGTTGTTAAGAAGGAGATAATGAAACTTCTAAAGGCTGGTGTGATTTATGTTATTTCCGATAGTACGTGGGTTAAGTCTGTTCATGTAGTTCCTACGAAAGGTATAATCACTGTGATTAAAAATGATAGGAACGAATTGATAGCAACTAGGACTGTAACTGACCATAGAATGTGTATACAATATCAGAAACTGAATGCTGCAACCCGTAAGGACCATTTTCCTTTGTCTTTTATTGATCAAATGCTTGAAAGATTGGGTAACAACCCTTACTATTGCTTTCTAGATGGTTACTCTTGTTTCTTTCAGATCCCAATCCATCCCGATTACCAGGAGAAGACGCCATTCACATGTCACCTTCGCCTACTGGTGAATGCCATTCGGCTTGTGCAATGCTCCGGCGACATTCCAGCGGTGCATGATGTCTATCTTTACTGACCTCATCAAAGATATTATGGAGGTTTTCATAGAAAATTTATTTGTCTATGGAAGCTCTTTTTATGTGTATTTGTCGAATTTGTGCAGGGTACTTCAACGATGTGAAGTGAAACATCTGGTTTTGAACTGGGAGAAGTGCCACTTTATGGTGAGAAATGGAATCGTGTTGGATCAACGAATTTCAGAGTAGGGTATTGAGGTGGATAAGGCGAAGATAGAGGTTATGACGAGCTTGGAGCCGCCTACATCAGTCAAAGGGATTCGTAGGTATCTGGGTCATGTTAGGTTCTAATGGAGGTTTCTCAAGGATTTATCGAAGATAGCGAGACCTCTAACACAGCTGTTGTGCAAAGAGATGAAATTTGAGTTTGATAGTGTTTGCCTTGATGCTTTCAACACAATCAAAGGAGCATTGGTTAGTGCTCCCATTGTGCCGCCACCAGTCTGAGAGTTGCCATTCGAAATCATGACGGATGAAAGTGACTATGCAGTTGGTGCAGTTCTGGGTCAGAGGAAAGACAAAAAGCTACATGTCATCTATTATGCGAGCTAAACTCTGGATGAAGCTCAATGCAAATATGCCACCATGGAGAAGGAACTTCTAGCGATTATTTTTGCTTTTGAGAAGTACTGGTCTTACCTTGTTGGGTCGAAAGTCATTGTCCATATATACCATGCTGCACTAAAGTACTTGTTGACTAAGAAGGATGCCAAACCAAGGCTCTTAAGATGGATTCTTTTGCTACAAGAATTCGATTTGGAGATTATAGATAAGAAGGGGGTTGAGAATGAAGCTGCAGATCATATATCTAGGATGAGAATAGAGACTGAGATGCGTCTAGATGACAGCCTCCCTGAAGAGAAAATTTATGCTATAAGTGTGTGCCAGGTCGTGGAGCATCCGCTCTGTTACGAAGCACCTGCTCTACCCAATTTCTGTAGTCGAATCGATAAGGCACTACACATAAAGCCACCATGGTTTGGAGAGATAGCCAACTACCTTGCTGCTGAGCAAGAACCCAAATAATTCGTGGGTAACGAGAAAAAGAAATTCTTGAAGGATATAAGACATTACTTTTGGGATGAGCTTTACCTCTACAAGCACTACTCATATGGAGTTTTCAGAAGATGTGTAGCTGAAGTGGTAATCCCAGAAATATTGTATCATTGCCATGGTTCCCCATATGCTGAACATTTTGCCACATTCAAGACAGTCTCTAAGGTGCTACAAGCAGGATATTGGTGACCAACTATGTTCAGAGATGCTCAGCGATTTGTGTCTAGGTGTGATTTGTGCCCATAATTCAAGAGGAATGAGATGCCACAGAACTTCATCCTAGAAGATGAAGTTTTTGATGTGTGGGGGATTGACTTCATGGGACCATTTCCATCATCTTTTTGCGAGTCTGTTTCAGTCATCGATTTTCACAACAAGCAAAGGTATAAGCTCGAAAACCCCCTTTTACAGTCGCAACCCAACTTTGGGATTTGAGGTTTTGTGCTCTCTCTCTCTCTCTCTCTCTCTAAACTGCTTGTGCGAACTGTCATTGGTGTTTTTCATGATGGTTTGTGTGATTTTAGATTGGATTGAGTTTGAAATTGCCACATGCCAATTTTTGGAAAAAGCTTGAATGTTCATCAATGGTGAAAATCGTGTTGCATGTTGAATTAAGGTTGAGATATGTGTTTAACTCCTTCAATGAGTCACAATACACTGAGAATAGTTAACTGCTTAATATGCTTGAACTTAATATGCTTGAATTTTGATGGGACAATAGTTAACTGCTGAAATTTTGTGTATTCCATTCGTGTGAAGCTCATTCTAAATGGTTTCGTGTGTGTTTTGTAGAAAATGCCGCCCAACAACATCCGCTACAAGAATCGGAAAGGGAACGAATCAAGCACCTAGACCCAACCGGATGCTGAAACCGCACCATGGCCACACCATGAAGGGGAACGTGTTGAGCTCCCGGATGATAACATCCCTCTGCACTACGATTAGAAGTGGGACCTGACGGATTGTTTCTATTACAACGCGCTGCTGGGCGTGAAGATAGAACCCACACGGTTTATGTGTACAGATACATTGAAGAGGCTGGGAATAGAAAAGGAGGTGTCTGAAATCTTCATCAGTGCCAAGTTCATGGGTTTTGTTCTGGAAAGAGATGTCTACCCTGAGCTCACTCGCCAGTGCCTAGCAACAGCAAGGATGCACTACGCCAACCCTCAGAACTCGGTTGCTGATGAGGCGTCCCACTCTTTCTTTTCCGAAGGAAAGAAGTACACCATCACAATAGGAGACCTTTGTGACATCTACAGCTTCCACTCGGAAGACAAGGACCTCGCCTTTCCGAAGTGTTTCCCATTTTCAGCTAGTTCTGGCAGACGATCGCATCTTACCCCTACGCTTCTCGCTCCGCGAGCAAGTCCTTGATCCGTCACCCACCTGTGCACATCTGCGCAAGACTATAAAGCCAGGTCCTCTTCCATCGGGACGTCGGCAACAAGGTACATCTTGACGAGCTTATCATGTTCTACTACGGCTGCGGGGACATGGTTGCCGATTACTATGGTGTGCCAAACCCAACGGTGCACCAGGTCAACCTCGGGCTTCAATTCGCCGAGACGATTGTAGCGGCAAAAGACAGTGCGTGCTCGCATGACAGGGAAGATTGAGCCCATTGGGAGCCTCCTCACCCCTCTCTTCAGATCCTATAAGGTACCTCTCCGTTATGCCACTTGCATTTCTCAGATTGAGAGGATGGATACCACTCACCTCATCAGCTTGAAGATCCTTACAGACCAGGACACCTATCAGTTCAAAGGCGATAATGGTGAGACACTGTTCTCCAAGCTCCCACAACCAGCGATCACCCGCCTCAACTCCGAGTCTGATCTCCGCTTTATGCCACACGCGGATTTCCCTTGCCTCGAGCCTCTTCGGCATACTCCGTTTACTACACCCGCTAGCTCTTCCAGAGCCCTACCGCCTCACCTGGAGGACGAGGAGACACCCGTATCGCTCCACGCACACTGACGCTCCCCTACCACACCACCACCACTCAGGGTGAGTTACATCTTCCCACTAGTTTTGATGAGCCTGATATAGCTGAGGACAGGCAGTGGATGATCGCTTCTCAGCGGAAGAACAATAGTCTCCTATAGCGCATCATGCATACCCTATCACGTGGTTGCTGCCACACCAAGGCGGCGAGAGACGTCCACACAGAGCAGACACCGAGACCTTCGGTGCAGCCTTCACGGGGTAGGAAGCACCAGGGGCGAGATAGGAGCGAGAGTCTCGACACCACCACCCGCTGATCGCCAGTAACACCCCTCTATCACCATTAAATTAATCCGCTGTTATTTGTGTTTTCTTTGTGCCCATAATTCATATTTATTTTGACACCGGGGACGGTGTGAAGTAAGTGTGGGGGAGGCTGTTTGTTGCTGCCGATTTTCGTTTTTTTTCTCTGATTTTTGTTTAAGTATTAAGTCAGTTTGTGTCTTTGAGTAAGTTATTTTTATTGAGTAAGGAACTTGGTTGGGAATTAGGACCTTAATCTATGATGAGCTCGCACCATTTATGTGATTTTAACCATCTCTCTAGTTACCATTACTGCAGAATTTTGAGTGCTCGGACAAGCTGGACCACCATACTCGGATCTCTCTCTTTTCAGAACATCCCACTACACTAAGGTTTCATCGGAATGACATTAAACTCTACTTTATTTGGATGTAATTTGGACTTAAACTCTTCTTGTTATGAGCATTAGGTTAGGGGAACAAGTTTACATTCAGGACTTCTTATACCTTTACCACTCTTACCGATCCTGAATAGGTAGCTCATCTTTAGCTAGTACCCACATCTAGCCTAATCTCCTTTTAGACCACTTGCACTCTTGTATTTCATTTTCATATGTGCAGATATGTGCAAAAAGATCGGAGAGAAAGGATTGACAAAACCTCTAACTCACTCTTGCTGAAGAAATCACCAGAAGATAAGAAAGATTTCTTGGAGCACCTGCTCCAAGCAGCAGTGTCTGATCCAGTGCATCCGCGCTAAGCCGTTTGAAGTTGAGAACAAAGTTTCAGGAGCACATGCTCCAAATAGGAGCACCAGCTCCGTTCTGCCCAATGAAGCAGACAGTTAAAACATATGACCTGCTGGGGTATATGGGCCAACGGATCAACATTTTCATGCTCAAGGGACACACATCATGTGAACCCTCCTTACCCGTATATATATATAAGAAAAAAGAAAGAGAACAATGATAATGAGAGGAGAGTTAGAGTTTTCAAGAGAAGAAGAGTGATTACAGGTTGTGGAACCTCAATGAGTCCATTCTCTCTTGCCATTTTGTGCAATATACTGCATTTTCTTCAAATCTCTGGTAACGCTTTAAACACTTTGAAACTCCACCGCTAAATTAGCTTTTTTATTCTCTAACACTGTCTCTCCTAGGTAGTGTCCATGATGAGAAGTTCAAGCTACCCTTTAATTGAATGTAGAGAGTTTATTGTATGGATGGTGAACTTTATGTGTTTGTGAATATAAGTATGGAATAAGGTTTTGAGAAGATGTTGATTGGTTTTGGTAAGGATGTGCTACTCTTGTTCTAAAGTATGTGGTTTGCAGATTGTGATTGAATCACGGTTGCTGAGATTTTGAGAGTTCCCGCGTTTTCAAACTTCTCTTCCTCGGTTTAAGCTTGAGTTTGTTTGAGGACAAACAAAGGTCTAAGTCCGGGGGAGTTGATATGAGGCGATTTTACCTCATTATAACCTTCGTTTTGCAGGTTTTATCGAGTTTTTTAGTCTTTATCGAGTTGTTTCAGGTTACTAAGGCAATATAAACGAAGATAGTGGAACTGGAGTCTCTGGAGAAAGAAAAAGCCGAAATGAAGGAAAAGGTCCCGAGGTTGAAGAATATCATACAATGGAGCACATGCTCCATCCGTCCGAAATAGATATGGAAACTTCACTTACTTAGTTTTGGGACGCGAGCACAGAAGAAACGAGGAGAGCCTTCACCATCTACAACATCTTATCTTTCATTTTCTATTATATCATCTTGTATACAACACTTTGAGAGCTTTAGTGACCTAGAAACCTTTTTCATAGAGTTATGAGAGTTTCTACTTGTAAGATTTGGAGAAGAATCTCTGCCACACTTGAGAAGAATTCTGAACCTTTGTCATCTTCATTTTATATTTCATGGATTCCCTTTCATTTGTTGTTGTATGCTCTTCTTCTATGTTTGAGTAGATCCTCTAGTTAGATCAAGGGTTTCAATGGTATTCATGACTTGATGGGTTGAACACAAATAGGGATTTGAATAGATTGTCTTCATCATTTGTTACTCTTAATGTCTGGATTGAACTGATCACTTAATTCATGATTTTAGGTTAATATATTCATCAAAAGTGTAATAGGTTGCAAGAAGAGACTTTGGTAAGCGATTTGTCCTTAGCCAACGACAGTTGATGTTAAGGCAAATCGTGAGCATATCAAACCTGTGCAATAATGCTTGTCTGCGATTTTAAGACCAAACGACAGTTTAAGATTCTAGGTTGTTAGATAAAGTTGTTAATGCCACGACAGTGGATTGATATTACCTATGTTTGAGCTCAAGACTTGCGCCGTCCGTGAATAGTTGTTCGATCCTTTGCTCTGAATTTCCTGCGTAAGTTCCTTGGTCTAACGTTTTGTTTTAATTGAGTTTAAATCATTGTTTAATTCTATTACTTGTTACTCTAACAACAAAACCAACTTGCTTTCTTAGCTTCTCTTCAATTCCTTATAGATACAAAGTGTAACATTGGTCCTCTGGAAATTGATCTTTTTTGTATTACAATTATAAGTTGTGCAATTGCAGTAGAATAAACACACTAAATCTAGTGTATCAATAACATGAGCAATAAGATTGCCAGATTCTGACATCTTCAAACAATACAACTTCTGCTTCAGATATAGCTTATTTGACAATGACTTGGACATGTACATCATCTCTAACTTTGCCCCAACCCTCTTCGGCGTACAAGTTGTGATGTTCATTACCTGGTTCGTAATATCGTTAGAGAGAGCAAGTCGAATCGTTGAAACTGCCTGATCCTGCATATCTTCCCAATCATCCTCTTCGATAGTTTCTGGTATCTTCTCTAACAACGCTTTCTTCATCCCGCTGCATCAGTAGTTCCTTTACTCGTCCCTGCCACATACCAAAATTTCCCTTTCCATTGAAACTCAGAACCTCGAACCTAAGCGAACTTCCTTTGGTCAACTCCCAGATTTTTCACCTTAATTCTGATACCACTTGTTGTTAATTCAGGGTCGCGTCAAGAAGAAGAAAAGCGGAAAAACTTAGAGACAAAAACTATTGAGGCGAGATACCCACTTTGGGTTATTTTATTATCAATGTGTGGAATAATTAATTTACAAACCTTTAACCTTGTATTTATAGTCTTATAACCTGTTACCAAATTTTTTTTTATAGAATTTCCTTTTTTCAGATAGGAAACTAATTGTTTTCCTTTTAACTATAGAAAACTGGACTATTTCCATTTATTTAAAGGAAACTAGAAGATTTTCTATTTTGATTATTATATCCCCTCAAAAAACGAATCTTCAAATTTTGAATCACCAAAAAATAACACTATGGTCCTAGGAACATAGAAACCAAGAAGTTGTGTTAAGGGAGAGAAAAGATCTACCTGATTTTGATCATATCTCAGAAATGGCATCTTCAATGGGATTATACAGGTGAAGTTTGGTTGAGTTACGAAGTTAAATTATTTACTTAGGTTTGTATCTTTTCCTTTACCAGATTTTAGAGATTTATTTTGATGTTTGTAGCCGTCAGTATTCGAAGATCATTATCATTAGCAAATCTCTTTGTTGAATTATAGACCTGATCTTGATGATAAGCAACCACAGAGAGGTAAAAAGAAAATTGTTGTGCTCTCTATAACAGAACTCTGTTTTGAATTTTTTTTTTTCAAGGATTTTCTGATCTTTCCTTTATTTTTCACTAAACCAAGTCTTGTGGATTTCAATCCTTTGTAGCAATAACCAACCTGCACAAAGACGAAAAGTTTGTTGCTAAGTTAACTGAAGATGGAGCTATCGCTGCAATAGCTGGAACAACTTCTCTTTAAATAACACATCCATTTCTGATTTGCTTCTATCTGGAATAAAAAAAAAGTTTTGATACATAAATGTTAACTTCGTCTGAAATGCTTTTAAAGTTGTGGTTATTGTCTCTCCCTTTTACCTAATTTCCCCCCTCTTTTATGACACTTAATGCTCTTATTTATACTACCGGGACCCTCGTTTGATGCGAGATATAGGGCTGCGATTGGCGAATAGGCTCTCACTAATGTCTAATGGTCTTCTGGGGGATCAACCTTGAGGACTACTGTGCCGCCTATGAGCCGTTACGCAGAAGTAGGCTTTGCATGTCATCATTTGTCCTTGATGACATGGCCTGATTTCCTTTCCTCTTCGTTGGGCTTGGGCCCTCGTAGAGCGTATTTTATCGATCTTCGATCTTCCTCCTGCTGGGCCGAAGTCGATTTTGGTAGGCCTCACCGAGGCCCCCCCCCCCCCAGTCTGCTGTATGATGGAAGAATCGCAAACTGAAATGCAAGAGCTACTCTCCAAATAAAGAAATCAATTATAGTACTTTAGGGGTCGAATTTCCACACAGATTCAAGATTCACACAATAGGTTGATGGTTTTCAAAGTAAGCTAAACGGAAATAATTGTATTAAAAGAAGACAAACGAATTCAGAGAAGTTGTAAGTTCGATGGGGAAAACGCTAGACTTAGGGAAATTCTTTCAGTAAATCAGAATTGCAACCAGAAAAAATGTTTAGGGTTTTATTAAGTATTGTTCTTGAACTCGAAACATAATTCTTAAATCAATCAACTTTCGTTGCAGATATTTCAATGCCTAAATCCTAGAATTCCAAATTTCTTTGCAAATTCAACAGTTCAGACATGCAATAAACTCAAGTTCGATAAGTTCACAAAATCCTTGAACCAAATTTCTTTGCGAATAAGTATTTTGTTCATCTAAGATTCTTTTACGGAAATTAACAACACTTTCATGTCTATCAATTATCCTATGATCTAAATTCCAAATGATCAATTCAGAACTAGCATTAGATTCAATTTAGATGAAGAAACCATATGATTACCCTAGCAATTCTATCCAGTTCAACAATTCATCATTAACCTAGAAAATCCCTAAATCTAACAGGCAGATTACTCAGACATAATTGGCAAAACACAAACATAGACTGAGTAAATTGCATTGAGAAATCAAAAGAAGAAGTAAGGGAGTTCGAAATCTTCTCTCTAACAAAGTGAGTTCAGATTTGCCTCTCCAAAGCTCTCTTGCAATCTCTCTCAAGGTCTCAAGATAAAATCAAAAAGTAAAAATAAAGATTGCTATTAAAACCTAATTATAATCTAAATCACGAAAATGACTTGTTTTGCAAATAGATGGAACTACAGGGCTGTTTCTTTAATTGTCAAAACTTGTAAAACTCGCTGTAGGTGAAATCACGATTGGTGTCGACCGACACCATAGGTGGTGTCGACCGACACCAGCCTCAAAGATAGTCTCCAAGTTGCTCTTCTCAGTTATAAAGTTCCAGTTGCTCCATAATGCACCAATATCTTCAATTAAGTCCAAACCGTACCTAAACATGCAAATGATTCGAAAGGACTCTAAAAACACCAAAAAAAACTCCAAATACATGACTAATATCATGGTTAAAAGCCATAAAAACCATGATATATTAACTCCCCCAGACTTAGCTTTTGGTTGCCCTCAAGCAAAACATAAGACTAAACCTGTGGAAGAGGTTTGAAAACAATAGAAACTCACCTATTCTTTAGAACACTGAATTAACTAACACTTTTGTAAACCACATAAAACAGTTTAACATCAGACAAAACTTCAATTACTTTTCCGCAGGCTTATCAACCATCCCTATATTAACCCACAATCCATAAGAGAAATTCTAAAATCACCATTGCTGACCTTATTAAATTTAACTGAAGTCTCATCGAGGGAATATCAATCAAAGAACACATGGATTCTTACTCTTTCAAATACCAAATTTTTAGACTAATCTGCCTCTGGTCTCTTTCCTCTCCCTTTTCTCACTTCGAGTCAGCCAATTTCTCCCTACTAAGGTATCATTTTTTTTTTTATTGACTGACTGTTCTTTTTATTTTAGACGGGTTTCCATGAATCTCAAAAACCAACGGGGTTTACCGCTAATTTCTCAGTTCACTTCTTTCCGAACAATATATATATATTTTTAATTTTTAAAATTTTTTTTTTTAAAAGACAATGAAGGGAAGAGAGAGGGAAACCATAATCACAAACTAATCCTATCAGATATGAACAAGGATTCCGATTCAAAGTATGCCAAGCCCCAAGATGAGAAAAATTAAGTTCATTATGTGTAGGACAGCTTTGGATCATTCAAACACTCAAACAGATATAGGGATATTGGTAGATTGATTTACCTTTGAAATTTTGTTTTAGTAGGGTCTGCTGTCAATAGCTGTAAGAATGGTCACTAAGGTGGTTGCTAAAACAGCTTATTCCAAGAAAAGCTCATAGTTCCGGACTAACTTTTGACTCAATAAAACTGACACAACTGACTCTCAAAAGAAAACAGAAAGTTAGTAACAACCTCCCCCAGACTTGAGTAACACTGTCCCCAGTGGTATCAGGCCTGAAGTCAGTGAGAAATAAAAAAAATGGAACAAAATTGGACTTAGAATGAAGCATGTTTACCTGTCGTCGTGTTGAGTGCCGACCGACACGGAGATCCGGATCGAAACCGTAGATGGAGCACAACTCCGGTAGCGGAAGACGGTAGCGGATACCGCGGATCATGAAAGTCAGGGTCCCCTCCTGAGCTCGCCGAACAATCTCGTTCGAGTAGTAAACTCGTAGGGAAGCGAGAAACTGGCGCCCACGATCAGGGTAGCAATGGTACTGGTGAGTCGTCATCGTCCCCAATCCCATCTGCTGCAGTAGCCGGATAATCACATCCCGAATCCCCATCCTCCGTAAAGCAGCGGGGTCCACAAACCGGGTGGGACGGATGTCGACGCCTAACCATGCATTATAAAACATGGCATCGTAATCGTCCCACTGCTCCAAAATAGGGTGGCGGGTGCAGTCATCGGACTCGGCGACCTCTCTAGGCGTTCCATCCCAAATGCGAGCCGGAATAATCTTCAGGCCCTCCTGTTTGGGCCATGGCGGGCGTGAGACGGGACCCGCAGAAGGCGTAGGAGCGGGAGCGGATGTAGATGCGCCCGCAGCGTTGGGCCGCTGGCGTTTACTCCGAGTAGTCATTGGCAATCAAAAACACGAAAAATAAATCGAAATCAGCAAAATAAGGTGAATTGCGTGTCATAACATTTGGTGTCGACCGACACCAAGGGTGGGTGTCGATCGACACCAATCACGATTTGGCAAAACGGGCTGAAATCGCGAAATCAACCTTGTTTCTACACAAATATCAGTTCTAAACGCTATAATCGCTAATAATCAACCGCAATTCCGTCCTAAAACCGGTTCTAAACGCAATATCGATCAACATGCAATTTAAACCCTAAAATTCTCAAATCAAGCTAAGAAAATCATCCAAATCAAGGGGGGGGGTGTAAATCGAATTCCTACTAAAAACAACCTAAGCAAGTTGAATCCAGCAACAAATTGAGTTTTAATGGAGAAAATCGAATTTGCCCAACTTGAAATCGAAATTTGAGAGAGAAATCGAGGCTTATACCTTGGCAGATCGAAAGAGTGAGTGACAGAATCGGATAGAAAACGAAAAATCGAACAGATAGGGCTTTGAATCACAGAATTTCGTCAAGAAACGCGAAAGATATGGAGATTTGAAGGTGGAAAACTCGGTTTCGCGAGAAATTTAGATGAAAGATGAAGAACAAGTCGCGCGATTTGTACAATCGACCGACACCAATGGTGGTGTCGACCGACACTGCAATTTTACACTGGTGTCGACCGACATCATAAATGGACTAAGTATATACAGACTCACCAGTGGTTTGCCTCCCACCAAGCGCTTGTTTTTAGTCATTAGCTTGACTTGGTTGCGGATTAGGCGGAGGGTGCATCACCCAAATGAACAATGTGTCCATCGGGAATCTCGGCTTGTGCCCAATAATGTTTCACCCTTTGTCCATTCACAGTAAACTCTTGCCTTCTGAGTTTTTCAGGACAACAGCACCATATGGTCGAACCTCCGTGATGGTGAAAGGACCTGACCAACGAGAACGCAATTTACGAGGAAATAAATGTAGACGAGAGTTGTACAGTAATACCTGATCATTTGGTTCAAAGTTTCTGGAGATGATCTTCTTGTCATAGATTGGACTGGTAGGCACAATCAAAGCTTCATCTCCTCCTAGCTCTGGTTCAAGCTGCTCCTCAGGTTCTGGTTCTGCATCAAGCTGCTCCATTGACTTCTTTCGATGCTCCAAGCTCCATGATTTGTCCAGTATCTTATCGTCCTCTCCCACTTGAGAAGGATTTGACCTCAAATCCGTTTCATCTGCAATATAAGGAACAAGGTCAGAAACATTAAAGCTAGAGCTTACATTATACTTACCTTGGAGATCCAGCTAATAAGCATTGTCGCTTATTCTCCTTTGGCATTAGCTTAGACTTTCTCTCAGTAGGGAATCGTTCCTTCCTCAAATGAACCCAGACCTGATCGCCAACTTCAAAGATCATGCCACGCCTGCCTTTGTTAGCTTGTTTGACATACTGCTTTTTTTTTTCTCTTATATGTTCTTCTTGGCTTTCTCATGAATCTGTTTAACCAATTCAGCTTTCGTTTTCCCATCTATGCTAGCTCTTTCACTCAAAGGTAAAGGCATTAGATCCAAATGTGATAATGGGTTAAAGCCATAAACAATCTGAAATGGAGAAAACTTAGAAGCAGAATGCATAGCATGATTATATGCAAATTCTATATGAGGCAAGCAATCTTCCCAAGTTTTTAGGTTCTTTTTAATCAGTGCACACAATAGAGTTCCTAGACTGCGATTAACAACTTCTGTTTGCCCACAATGTTTTCCAGAAATAGCTAAGAAACTTGGTATCTCTATCAGAAACAATGGTTCTGGGCATGCCATGTAAACGAATGATTTCCTTAAAGAACAAGTCTGCTACATGAGATGCATCATCTGTTTTATGACTAGCAATGAAATGTGTCATCTTAGAAAACCTATCAACTACCACAAAAATAGAATCTTTTCCAGTCCTAGTTCTAGGCAATCCAAGCACAAAGTCCATAGAGATATCAGTCCAGGGATGAGAAGGAATAGGCAGAGGAGTGTACAAACCGTGAGGCTGGACCTTAGACTTAGCTTGTTTACATGTTGCACATCTGCCACAGATTCTTTCCACATCTCTTTTCATGTGAGGCCAATGGAAGTGATCCTGCATTACCTTAAGTGTTTTAGCAATACCAAAGTGCCCCATCAGGCCTCCACCGTGAGCTTCCCTTATGAACAAGTCTCTAACAGAACAGTTAGGTACACACAAGCGATTATCAAAGAAAAGAAAACCATCTTGCCTAAAGTAATGTCCTGAAGCAAATTTCTCACAAGATTTATAAACTTCTTTAAAATCAGGATCAGTCCCATATAAATGCTTAAGTTGTTCAAAACCCAACAGTTTGGCATCAAGAGTTGAGATTAAGACATACCTCCGAGACAATGCATCTGCCACTACATTGTCCTTACCTTGTTTGTACTTGATGACATAGGGGAAGGTTTCTATGAATTCAACCCACCTGGCATGTCTCTTGTTTAGCTTCTGCTGACCTTTGAGATGCTTAAGGGACTCATGATCAGAGTGTATGACGAACTCCTTAGGCCAGAGATAGTGCTGCCATGTTTGTAAAGCTCTCACCAAAGCATACAGCTCCTTATCATACGTGGGATAGTTTAACATTGCTCCTCCATGCTTCTCACTGAAAACTGCTATGGGCTTCTTATCCTGCATCAGAACAGCTCCAATACCTATACCAGAGGCATCACATTCTACCTCAAAAGTTTTAAGAAAATCTGGTAAGGTTGAGACAGGGGCATGAGTAAGCTTCTATTTAAGGGATTGGAATGCATCTTCCTGTGCTTGTTCCCATTTAAAACCCACGTCCTTCTTTATAACCTCAGTGAGGGGAGCTTCCAGCGTGCTAAAGTTCTTCACAAACCTCCTGTAAAATCCAGCAAGGCCATGGAAACTCCTCACCTCGCCTACTGTCTTTGGACTTGGCCAATCACTGATTTCTTTAACTTTTGCTTCATCTACTTTAACATCATCTGCATTTGCAACAAAACCTAGAAAGACAAGGTTATCTGTGCAAAATGTGCATTTCTTAAGATTAGCATAAAGCTTTTCCCTTCTAAGCACACTTAAAACAGAATTCAAATGCTCAACATGTTCACTTAGGCTTTTGCTGTAAACCAAAATGTCATCAAGGTAAACAACAACAAACTCTCCTATGAATGACCTAAGAACATGATTCATCAGCCTCATGAAAGTACTAGGTGCATTTGTTAGCCCAAATGGCATAACTAACCATTCATACAGCCCATGCTTAGTTTTAAAGGCTGTTTTCCACTCAACACCTTCTTTCATTTTAATTTGGTGATATCCACTCTTTAAATCATTTTTAGAAAAGATGCAGGAACCATGCAACTCATCTAGCATGTCATCTAATCTAGGTATAGGATGTCAATACTTCACCGTGATATTATTGATGGCTCTACAATCCACACACATGCGCCAGTTACCATCTTTCTTAGGTACAAGTAAAACAGGTACATCACAAGGACTCAGGCTTTCTCTTATATGTCCTTTCTCCATTAGTTCTTCTACTTGTTTCTGAAGCTCTTTTGTCTCCACAGGGTTTGTTCTGTATGTTGGACGGTTTGGAAGAGAGGCTCCAGGGATGAAATCAATTTGATGTTCAATGCCTCTTATAGGTGGTAATCCCACTGGATTATCTTCAGGGAACACGTCCTCATAGTCCTGCAAAAGAGAAATCATCTCACTCGGTAGCACCGGTGCAAGGTCAGTTAAGCTCATAAGAGCTTCTTTATAAACAAACAGCAACATTGGTTTCTTTGCAAATAAAGCTTTCTTAACAACATTAGCCTTGACAAAGAAGTTAGAATGTTTTGATACCTGCTCTTCCTTGCGTTTGAGATGGATTTGGTCTGCATAAACCTCACTTGGCGTCATAGGCAGTAGTGTGGTCTTCCTTCCCTTAAACTCAAAGGTATGACGGGTAGTATAACCATCATGAATCACTTTACGATCAGATTGCCAAGGTCTCCCAAGCAGAATGTGTCCTGCCTCCATAGGCAAAATGTCACACAAGACCTCATCCTCATACTTGCCAATAGCTAAGGGAACGATCACTTGACTGTTTACTTTCATTTCCCCACTGTCATTGAGCCACTGAAGCTTGTATGGCTTTGGAGGCTTTCTGACTTTCAATCCCAGCTTCTTGACCATCAAATAACTTGCCACATTGGTGCAGCTGCCTCCATCAATGATCAAGCTGCAGACCTTGCCCTGAACTTTGCAACGAGTATGAAACAGGTTCTCTCTCTGTTCTTGCTTTTCTTGACTTTATTGCAGACTCAAAGACCTTCTGGCTACTAGTAGTTCGCCTTTGACTGGTTCTTCTTTATGTTCATCTGAAAGTATCTTAGCTTCTGATTCCTCATCTTCAGATTCAAACTCTCCATTATCAAGCAGAATCATAACCTTCTTGTTAATGCATTCATTGGCATAATGCCCTCTGCCTTGACATTTGAAACACTTCACATCACGAGTTCTGGAAGCATCAGCAACAGTTTTGCCTTTGATGTCTTGAATGGCAGTATATGGCCTGTTTTCCTCTCTAGGAACTGCAGGCTGCTAAATTCAAAAGGTTTTTGATAAAAGAAGATAGATGAAAGTTACAGACATGTTGCAAAGACATATAAAGACACAAGCTCTTCATGCACAGTCTAGAAAACAACAAAGCATTAAAAATACAGTTGAGAATTTCCCCAAAGGCCTCATCTTGTTTTCTGGACGTGGCTTCTAGACCTTGGGCTTCAGTTTTAACAATTTGGGCCATTATGAAGTGCTGGGAATACCTCATTAAAAACCTTGTCAAGAAATCCCAGTGGGACAAAACTTGACAAGGGAAAAAGAGTATAAACCCAACACTTTTCCCAAATGTTAAAACTATATAACTTGAGTCAAAACCAAAGTGTTTTGACAAGTTATACCTTCCTGTTTGATGTCTTGATCATCTGGCTTCAAGGTATGATTGAGAAGTCCTCCAACAGCTTGATTGAATAGCTTAGTCTTTGATCTAGTCATTGGACCGGTAGGCACAATCAAAGCTTCATCTCCTCCCAGCTCTGGTTCAAGCTGCTCCTCAGGTTCTGGTTCTGCATCAAGCTGCTCCATAGACTCATTTCCATGCTCCAAGCTCCATGATTTGTCCAGTATCACATCAATATATATGTTATCTCATATTTACTATTTTTTATTTTCTTATGGTCTCAAGAAAATAGAATTCTAACATTTTCCTATAATATCGATATTTTTTTGTGAATAACTCAATATCTTTTTTTTTTTGTCAGCAACTCATTAACTTCTATCTGTAAGTTATTTATCTACATATAGATTACATTTTATAAATACTAGAAAATTAGCCTGAAGTCAAACATTTTATCCTTTCAAATCTCTCTTTACACAGTTGTCGTTTTAAAAAATATTTCTTGTTCGTATTTGAAGTTCTTTTATTTTGTATTTGTGAATAAATTACCAAAATAAAATATACTTATTTAAAAAAAAAAATATTTTTTACTTATATAAAAATCTATATAATTATTAATATTTAACTAATTTTATAGTTTAAAAAATATTTCAAAACATCAAATAAAACATTTTCACAAAACTGATATAACTTGTTAAAAAAGAATAGAATAATCCAATTTATTATTTTATATTTGTAGAATTTCTGATATTTAAAAATGTGATAATTATTTCAATTATCAGAATAATTTCAATCATATTGACAAACTTTAAATTTGGGAAGTTACTAATGATTATTAGTAGATCATATAAGGTTGAAACCAAATGAAAAAATCTCTAATACATATATATTTAACCCACTAATTTTTTATTTCACATCATTTTTTCTCTCAAGTTGTAAATAAACTCTTATTATTATTTTTCTTCAGAAATCCATCAAATATCTCAATAAATATTGGAAAGTCAATATATATTTTTTTTGGTTAAGTGGCTGTAGAGTCTAATGCTAAAAATACCATTAGCTTACTCAATTTAAGTAATTAGATTCGTCATTATACTTGTATTATAACGTGTTATATTAAGTTATCAAAAGCTACTGGTTTTTTTATCATAAATCGAATATTATTAAAAACACAATAACTAAATACTTCGAATTCATTATTATATTTAATTTAATATTAAATAAAAGAAACAATAACTAAATCAGTTTGAAAAACATTTGAGAACCAAGTGAAACATATATTAGTTTCACAATTAATAATAATACTATATAATCTAATATATATAAATTTATTATAATTATAATAAAAGCGTTGAAATATATATTTTTAACATAATCTCATGTATATTATATATTAGTTTCACAGTTAATTACAATACTGCATAATCTACTGTATATAAATTTATTATAATAATAATAATAATAAAAGCGTTTGAAATATATATTTTTAACATAATCTCATATACATTATATTAAAATACTAAACAAGGTAAAAATATATGATATTTAGATTTAAATTATAGAAAACGAAAATCAACTAAAGCTCTAGAAATTAAAAAAATTATATTTTCAAGATATAAATTTTGTTTTCAAAATTGCAATCTCATATCATTTAATGAATTTTCTTATATCTTTTATCATTTTTTTGTTTATAATATTGTTTCAAAATTTGAAAAACCTTTTCTAATAACCAAAAAAATAAATAAAAAATACAATTAACTTAAGATGACAATTTAGAATTGGCTAATGTGAAGCTTCCTTAATGGATGTTTCAGCTCAACATTTTCATTTGGAGGTTCTATGTGATTTTCTTGGAATGACATCATGGATGCCAACCAGTACTCAGACTTCACAGAGTAGTTTGAGTTTCTAGTTAATGGCCAGATATACGTATCCGCAGTTCCATATTGTGAGAGTATTATCTTATTTGCTAAGTTTGCATCCTCAGGCGTAAGTACATCATGGAGAGCCTCCTCATTCCACTGTCTCTTTCCTGGAAGCCAGAGGTCCGCAACCACTAGCTCTTCAACAGCAGGAGTATGCAAAGTTTCATGTGGGTTAACACGTCGGGGAGGGGTGGTAGGAAGCAAGAGATCTGTCCACACATTCGTATCTTACCCATCACCCAAAATTTTACATAATCTTTTCTGAAGCAGATCCTTACCTGCTTGTATAGATCTCCATCCATAGGACAGAAAAGCACCGCACCTCGACTGCAAGAAAATCGAAGTAGCATGATATCAACCCTTGTATAACTGAGCCAAAAGGGAAATTGGTTCCGTAAAAAAGCGCCATGCTTGCTTGGCTAATAAAGCTCTGTTAAAGTTATATAAATCACGGAATCCTAATCCACCTTCCTGTTTAGGCACTGCTAATCTCTCCCAGGTTACCCAAGGGAGTTTACTCCTCTCATTCTCCTTACCCCACCAAAATTCAGAGAGAACTCGATTAATATCATCACTTACAGCTTTAGGCATGAGAAAATAATTCATAGCACAGATGGGTTAAGAGAGTGCCACCAATTTAATAAGGACCTCTTTCCCTGTCGGAGTTAAGAAATGATTGGACCAACCTTCCACCGAGTTTTTCACTGTCTGAATAACATACTCAAACGCTTTGATCTTACTACTCCCAAGTTGTTCTGGCAGCCCTAAATACTTACCTCCTCCTCCTAAGTTATTAATCCCCAAAATATGATGAATATGGTGGTGTACTGCATCATCAATATGCTTACCAAAGGTCACTGAGGATTTGCCGAAATTAACTTTTTGTCCAGAGATCATTTCATAACTGCGAATAATGGTTGCCATCTTGACACAGTCACAAATATTAGCTCTACAGAAGAATATTGTATCGTCCGCAAAAAACAGATGAGTGATAGGAGGGCACCTTCGGGCAATTTTCATACCCTGAACTTTCCCCTCTGTTCCGAGTTTGTAAGCATTATACTTAGCACCTCCACACATAGCATGAAAAGATAAGGAGATAGAGAATGACCTTGTCGGATTCCTCTAGTCGGTGTAAAGTTCCCATAGGGTAGACCATTGACAAGGATAGAAAACGCCACTGAACGGACGCAATTCATGACCCAAGCAATCGAAAGCTCATCAAATCCTAATGTTCGCATAACCTCCTCCAAAAAAATTCCATTTAACTCTATCGTATGCTTTACTAATGTCCGTTTTGATAGCCATAAACTCCTCTCCACAATCTCGCTTAGACTTTAACGCATGAAAAAGCTCATGGGCAATGAAGATATTATCTGATATATTTATACCTGGCACGAAAGCTGCTTGTGAATCAGAAATAAGATGTTCCAGAATCTTCTTCAACCTGAATGCTAACACCTTCGAAACAATCTTAGAATTAACAGTACAGAGACTTATTGGTCTGAAATCACTCATGTCCAGAGAAACAGATGACTTCGGAATCAGACAGATATTAGTATGGTTCATACCTGGTTCAAGCTAGTTAGTAATGAAAAAAACGCTTAACCATGGTACAGACATCAGAACCTATTGCAGACCAGAATTGTTTATAGAAAGCCGCCGTGAAACCGTCACAACCAGGGGCTTTATCCAACCCCAAGTCAAATACGGCCTCCTTAATTTCCTGATCTGTAACCAACCGAGTAAGAGCAGCATTCATAACCGATGTAATCTTACATGGTATATCATTCATAATATCTTCAATAACATAATCGCCCGAAGTGGAAAACAATTCCTGAAAGTAGTCTTGTGCAACCTATGCAATAGCCTTATCTTTACAATGTATGACCCCAAACTTATCATGTATTCTCTGAATATCATTTTTGGCGTTCCGAGAGCTTTGGTGATACCATGGTAAAAGCGTGTGATACGATCCCCTGCTACCAACCATTTATTACGACTTTTAAGTTGCCAGAACTCTTCCTCACCCCGATACGCCTGATTGAGCTCCCATTTCAATAGATGTACCTCTTCAATAGGAAAGTGGGGATCTCGCAGTGCACCTTCTATCTGAACCAGAGTGTCATGAATAAGAAGTGCTGAATTGGTTTGTTTATGCATTTCCAAGCTGCAATAGCTCGTCTGCATTCAGACAATCGTTTCGTCGAACCCCAACTAGATTGACCTGAAGTCCACTCACTGTTGACAGTTTGCACAAAGTCCTCAAACTGAGCCAGACGCTTGTCATATCGAAATGGTCTTCTTTTAAGCACATCTTCATACGCAATCGAGATCACCATCGGACGGTGGTCAGATTCCGCCAATCCCAAGTATTCTGTTTCCGATGCTGGGTAGCATTGTAACAATTGAGAATTGGATATAACCCTATCCACACAGCATTCAATAACCTCTTTGCGACGTCTGCCCACCCAACTGAATGATTTCCTTTAAACGGTAGATCATGCATATCACAAATTTGTAACATCGTCTGAAAATCCTGAAAGCTCGACTCGTTTCTTATTCTTCCTCCGATTTTCTCATTCTGATTCTTAATTTGGTTAAAATCACAACACATAATCCAAGGGCCAGTTCTAAGAGTAGCAATCCACTGCAGTCGTTGCCATAGATGGTGTCTATATTTAGGCGTCGGATGGCCATATATACAAGATAGATAGAATGAAAATGATTTCTATTCCACGTGCAAATCTACAGAACGAGCATCAAAAGAAATACATTGAACGGCCAAACACTTCTTCCAGAAAACAACCAACCCACCACTCATACCCTGTGGAGATACAACTTTCATATCATCAAACCCTAGATAAATCCCAGTGTTCCGCACATAATGATCCCTTTGCTTAGTTTCCACCAAGAATAACAAGTAAGGAGAATACACCCTCTGTATCTCCTTTAGACGTCGAACTGTGAGGCGTTTTCCAAGACCTCTACAGTTCCGAACAATATCTTTCCAAAAATTTGATGCTTAATTATATTTCTATGAAAAATATAATCATTTAAATTTATAGTTTTATATAATTATAATTACATCTTTTTGAAAGTTAAGATATGATAATCAATTTATTTAATTTATGTTGTATTATTTATTTTTAAAGTTTTTTATTACTTATATTTTATGTGTGGACATATGGGAAAACAGTGGCAAAACATTTCCCACCACCTACAAAATACCTTTGTTGGGAATCGGTAGAAAAATGGTGAAAAAAATTCTGACTATTTCATAATGTTAATAAAAAGGGTGATTCCCATCTGATGTCCTACCATTTTTCCACTAACAAATTTTGATCAGAAATTTTCCACCGTTTTGCGATCCAACGATTTCCAAATTTGAATTTGACGGGAAATTGATGGGAATTGTTTTTCGAGGAGACAAAGTTTTATTTACCAATTGGCCAACTTTTATTTGGGCCAACTACTGGGTCATGGGTACTTTGAGAAAAAAAAAAAAGAAGGAAAAGCTGCTGGTCCGTGCAGTAATATACAACTATTGTGCCACCCATATAAATTGCCCACGTGTATAATTTGATGCTCGTCCAGTCGGTCTGTGTATTAAACGGTTTTTGGAGAAATCAGGCTACTCTGGTCCTCTTACCATCACTGCAATTGGCCTACTAACAGACTCCCCTCATTAACTCCTGCGAGCTGTCTCGTCCACTGAAATTGTTCTTAATATCGTCCCCTACGGTTATTATCTTATCATCCTTGTGCTTTTCGACAGTTTTCCTTGATGAATAAAGAGTCTTAGGTCCTTTGTTTATGAAACAGCTTCCCGCAGCTTTTCGTCGCATTTGTTTGCTTGGACCACTCGAAATAAAGCTCCAGCTAATATAATGGTCATAACCGATCCTACAGATGGCAATTGTTGTCATAACTTGGACATGCTAGAACAGTTTGGATACAACATTACTGAGCCGTATCCATTTGGTCCTGCCTCCACTAATGACGAGTGCCTCTGGAAAAAATTTCTTCTGGCAGGTGTGTGTTTTTGTCCTCTCTCACAGTGTTGCTCAATTAACCAGCAAATCTGTTGCTGAAGTAGCATACTTTTATTTTTTTCCCCACAGAGTCCGGGGCAATTGAGGAAGAAAACTGGTTAAAGGCATTGAAACGGGTGAATCTGCCTGGGTTTGCTCACTATGCTTTGCTCTTACTGGCCTCATTGATCTTACTGGACAAGCCTTTAAAAATTTCACCATGCATATCTCTAGGGAAGAACATGCAGAGGCGGTAATTAAGCATACTAGCATTTGCATCAATACATTTTGTCTAACTATTCTTGCGTCGAACAACCACTTAATTACCCACAAGTAGTTTCACTTTCTCACTTGTTCTAGTTTTGTTTGCCTTATTTTCAAGCATATATCACCCTTCTTCACTCTAGCACCTGTGTCTGATGAGGACGAGGATGAGAAGTATGAGAAGGCGGTTGGAGCCCAAGATGAGTCTCAAAAATGGGCAAGTTTCAATATCAGTTAGCGTTGACTTTTCTTCCACTGGATGTGCATTTTGGTTTTCATGCAGTCAGGGAATTGGTTCCCTCCGACAACGACACCACGTGAGTGTACCATGGTGATGGAATCAACACTTCTCCGGGTAACGGGCATGATCAAACGTGTTGGAGAAATCAAAATCAAAAGTCTCATTATGGAACGGTTGGTGATGAAAGTCTCCTTTGACCACCAACGGTGGATACGGGCACCAGATCCATTCCAACCGAGTCAGTTATGCCCACATGTTTCAGGGCCTCTACTTCTTGCCCGACTCAAGCTCCGACGCAGAGACACTTAGAAGCATTCGATTAGAGGTTTTGACGCTTGAGATCTTGCAAGAATCTTGTGAATACTTTGATCTTAAGGTCCCAGTCTGGTGTCATCCATATCGTATGGAGCCTAGGGTTAACCGTCTTGTTGAGCTGCTGATGGGTGTAGTAATTGTAAGACGTGTAACCGGGTCGGATCTTCATCAGATCTTTTTCGGTGGTGAAGAAAGGTTTGCGTTTTTGCAGAGAGAAGAAGAAGAAGAGGATCAGAGGGATAATGAGCAAAAAAAAAACCTAGAGATATTTCAGAATGTTCTTCGATTACTTCTGTTGGGTTTGACTTCAGTCCTACCTGGGTTTTATTGGGCCGTCTTAATTGATAAAGAAGTTGGGCCAGTCGGCTTAGCCCAATACAAGCTGAATTAAAATCACCTGCGCCTAAAGTCATCTTCAACCTCGTGACAAGAAACAGAGAGAGTCAGAGAGAAGCGATTACAGAGATTCCAAGAGAGAGTTAGACGAGAGATCTTAGAGAGTTTACCTTTCCGTTTTTGCTGTCTATTATTGTCTTGAATATCTAGGAATCTTAATCGTGTTCTCAAGGAGGTGTGTTTTCTCTTGTAAACCTTCGAGAACTTCTGTATGCTACCTGTGTAGTATGTGTATCAGGTTCTCATTAGTGGAGTTTGGGAGGTGGGTCTCCAATGAGATGTAGCGACTTCGGTCATGAACTCGTTAAATTGGTGTGTACATTTTACTTTGATCTGCACAAAGAAGCCAAGAAGATTAAATCAGAGTCCGTAAATTGTCAACAAGTGGTATCAGACCATCCAAGTTTTAGCGCTCTGATTGAAAAAGGAGGAAAGAACACTTATCTGGTGTTCGCCGCTGTCACAAGAAAGGATACATCAAGGATCTTCACATCTCAAAGATGGAGCCAGCCCAAGGGAGATTTGAGATGGACAAATATCACAGAAAATAAAACTTTGGCATGTGGAAGTACAAGCTGCTTGGTAATTAGAAATCCAAGGACTAGTGTATGTTCTTGACGAAGGAGCAATGCTGTATAAAGATACAGCAAAGCAAGAAGAAGGAGAAGAACCAGTAATTGATCCTCACAAGGTAGCAAGAGACATAAGAGTCAAGAACCTACTTGGAACGTGCTTAACTGATCTGATATTGAGGAAGGTAATGCACAAGCCTACTGCCTATGGCATGTGGAAAGCCTTAGAACGTGATTACAAAACTAAGTCATTACCGAATAGGATTTATCTGAAGCAACAGTTTTCTAAATACAAGATGGAGGAAGCCAAAAGTATCGAAGAAAACCTAGATGGTTTTCTGAAATTTGTCGAAGATCTTGCGACTCTCAATATCAACATCAGTGATGAGGATCAAGTTATACAGCTTCTTACGAGCTTACCACCACCCTATGAACTGTTTGTACATACGCTTAAATATGGTATAACAAAGGAAACTCTGACAGTCCAGGAAGCCACAACTTCTGCCTATTTTAATGAAATTGAGCTACGGCAAAGAGGGCTGTTAAATAAATCTCATAACAACTCAGAAGGGCTGTATGTTGAATCAAGAGAGAGGTCTAAGGACAGAACTGACAAAGGATATAATCGACATGGAAAGGGAAGATCTAAGTCCAAAGACAAAAAAATCAAATTCTAAACCAAGATTCAACCGAAAAAAACAAAAGCGAGTGCTTCATATGTGGGAAGGATGCACATTGGAAAAGGGAATGTCCTCAGAGGAATGATAAGCAATCTATGGACTCTACAAATACAGTATCAGCAAGAAAAGAACCTCTCGTTCTAACAGCCACTGTACAAGATAAAAAGGATGCTTGGGTCATGGATTCTGGCTGCACTTTTCACATCACACCAAACAGTGAGTTTCTATTTTATTTCAAGGAAATAGAAGGCGGCAAAGTGTTAACAGCTAACAACTCAGAATGTGCAGTTAAAGGTATTGGAAAAGTACGAATCACAAATCCAGATGGTTCGGTGGTCATCCTAACGGATGTCAGATATATGCCAGGAATAGGAAGGAACTAGATATTGTATGGAATGTTAGAAAAGCCAGGCTGCACATATGAAGAAAAAGACTACCTCATTCAGTTCTACAAGAATGGTAGAAAAGTCATCGCTAGAAAATATGAAAATGGATTATACTATCTCCTAGGGACAGTCTCGAGAGGGGAGGTTAATCTGGTTACCTCAAAAGAAAAGATGACAAGTATTTGGCACTCAAGGCTGGGTCATATGAGTTTCTTAAACATGAAAGTCTTATTCAAAGAAGGCTATCTGCCTATTTTTGAAATTGGGGATAAAAGTTTCTGCGAGAACTGTGTATTGGAAAAATCACGCAAAAAGAGTTTTCCTGTGGCAAAACACACAACTAAAGAGCCTTTAAGATACATTCATTCAGATCTGTGGGGCTCTCCATCTACACCAGAAAGCCTTGGTGGTTGCAAATACTTCATTAGTTTCTCCGACGGTTACTGAAAAAGGTATGTGTGTATTTTCTTAAAACAAAAAACGAAGCATTCCAGAAGTTTAGAGAGTGGAAACAGGAAGGGAAAAATCAGCTGAATTATAAGATCAAATATCTAGGGAGAGATAATGGTCTTGAGTTCTGCAACTCTCAGCTTGACAACTTTTGCAAAGAATATGGAATTAAGCAACACAGAACCTGCACCTACAAACGAGGAAATGACTTCGTTGAAAATAATGAAACGTGGATACAGATGGATAGACCAGAAAATCAGAAGCTGGTAGGCTGTAAATGGATACTCAAATTAAAACCAGGAATTCTAGGAGTTGAAAAACAGTGTTATATGGCCAGATTACTCGCTAAAGGTTTCTCGCAAAAGGAAGGAGTGGATTACAAGGAAGTATTCTCACTTGTGGTAAAGCACATGCCAATTAGGATCATGTTGTCAATGGTTGTTAATCAGGATTACTGAAAGTTTAGATAATGATAGAAGATAGAATCGATTAAGAACAGATTGAGAAGAGATGAGTGAGGTTGAAGAAGAGGTTTATTGATAAATTGGATAAGTGAAAACTTAATCCATAAAAGTGTATTGACAATGGTTTCGACATAGAGCTTGTATAGACAGACAAGGATAGACTACAAAGAGAATGAGAGAGACATGTGTGGACAGAGAGGACTGGAGAGAGAGAGAGAGAGAGTGTGCTCCAAGGTCGCTGAAAGCAACCGCTCCTAACAGCTGGGACCTTAAACACACCCGTGACTCTTCCTTCTTGCGACCTCCAACGGTCACTAAAATAAGTCCTCCTTCATGCTCCTGTTGTTGATGAACCTTATAAGCGTCTTCAAGAGGTGTTCTAGCCGGTCTTCCTTCCTAAACACCTGATTCACTTAAAAGATCAAGTGTGTACTCTCTTTGGGACAAGAAGAGGCCCTCCTTTGATCTACATACTTCTATCCCAAGGAAGTACTTTAGTTCTCCAAGATCCTTAATATCAAAGACAGATTTCAAATAAGAATTTGGTGTCTTGAATACCTACCTTGTCATTCCCTGAGATGATAATATCATGAACATAAATGAGAGTGACTATAATACCTTTATGGCTTTGCAAAGTGACGAGAGTATGATCGGCTTCTGATCTGTTGAATCCACGATCCAAGAGAGTTACACTCAGCTTTCGGCACCATGATCTTGGGGATTGTTTCAGGCCATAGATCACTTTTCTTAGTCTGAGCACCTTTCCGGGTTGCACAATGTCCTTCAGGCCTGGTGGAGGTATCATGTATACTTCTTCTTCCAGCTCCCCCTGAAGGAAGGCATTCTTCACATCCATCTACCAAAGTTTGGATTCCAAGTTGGTGGCAATGGACAATATCACACTAACCGTATGTAGCTTTGCAACCGGTGCAAAAGTATCTCGGTAGCCCTCTCCATATGTCTGAGTGAATCCTCTTGCAACTAGTCTGGCCTTGTACCTTTCAATCTCTCCATTGCTCTTGTACTTGATGGTGAAAACCCATTTGGAGCTCACGGTCTTTTTGCCTTTGGGTAAATCGGCCTCATACCAAGTGTGGTTCCTTTCCATAGCATTAGTCTCCTCTTTGACCGCATCTCTCCATTCTTTGATCTCCTTGGCCTCATCATAGGACTTCTTCCTGATCAAGAACACTGATGAACACCCGGTGATCTTCTGGAACGTAAGCTAGAGAGCACACTGCTTGAGTTGGATGGGCCACCACTTGGCAATTGTAGTAGACCCTTGTGTTTACCCAGTTAGACGGGTCCCTTCTTATCCTCTGACTTCTCCTGAGCACTACCGGCTGATCCGCCGCGGTCGGACTATGTGGTTCGGTGTTGTTCTCAGTATGGACCACCATGGCCTCATCGGCCGGTCCAGCGGCCGGTGCAGTAGCTTCTTCTGGGTGATCATCATCCATGGCAGTTTCACCTTGATCATGGTCCGAATCATCTTGATCTTGGTCCATATCATTCTCCACCTCATGATTAAGGGGAGCTGCCGCAGTAGACGCGGGAGTTGAGGAGGGGCCGGCCGAGGGAGGAGGAATGCCGAGATTCTCAAAGAGGACCCGGAGGTTGGCCACTCGGTCAGACTGAGAATGAGCAAGGTTCTGAAGATCATCCCAATCCCTATCAGTGTAGTACCCTTTGTGCTCCAAGAACTTCACATCCCGAGACACCAAGACCTTGCCGGTTTGTGGTACAAGGCACTTATATCCTTTCTGAGTACTTGAATAGCCGATGAACATGGCCTTGGTACTCTTTTCATCCAACTTGCTATGGTTCTCGCCTGGAACTAAAACATAGCACACACATCCAAAGACACGCAACTGGTCAATAGTAGGTGGTGAACCAGTAAGTACCTCAAAGGGGGATGAGTCCTGAAGGATCCCGGTCGGTATTCGGTTGATTAAGTAACAGGCAGCTACCACGGCATCACCCGAAAACCTCTTTGGTACGTTTGCATGGAACATCATGGACCTTGTTACTTCCATGAGATGCTGGTTCTTTCTTTCAGACACCCCATTCTGCTGAGGCGTGTATGGATAGCTGGTTTGGTGGATCATGCCACGCTTGGTCCTGTATTGTTTGAATGCAAGGCTTGTGTACTCGCCACCATTATCTGATCTTAAGACTTTCACTTTGGCATTATAACGGTTAGTAACATATGCATGAAAGCTAATGAATGCTTCTAATACTCGGTCTTTAGATGGTAGTAAGGTTAGCCAAGTGTATTTGGATTTTTCATCTATAAATGTGACAAAATACTTACGGTTTTCTCTTGAATAGCAGGGTGAGGTCCAGACATCAGAATGAACTAAGTCAAAACAGTTTTCATAAAGAGTAGATTATTTCGGAAAAACAGCCTTGCAATGTTTACCAAGTATACAAGCTTCACATTCAGAGTTTTGAAACTTAATTCTAGGTAACAACAAGTTTAAAGCCCTATGATGAGGGTGACCTAGTCTAGCATACCAAGTTGCATTGTCAATACTAACAACATTAAAGCTAAAGCCGCTTGAAAAAAAAAGATGATAGCCTAGTGTTTTCAAGCACATAGAGTCCATCCTTAGTGGTTCCTTGTCCAAGAACCTTACTTGTCTCAATTTCCTGAAAGGAGACATCATAAGGTTCGAAAATAGCATAGCAGTTTAAATCAGAGGTTGCTTTCTTAACCGACAGCAAGTTAGATGTAAAGGTTGGCATATAGAAAGCTTGCGATTCTTTGTCAAACAATTTCAGGTTACCAATTCCTTCTATCTGAACCTGTTCACCATTAGCAATACTAACATATCCTAAGGCAGGTTTGATGTTCCCAATAAGCTTAGAATCGATAATCATGTGATGACTATCTCCTGAATCAACTACCAAAGGTTTATCACTAGTAGAGTCTAGCCTAACATTACTACAAGATGCATGAAAGCTCATGGGTTTGACAGAGTTACCAGAGTCCTTAAGTGCTTTAATAAGAGCATCAAGGTCAGTCTTCTTGACAAACTCTGAGGATGTCACCAAGGAAGAGTTGTCATTCGCATGAGATTGGCTGAACAGTCCACCTCTGTCTTGATTCCCATTGGAGCCTGATCCCATATGAGCTCGGTAGTCCTTGTGATTGTTGTTGTCTCTCCAATGTCCTTGGTGAGAGGAGCGCGAGTCCCATCGTCCTGATTGAGGAGGAAATCGCTTTAGGTGGGGATGAAGAATGAAGCACTTCTCTTTGGTGTGTCCCGGTTTTTTGCAATAGGTACACATCATAGAGTTGCCTTCTCCAGACCGGTAGTGGCCTTTGTTGGCCAACGCGATGGTCTCCTCTGCTTTGTTAGCCAGCACAAGTTCTCCACCTTTTCCACCGAATAGACCAAGAGAGAGCCTTGTTCCTTCTGGATTTGTGAGCACACTTCATCAAGGCTTGGGAGCTTGGTCCCACGGAGGATGTGTTTAATCAAATTGTTGTAAGCCGGATTGGGCACCGTTAAGAGAGCGAACACCTTATCTTGCTCTCTTCGTTCATTCAGGACGGCCGCATCAAGGGTAGGTAGTCTCAGCATCTCCAGCTCAGCCCAGTAGGATCTGAACTTCCCAAAGAAGGTGTTGAAGTCGGTGTTTCCTTGGCTCAGTTGGTTGATGCTCCTCTTGATTTCAAAGACCTGGGTAAGTTTTGACACATTGCCAAAGACTTTCTTCAAGGTATCCCACAGCTCCTTCGCACTCTTGCAGTATGAGTATGCTTCAAGGACAGAGAGAGTGAGAGACCCTTGAAGAATAGAAAGAACAGCTTCGTCCTCTGAGAACCATTTCTCCGCTTCGGCCCCTTCATCAGGTGCTTCCTTCTCTCCAAGTTTGGTCTCGGCATCGGTCGCTTTGAGTTCTTCCACATGGGTCCATAGCTTGCGACCACATAGGACGACCTTGGTGGTTCTGGCCCATAGAAGGTAGTTGTCGGCCCCCTTGAGCACCACCAGGAGAGAGACTGGCTTGTTGTTCTCCATTGTTACGGCACAGGAACTTCAAGAACAGCTACGGACCGCTGGACAAATGAAGGTACCCGGCCATGGACCGCTGGATAAAAGGTTTTAAACCGTAAGATTGAGAGGTTAAGATGAAGCCGAGCAAGTTTGAACTGTTATGGCTGAAAGAACGAGTGATATAGTTTGGCAAACAAGGTATGGATCAATTTGAGTAAGCTATTATCCAATGGACAAAATAAATGAAGAACATAGTGTTTGAAATTGAATGCAAGTTTAGATTGAAAGAGAAATTGAATGAGAAAGAGCGTTATTGCTCTGATACCATGTAAGTGTTGATAATGATAGAAGATAGAATCGCTTAAGAACAGATTGAGAAGAGATGAGCGAGAATGAAGAAGAGGTTTATTGATAAATTGGATAAGTGAAAACTTAATCCATAAAAGTGTATTTACAATGGTTTTGACATAGAGCTTATATAGACAGACATGTGTAGACAGAGAGAACTAGAGAGTGAGAGAGAGTGTGGTCCAAGGTCGCTGAAAGCGACCGCTCCTAACGGCTGGGACCTTAAACACACCTGTGACTCTTCCTTCTTGTGACCTCCAACGGTCACTAAAATAAGTCCACTCTCTTGCCTTGTTGCACACTCCACTTTGGTGTGTGTTAGACCGTGTAGACCAAGCCACTCCTTTGCTTGCTTCACACGTCCGGTCGTGTCTTGAGTCGCACGGTTTAATAATTACGAGTTGGAACAAATGGATGTTAAGACAGCATTCTTACATGGCAAATTGGAAGAAAGAATTCTAATGGACTACAACCAGAAGGATTCTTAAGAAAAGGAGATGAGAACAAAGCATGTCTTCTAAAGAAATCACTTTATGGTCTAAAGCAATCTCTTAGGCAATGGAGCCTAAGGTTTGATGAATTCATGAAACGTGAGTCTTTTATCAGAAGTAATTTTGATGTGTGTGTTTTATATGAGAGATGTTCAGACATAAAAGGAAATCTATCTACTTCTGTATGTGCATGATATGCTAATTGGATCTGGAAACAAGACAATGATCAAAGGACTGAAGGACAGTTTGAGCAGTGAGTTTGAAATGAAAGATTTAGGAAAGGCTTCAACAATTTTGGGAATGGATATTACTCGTGATCGAGAAAAGGGAACCCTTATACTATCTCAAGAAAAGTACCTGGAAAAGGTGTTAAGGACCTTTGGTATGTTTGAAGCTAATGTAGTGGCTACACCTACGGCTTCTCATTTCAAACTTAAGAGTCTAACTCAAGAAGAAAGGTTAGAATCTGAACATATACAAAATATTCCATATTGTAGTGTTCTTGGTAGTCTTATGTATGCTATGGTTGGATCGAGACCTGATCTAGGTTATGTGGCTGGGTTAGTAAGTCTGTTTATGACTAACCCTAGCCGTGAACATTGGAAAGCTGTTGAATGGGTTTTAAGGTATCTTGCCCGTTCTTATAAACAGTTTTTGACATTTAAAAGGGACTCAGAGTTCAGTGTTGAGGGGTTTTCAGATTCAGACTATGCTACAGATTTGGATAAGAGGAGGTCAGTTTCGTTGAAATCGTGCTTACAATCAGTTGTGGCTCTTTCGACTACCGAAGCTGAGTACATGGCTCTTACTTTGGCAGCGAAAGAGGCCCTATGGTTAAAAAGGTTTTGTATCGAGTTAGGTTTTCCTTACAACAATGTAAAATTACATTGTGATTCTCAAAGTGTTATTGCCCTGGTGAAAAATGCAGTTCACCATGAAAAAACTAAGCATATGGACACCAAATACCATTCCATATGAGACATTGTAGCTCAAGGTGATATCATCCTAACTAAGATACATACCTCTAAGAATCCTGCAGATTTCTTGACGAAAACAGTACCTGGTTCAAAGTTTCAGCTGTGCTGAGAGCTGTTGAAAGTCCAATGATTCGTGGTCACGGCTCCGGGTAACTCCCAAATACCTCACCTCACATGTGAAAGAGAAGTGAGTTAGTTTTATGACTAAGAAAGCAATTCGAGTGCTTGTGTTTCAAAATCAAGGAAATATTTGTTGGAGTTACCTATGAAGAGGGCTGCTTAAGCAGAGTAATGGTTGCGTCTTCTCGGCCCTGCAGTCATCAGAAAGGTTTGGATCTGTTCTGCATTTGTATTGGTTGAAGCTCCAGTTGTGCAGACCAGTGGTTGTTCAGTGGGTTCATGACCAAAATTTAATGGAGTCAGATGGTTTAATTTTAGTATTTCGTAACATGCAAAGAGTCTTTTTTTCGATAACTTACCTTTTGCATGAGATTGATACAGAGTTTCAGGTGGAGATCGGTTCCAGGTGGAGCTCATCTGAACTCAGAAACGAGGAAAACAAAGGAGAAGTCAAAACGGATTAGTAAGGTTTCGATTTACTTTTGCTACTAATTACTCTGTATTTTCTGAGTATGATACAAGACTGAGTTAGGGAAGGATTTACCTTGAAGATCTCGAAACGACGGAGTAGAGATGATGTCCGTTGAGATCACGCCGGAGATGGGAGACACAGATGAATCACTTTAGGTGATTTCAATGGAGAGAGAGAGAGAAGGTCAAGAGACGAGTCGTAGATGTTTCGAGGTTTGGTCTGAAGACAAAAGGTGGAGTTTTGTTGGGTTTGACTTCAGTCGTACCTGGGCTTTATTGGGCCGTCTTAATTGATAAAGAAGTTGGGGCAGTCAGCTTGGCCCAATACGGGCTGACTTAAAATCACCCTTGCCTCAAGTCATCTTCAACCTCGCGACAAGAAACAGAGAGAGAATCAGAGAGAAGCGATTACATAAATTCCAAGAGAGAGTTAGGCGAGAGATCTTAGAGAATATACCTTTCTGTTTTTGCTGTCTTTGATTGTCTTGAATAGCTAGGAATCTTAATTGCATTCTCAAGGAGGTGTGCTCCCTCTTGTAAACCTTCGAGAATTTTTGGATGCTACTTTTTGTGTAGTATGTGTATCAGCTTCTTATTAGTGGAGTTTGGGAGGTGGGTCTCCCACGAAATGTAGCAACTGCGGTTGCGAACTCGTTAAATTAGTGTGTACATTTTACTGTGATCTGCATAAAGAACCCAAAAAGATTCAATCAGAGATCGTAAATTGTCAACAGCTTCATTCTCTTCTCTTTTTTTTTTTTTTTTAAAAACAAACCGCACATCAGAGGATACGAAGGGAATGATTAATAAGATAAAGTTGAAGACAAATTAGAGGATATGACAACTAAAGATTATTATCTTTGGTAAAGAGAACAAGAATAAAGAAATTTTTGATCACACAAGCCGCTCTGATTATTATCTTTGGCGGACTGCCTCTGGATCTTTTGTTAGAAAGTTCTCCACTAAATCTACCTGGGATTCTATCCGGCAACACTCACCTATAGTCGTCTGGGACAAAGTCATTTGGTTTAAAGAGGCCATTCCTTGCTGTAGTTTTATGGCTTGGCTTGCTCTGTTGGGTCGTCTACCTTCCAAGGACAGGCTGTTGCGATGGGGGCTAAATATCCAGGGCTTGTGTGTTCTTTGTTCTTCCGAACAAGAAACTCACAACCATCTCTTTTTGGGGTGCTCACTCTCTTCGGAGTTGTGGTCTGGTTTCTTCTTAGGGATTGATCTCCCTCACCCCACCACTCTGCACTCCGCTGCTGTCTCGATATCATCTGGTTTCAATCATGCAAGGTCTAAAGGTGTAGTTGCAAAACTTTTATTCCAAGTGATTATCTATCACATTTGGAAGGAAAGAAAATGCAGGATCTTCAAGAACACGTCATCGTCAATCGCAGCTATTCGTCTCGCCATTGATCGTACGTTAAGGGATCATCTTCTCTCCTTTCCCGCCTTAGACGGTAGCTCTTCTTCTCTGCTGGTGGTTTACTTTCACTGTATCTCCCCTAGTTTGTGATCTTCTTTTCCCGCCTTCGTAAGTTTCTTTCTTCTGTATCTTTTCTTTTTTTAATAATAACTTGTAATAAGTTGCTTTGCAACAACAATGTATTTCAGAAAAAGGTATGAATTTAAGATGATTACCAAAAAAAAAAAACATTAATTATTATAAATAAACCATTTCTATAATAAATTATAATACCCAATGTTATTCCAAATAATTACAAATTCTACTATTCTTATTTAAATTACAAATATTTAAAAATTATACAAAACTAAACTACACATAAATAAGAAAACCTAAAATCTATTCAAAATAACAATTGAAGAAAAGAAAAAAAAACACCACATCTAAAAAAAAACCCCCATGATATCTCCTTGGTAGCCCTTATTGAAAAATAAAGAAATTTTTGATTTTATTTTACCAAAATTTTTAGGAAAACAAAATTTTAAAATTAAATCAATTTCTCAAATAAGCAACACAAATTTAAAAAAAAATTGTTTATATATTCTAAGTATTTTAAAGATTACCTAACACAAATTTCTTAACAACATTTTGATTTTAAATTTTAAAATAAGGTAATGAATTAAAACGAATTTTTAATTACCTAAAATTATTTAAAAGATTATGAAACACAAATTTTTTTTTTAAAAAAAAATTGATTTAGAAATTTTAAGATAATGAAAAATTAATTAAAATGAATATTTAATTACCTACAATTAAGGAAAACGGATTTGAATTACCAGAAACAAATTTTAAAACATAAATCAGTTCCTAAAATTAAGGAAGCGCAGTAAAAAAAACTGTTTCGTTTTGTGAAAGAGTCAATTTAGTAATAAATAAATTTGTTATAATATGTCGACTAAATTCTGTCATAATAACACTAAAACTACATAAATTGTCTATGGTTTTTTCACAGATCTTCATTCTACCACCATTAATTGTTATATCATTGAGCAATTGAAATCTCCAAACTACATAAATTGTTGATTTGTTTCATCATCCGGTCCATCTCCTTTGCTAGCGTTTGAATTGATCGTCATCATCATCCTCACCTTTGATACACTATCTCGCTCTTCAATCTATAAAACCCTCGAAACCTTGTCGGAATTACCGATCAACAACAAGATGCGTGAATTAGCAAGGGAATTATTAGCCTCTTACCATTCGTTGTCGTTACCCATTCATCTTCAGTGTCTCAATCAAAAATCACGCTCTTCAAAAGCCATCACCTCTATCTAGCACACACAATAACAAATTTTTTGCTGAGATTACTCGGAAGAGCTTGC
This sequence comes from Iljinskaea planisiliqua, assembly GCA_900108845.1. Lineage (NCBI taxonomy): Eukaryota > Viridiplantae > Streptophyta > Magnoliopsida > Brassicales > Brassicaceae > Iljinskaea > Iljinskaea planisiliqua. Next base: position 432,455 of record FNXX01000023.1, on the reverse strand, counting down.
GAAAATTCTCTGTTCTGGATTCTCTCTCCAGTGGCAAGAGTCAAAACCCTAATCTCTCTCATAAATGGAATTCTGAATTGTACTCTGTTTGAATCAGAAGTTGTCTCTGTGCTTGAGCTTCATTTGATTCAGGTTTGCCCCCGGTGAGAAGAGATGCAGAGTCACATACGATTATGATGCCAACCACATCTAAAGGGAAGGAGGTCATGGATAGCAGAAATTGATCTTCAAGTTTCAAGTAAGCCTCTGTCTTCCTACGTAGTTTCCAAATTGATTTTGTATTTCTTTGTATCCTCATACTCAGCAAACGAACAATCACATTTCAAAAAAGGACAAGTTTTAAAATTGCCTTCTTTTGATTCACATGCATCACCTTCACTGAAAGAATTGTACTTCATCCATAAAATTTATTTCAGGTTGTATATGTGTCATGAAATTCAAGTGTGTGAATGAAAGCGGCGGCTACCTTCAAGTTAATGAGAACTCTGTACAGTCTCTGAGATAATTTTGTATCATTAGTTTATTTTGGAGATTCCCAAAAAATACGGTGGACAAAACAAATTCCACAGTTTGTGTGTGTCTTTTGCTTTTCATCATTTGGTCTCTGCTGATCGATTTCTAAAATCAATAGACTAAATAATGTGGCAGGAGAAAAGATGGATTTTGTGGCTGAAGAACTAGATACAGTTGAAAATAGGGTTCAAGACATCAGTGATATGACATGTAGCTCAATCCCAAACCAGGTACTTGCAACTGCAACTGCAAAATGGTAACAGTGTAAATCAATAGTTGGGTTTTGAGACTAAAATTGTAATGCCCCAACCGCCCCTACTAGTGGGCCCCCATGTCCTCTCACTAGGTCCATGGGCCGGCCCACCACTGTCCGACGGTCGGAACATCATCCGGGAGACTTTAAAGTCATGATATACTGACCCTGCAATCACCACGTGACCGTTCCCCGTGTTTTGGCCTCACTCACACGGTACCGCGAATGACTTCTTGGTAAGTCACCCATCCTTTGACTACTCCAGCTCAAGCACGCTTAACCTCGGAATTCTCTCAGGATGTGCAACCGAAAAGGTAAGTGCACTTTGCTGACATAGATAGCCAAATCAATTCTTTTAACCCCTCCACATACCACAAATCTTGACGTTACAATTCACCCCCACTCACAGAGTGCAACGTCCTCGTTGCACACCAAGACAGGTCCTAAGGCGCCTCCCAGGTCAGAACTAGGACGGCTAACCAGCTCTGGTACCACTTATAACACCCCAACCGCCTCTACCAGTGGGCACCCATGTCCTCTCACTAGGCCCATGGGCCGGCCCACCCCTATCGGACGGTCGGAGCATTATCCGGGAGGTTTTAAAGTCATGATATACTGACTCTGCAATCACCACGTGACCGTTCCCCGTGTTTTGGCCTCACTCACATGGTACCGCGAATGACTTCCCGGTAGGTCACCCATCCTTTGACTACTCCAGCTCAAGCACACTTAACCCTGGAGTTCTCTCAGGATGTGCAACCGAAAAGGTAAGTGCACTTTGCTTACATAGGTAGCCAAATTAATTCTTTTAACCACTCCACATATACCACAAATCGGGATGTTACAAAAATATATCTTACAAATCATGAAGAATTTCATGTCATTTAGTTTAATAGCCAACCAAGTTAGTGTCCTCAAATGATCTATATTTTCGATGTTATTAAGTCTTTGGTTGAATTCTGGATTGTCTTCAGAAACTTTTGTCAACGTACTTTATTTTATTTTAATGTAATTGCATCAAGTTGTAAGATATTGTATAGGTTTTGTTTGATATTATAGGAATGGAAAGAAAAAAGCCACGACCATGATGATATGTTTTTCTTTGTTGCAGTGTCTCTGGTATGTAAGTTTTGGAACATTTTTCAGTCTGGTTGCAGCATAGATAAAAGTTGGGATTTCCACTTCATCTACACATCTTCTGAATACCCCATCATCCCAAAAGTAGTGCCTTATATCTTTCAAGAATTTCTTCTTCTTCTTGCCCACAAATTCCTTGGGTTCTTACTCAGCAGCAATGTAGTTGGCTATCTCTCTTAATTAGGGTAACTTTGTATGTAGTGCCCTATCGATTTGACTGTAGAAATTGGTCAGAGCAGGTGCTCCAAAACAGAGCAGGTGCTCCACGACCTGGCACACGTTCAACATAGATTTGTTCTTGGTGCAGCGTACGTAACGGGTTTGTAGGTCGATCAAGAGATCTGTTGAAATCTCTTGAGACCTACCCGCTCAACTAAGAGATTGGGAGATCTCGTAGGACCGACTTCTTTATTTTTGATGAAGCTAATCTAATCAAAACAAGGAAATAAGATAAGTTCTCTTGGAATTAATTATATCAAATCTGCCTCTTACAAAGAACTAAGTGAAACCTTATATAGGGCAATGGGGCGTAGGCGTTGACTTAAGACTGCATCAATCCCGGTCTTAGAAGCATCAGTATGTAATTTAAAGACCAAAGAAAAATCAGGTAAGGCCAAAATCGGAGCAGACACAAGCTTTTGTTTGACGATTTCAAATGAAGTAGTTGCAGCTGGAGTCCAAAGGAATGTGTCATCACGCATACAATCTGTAATAGGGCCCACAAGACTGCTAAACTGCGGAACAAAGCGTCGGTAAAAAGACACCAACCCATGAATGCTACGAGTTTCAGTTAACGTCTTAGGAATAGGCCAAGAACTTATCGCTTACACTTTGGCTGGATCAACAGCTAAACCTTGAGAGGAAACCATGTATCCCAAAACGTGGACCTTCTCAGAACCAAACTCACACTTCTTAAGAGTAGCATAGAGTTGACTCTTCCGCAAAACTAAGAGGATGTCTCGTAGATGTTTGACGTGATCCTCCCATGTCAAGCTGAAGATGAGAATATCATCAAAGTAAACAACGAAAAATTTACCTATAAAAGGACGAAGGGCTTGATTCATAACACATATAAATGTGCTAGGAGCGTTAGATAGCCCAAACGGCATCACCAGCCACTCAAATAACCCTTCTCGTGTCTTGAATGCAGTTTTCCATTCATCTTCGGGCCTTATGCAAATTTGATGATATCCGCTTTTCAAGTAGAGTTTGGAAAACACTTTAGCAGTGCCTATTTGATCCAACAAATCATCAAGGCGAGGAATAGGAAAACCGTAACGTACGGTAATTTTATGATTGCACGACTATCCACACACAAGCGCCATGAGCCATCTTTCTTTGGTATGAGTAAAGCCGGAACGGCACAAGGACTTCGTCTTTCACGTAAAAAACCCTTAATGACTAGATCTTCAACTTGTCTGCGTAATTCTTCATGTTCAGTAGGGCTCATTCGATAATGGGAACGATTGGGGAGAGAAGCATCAGGAATCAAATCGATGCAATGTTGGATATCACATAGTGGAGGCAATCCAGGAGGGAGATCACTGGGAAAAACATCGGAGAATTCCTGCAGCAACGTGTCCAATCTTGGCGAAAGAACATTGGTCTGGAGAGGAGACAAAGTTGTAGTAATTATAAGAAGAACCATTCCAGCCTCGCGCATCTCTGTTTCAAACGGAGTATGTTGCATGAGCATGATTGGGTATGGAGGAAGAGCTGGAAGTGCGGGTAGAGGTGGTTTTAACGTGAATGTCCGATCATTGAAACGAAATGTGTATGTATTAAGGTAACCATCATGCGTGACACGTCGATCGAACTCCCACGGACGACCGAGTAAAAGGTGGCAAGCATCCATAGGGGCAATATCAACTAACATTTTATCTTTGTAAGCATTCCCGATCGAGAATTCCACCAATGTGCGTTTCAAAATAGACACATCCCTTCCGTATTGAATCCAACCGAGCTTATAAGGATGAAGGTGTGGTTGAATAGGCAAATTCAATTTAGACACCACTTCTTCTGCGATGACATTCTCTGAACTTCCATTGATCGTGCATCGAGAATGAAAAAGTCAGCAAGTACTTCAGTGCAGCATGATATGTGTGCACAATGACTTTCGACCCAACAAGGTAGGATCTGAACTTCTCAAAAGCGAAAACAATCGCTAAGAGCTCCTTCTCCGTGGTGGCATATTTGCATTGAGCCTCATCTAGAGTTCGGCTCGCATAGTAGATGACATACAGCTTCTTGTCTTTCCTCTGTCCCAGAAATGCACCAACTGCATAGTCACTTTCATTTGTCATGATCTCGAATGGGAACTCTCAGTCTTGTGGCTGCACAATGGGTGCACTAACCAATGCTCCCTTGATTGTGTGGAAGCATCAAGGCAGGCACTATCAAACTCAAACTTCACCTCTTTACACAACAGCTGTGTAAGAGGTCTAGCTATCCTGGTGAATTCCTTGATGAAACTCCAGTAGAAATCAACATGACCCAAATAATTATGGATCCCCTTGACTAATGTAGGTGGCTGCAAACTCATCATAACTTCTATTTCCACTTTATTCACCTCAATACCATACTCTGAGATTCGCTGACCCAACACGATCCAATTCCTCACCATAAAATGACACTTCTCTCATTTCAAAACCAGATGTTTCTCTTCACATCGTTGAAATACTCTGCACAAATTCGACAAACAAACAGAAAATGAGCTTTCATAGATAGAGAAATCGTCCATGAAAACCTTCATAGTGTCTTCGATGAGGTAATTAAAGATAGACATCATGCACAGCTGTAACGTCGCCGGGGCATTGCACAAGCCAAATGGCATTCACCGGTAAGTGAAGGTGCCAAAAGGACATGTGAATGTTGTCTTCTCCTGGTCATCCAGATGGATTGGGATCTGAAAGAAACCAGAGTAACCACTTGGAAAAAAATAGTAAGGGTCGTTACCTAATCTTTGAATCATTTGATCAATAAAAGGCAGATGAAAATCGTCTTTACGGGTTGCAGCATTCAATTTCTGATAATCTATACATATTTTATGGCAAGTTACAGTCCTAGTTGATATCAATTCATTCCTATCATTTTTTATCACAGTGAATCCAGCTTTCTTAGGAACTACATGAATAAGACTAACCCAAGTATTATCGCAAATTGCATAAATCAGACCAGCCTCTAGAAGTTTTATTATCTTCTTCTTAACAACATCTTTTAGATTTGGGTTTAACCTCCTCTGATGTTCTATAGAACTCATCGATTCATCTTCTAGATGTATCCTATGCAAACAAAGATCAGGAGAGATTCTGGAGATATCATCAAGTGAGTATCCTAATGTTTTCCTATAATTTCTAAGTTCAAACGGAAGCAAGACAACTTCCACATTGTTCAGTTTTGAGTTCACTATCACAGGGTATGTAGAGTTTGTTCCAAGGAATGCATCAGGAAGTATTTTCAGCTTGAGTTTTGGAGCTTTCAGCTCACTCCAGGGGCCATCAATCAGACTTGAGTTTGGAGCAGGTGCTCCGGAATTCGGAGTGGGTGCTCCATTGCTGATTTCTACAGTCGATTTCTGCCCTTCTTCTAGACTCATGTACGCTACCATCTTCTACACCCTGAGGCTTGAATCCAATATTTTTGCAAACCCATCAGCATCCTCACTCAGAAAACTATGTCTTCCTTCAGCCACAGTCAATGCAACCTCCAAAAGATCAGATTGTGACCCGCGCAGGAACAGCTATGGAGAGATACTGGGAGGAGGGAGGCTCGTTCGAGTATTGAGGAGGTGTTGAACTGAATCATGAAAATTTTCTTAATTGCACTTTGAAATATGCAATACCGGAATGATATTCACATGAGTTTTTTTATTTTTTATTTTTCTTGAGATGAAACCCACAGTCTCAGCTGATAATGTGGACCAAATCAGAGAGTCATTACAGATCTTGGGATTGAAAGAAAAGAGGGTGAGGATATTAAGAGGAAACAGGGTTACGAGAAAGAGTTGAGTTTGGATGCACTAAAGTGTGTCCAAAATTATAAAACTCTAAAATACTCTAATTTATAACTATAATTTTAGATTATCTATAGTTTATAAAATTTACTATTTTCTTAAAAACACCATAACTAACGTATTTTTATTCAAAATAATAACACAACAATATTTTATAAAAAAATTGCAAAATGGCATGATTTTACCAATATCATCATAATAATATTTTCTTTCGATAATCTTAAAATAATGAATTCTCCCTAAACTGTAAAAATATATTTTTCGTCAAACCGCAAAACAACAATTCTGCCAAAACCACAAATTGCATTTTCCATCAAAATAAATAAAAAAATCACATTTTTTGTTGCAATCAAATTTTCTATCAAAACTGTAAAGTTGCATTTTTAAAAATAAAAATTAAATTACGCCAAAACAGCAAATTCATGTTTTATTGCCAAAATCACATGATCAAAATTAATATTGTTAACAATAAGATTTTTAAAATATGATGGATGATTAAATTAACATAGTTAAAAATTAATAAATATTAAAAAATATGGTCAAGATAAAAATTTTTAAATTAAAACATGTCAATTTAATCATCATGTAGATGTAGGTATAAATTCACAAAGAAAAAAAATTCAAACCAACAAAATTGCATTCAAATTGTGCATCTAAATGCATAATCGAAAATAGAAACGAACAACATTCAGATGCATTATCTGTATATAACATGTGGATAAGCATATAAATGCAATTTTTAAATGAACAAGTGAACAGGACACTAGTGGGTGAATAAACTCATCCTAAATATTAGAGGACAAAAGTTTGAATTCCCCCACTACAATATTGCAGTTAAGTGATGAGAAACATAAATGCATCATTTTGTAAAGTCATTCTTTTTCTAGGAAACAACATAAATGGGAGAGGGGGTTTATAAAGCATAACATGACAACAAATCATTTAGAATAAAAAATTAGGATCTTCATTGTCTTTATTATGAATTTTTTCTCTTCAAAGCAATTCAACATTTCTGCTATTTCGTAAGTTTGTTTGTTACCTGTTATGAATTGATTGTATGTTTTTGAGTGAATATATGCATTACAATTTCTCCAAAATAAATATCATTGTGAAAAAATAGATTTCCATAGCAAATTTTTGGCAAATTTTCGCAATTTGATTCGGTTATGACATTTTTGTATGAAAAAATCAAACAGAAAATCACTAGATATGCATATATGTTAAGGTTGGAATTATTATTCCGGATCACCTCCAAAAATCTAGATATTTGGAACGGCGGATCCGGATAGTAAAATCTCAGATCCGTCAAAACCGAATCCGAATATCTTAATTCTCAAGTCTGGATATCCGGATCTGTGTCTTTTTAAAAATATTAAAATTTGTATCTTATTTATAAATTTTAAATTATTTTTAATGTTATATTGTATTTTTTTAAATAATATATACATTTTAATTTTAGTATTGTTTTTAGTTGTATATTTAAATTTTAGTATTTTGATATAATATACATTTTTTTAATTGAATATCTGTGTATATCATAATATTGTGATGGATATCTAAAATTTGGATATTTAAAATTCACAGATCCGGATAGTTGAAACAAGAATTTAGGACCCGCATATAGATTCATATATCATTTAATTTTCGGATATTCGGATCCGTCACACCCTATTATATACATCTTTGAACATTTAACTTATGATTAATTACAAATACTGTTATTTTCAAACATGAAACTTTAGATTTTTGGATTAATAAAATCTAAAAAGTCAAAGTTGGTTAGAGACCACCTTATTGTGAATTTACCGTATTAGTTTAGGTCAGAGATTAAACCTCCTCGAGTGTGAAATTACAGGTGGCATCACTGTGATTTCTAGATCAGTATTTCATAATTCCACTCGGTTTAATTTTTATACCATTTTGAAACTTGAAATAATCGTATCATTTTTTATGTTGCTTACATATCTAGTGATACATTAAAGAAAAAAAATCTGTATATTAGGAATAATTATGTGATGTTTACATACCCGTAGGATGATGAAATAAAAAGAAGGTGGGATGGCCCAATCAAGTAAGTTTCTAGTTCGTCCCGGTGAAAAAAAGATTACCAGTTTTATCTAAGAACTGGTAGATGTGGCTACGGAAAGAGTTGTTACAACAATCATCCAAAGGTGAGAAACAAAATTATCTATTTAGTTTATCCTTAGCTGAAATATTCCTTATGGCTAACTACTGTGAAACATCTTAATAGGAGATTCCAGAGAAGATTAATCTATCCAAAATGTAAGGTACAAATGCCATATTGTAGAGTGAATAAAACGATATTTTGTTAAGCATGATGCATTTGATTTAAGCTTGTTGTCCATCTAACAAAATTATACAAGTTGTTCTAGTTCTGAATTTCATTTAAGAGGCAACACTTTGCCCTTCTATAAGCAATTCATTGCAGCATTTTCTGAGAGGATTTTGTAGGTTCGGCTCAAGTTGTGTATATGATCATTCAAAGGAAGGGTACGGTGCAGAACCTATGCGTCAGTTAATTTCATAATGGTTACTATATTGTTTTTATCAGCCAAATGTGAAAGACTTAACTGATTCTCTTCTTCAGGGTCAGAAAAGACAGATAACAGAGTCAAGTCCAAGTCCAAATAAGAGACTAACTAACTAACTATAAATAAATTGACATCTTTTATATTTTTTTTTTAACTTCTTTAGGTAACTTATATATTAACTCTTTGACTAAAAACCTATATTAATTCTCAAGCAAAAATTATTGAGAAGCAGAGGATAGAGGCTAAAGACAATCTGAAGGAAGAAAGTTTAATGGTAAAGATACTGAAACATGACATGATTCTGTTCTCTACTAGTAGATGATACAGAATAAACAGGTTTTAATTAACTCTGTCATTTACTGTAAATTCTCATTTGATTTACTTATTCTCAGGAGAAACAGGAGAATGATAATGATCAAAAGAATCTGGAGGAACAGAGAAAGAAAGATATGGAGAAGCAGAGGAGAGAGGCTCGTTTGAAACTTGATCAGGTGTTGAATTGGCTCATCTAACGATTCTCTAGATTTGTGTTTTGAAATATCACATGAGAGTTTCTTACTTGGTTTTCTTCAGATGAAACAAACAGTTTTCTTCGATGACGCTGCTAGTTGCAGAAAAACATTAACAGAACTCGGAATCATACTTACAGAGGGGGATGGATATTGAGAGTAACGAGAACACAAAAGAGAACCCTCAGATTCCTTCGGACACAAGAAACTTATATGTGCTGGGAAGCTTTCGCAATTTCAATCTCGTGGTTGTTGTTGTTGACTAAATTAACTTCTGTTTTGGATTTATAAATCTATTTTCACAAATAAAGTTTTTTATTCACCTGAGTTTTTAGAGAATTTTCAAATAGTAGGAATAAACCTTAGAGTTTGAGGCGATCCTTGTTTACTGAAATTGGTGAAAGGGTTTATAATCAAAATGTACATGATTCTCAATTTTCATAGTTGTATAAAGAAAAAAGAATTTCGTGTTGTGAATAGAAAGAGAACAGAGAAGGTGAATTGGTGTTATTATTATTCCATAAACAATGAATCTTTTATATAAGGACATATTGATAGGGTTTAAGAGATATAATTCTATCTAGAATTTTCTAAAATATATACATCATAATGGTCATTCATATCTAAATGTTCATAACAATCCCTATTTGATGCCCATTATACAAAAATATCTTTTAAAGCGAGTAAGATGCTGCCTCATTAAAAATCTTACCTGGAAAACCAAATGGAAAAAACCATGGTTAAGGGGAAAAGAGTGTTGTGCGCATTAACTCCCCCATGAATATATCTCTTGAGATTTTTGTGATGAAGTAATCAAATATGATGAAAGAGCTTCTTGAAAGTAGAGCATTGGTAAATATGTCTTCAAAATCTTCACTCGAATGAATTTATAGAGCACTTATATCGCCATTTTCTACAGTTTGTTGAACTTGCTGATGATTCATTTGGATCATTCTCTTTGATTCTCTTGATTTCATTTATATGTGAAAACACTTTAGAGGGGTGATAGACATTCATTCTCAAAGGTTTAATGTTTGTTCTATACTACCTCGTTAAAACCATGTCATAGCAAAACCCAGTGGGATAAAAACCAATAAAGGAAAGAGTGTACAGTCACGCAAATCATCATATTTCTCCTCATGGAAGTAACATCTTCCGGATATGCATCCCGATCATATATATCATCTCTTAGAAATGGAGCATAACTTTAGTTAATAAACTCGTTTGATTTAACTGTAATGTCTCAAATCATTAGACTTTTGGTCCATAATGTCGTTTTGACATAGATGATCATTTTTCAGTCTATTTGGACTTCAAGCCAACTCTCTTTACAGATAATCTTTTGCATTTTTGTATTATGCATACGAGTTATTCATGTTCTTCTTATAAAAATTAATATTATGATTTTCCTTCTTGTCATATGAGATCACATCTTTCAATCATGAAAGATTAATAACTTGCTCAAAATAACATTTAAAGTATGATACTTTATGATCAATTCATGATCAAACATATGTGAGCATTTTTTAGTGAAAAGTTCTATAAGAATCTTTTGAGATAACATCTCTTTTCTAGATGTTTCATTTGGAATGCATAAAGACAATGTTGTCTTTCCAAGACTGTTTCTTCCAAATTACAACTTGCTATAACTCTCGATTATATTGAAAGCTATGATCCTATATTATTTCCACTATACTAGTTGTGATAATTCTCCAAGAGTTTCAACTGTTTTTAAATTAAGGATCAATTGATCTCTAATCCGTTTATTAATATAAATGAGCACATTGACTCATCTTATAATATTCACTTTTGCGATCATACCATATAAAACGTATTTGCTTTAATTCGATCAAATAGCTAGAGTTCCCGGGAACATAATTTTGATATCATCAATCCTTTACGAATTTTATTTTTTGTCAGGGTTGTTCACATAAGCATCATTATCTAATGGATCGTATAAGTCAAGTCATTCATGTATTGTCAGACTGATAATAAATTTCAAAATAGTTGCATCGACCACAAGAGATTATGTCTCTTCATAATCATTTTTATCTGACACAAGACTCATTTATGTCCCAATGGTTTTACACCTTTAGGTGTATGGACTACTGGTCCAAATACATTTCTCTTTCTATGAGAGTTTAATTCTTCGTCTATTGCTTCTTTTATAATTTGGTCAATCATTTCTTTTTATACACTTTTCAATATACTTTGTCTCATGATCATCTTTCTCATTAATCATATCAACTGTTAAATTGCATGCAAACATATTATCGACGTTGCTTTGCTCTTTTTATTCCATACATGACATAAATTATTGAAATCTCTTCATTGTCTCAGGTACTTGAATTTCTTTCATTGTCATGTTTAATGTCTCTTCTTGAGATCATTCAAAAACATTTGTTCTCTCGGTTTAACCATTTTTAATTAATGTTCCTTTTCTTTTTCGAGAACTTGTATCTTTAGAACCAACAGGTTTATCCCGCTTAATGCAATCTTTAGACTCACTAGCAGTTTGATATTATCCATCAAGGACATCAAATCTTATTGGAGCATTTACAACTGTTATGTGTGACTTTATCACTCTCTTAGGGTCAGTAAATATATCTGACAACTGAGTTACTCAATTCTATAGATGAATTATCCTTTTGGACTTTTAATGCACATTCTTTAGTCGAGGATCAATGATAATTCATTCCAAATCATTTATTTCTCCAGCTGTTTATTTTCTCTCCCAAATGTTGGAAAGACAAACACATTTAAATCACAGTCTGCAAATCAAGCCATACATAAGTCATTCATGGATGGCTTTAGATTCTAAAGTATTAATGGAGATTCATATCCAACATATATTTTCAACCTCATTTGAAGATCCATCTTACAGCTCTGTGGTGGAGCATCTAAAATGTATACTGCACATATATATTTCTTAGATGAAATATATTTGGTTCCTAACCCAAAACCAATGACGGGGAAAGCTCTTTATTACTCGCTGTCTTAATGCAAATCAATGTTATTGCAATTTTTGTATGATTATGTGCTACCAGATGTTCAATAATTATCCCATTGGATTTGTTGTAACCATCAAAGGTTCATGAATTCACCAATATTATTAAGATGCATGATGGATGATCAGTCCACCAACGTCTTCATATATAAATTAATAGACTCCAAATCTATTTTGGTTGGTGAAAACCGTTTTATCAGCTTCTCTTATGAGTAACCAACATATGAGAAATCATTCAAGATAATCTTCTAATTATTTAATGAATGTTCTCATGAATTATCTTTTGCATCTTCATTGAACCGTAATGGTCTAACCGGTTCATGCCAAACAATAGTATATTACGTAAACTTCTAGTTTAACAATATCTTTTATCTCCATTACACGAATCTTTGTGTAGTACAATCAAGTATAAATGCAAGTAATTCTTTTGCTTCCTTGGAAATATTTTTCTTTGTGTAGTACAATCAAGTATCTTACATTTCTTTCGGATATTATCTCAACATGATTTGTCTCAAAATTTCATGAATTTACTTCATGAAGAATTTATCAATCCTAGTTTTAGTGATAACATACTATTTGGATGTTTCACTTATTATAGAATATGAGATTCTTCAACTCTACCCCTCGAGATGATAACACTGCAAATTTATCAATCTATAATTGATTCTCATTTTAGATCAATAACATACCCTGCTTGGGTCATGTATTATATATTAGATCTTTGTGCGTATTGAGACTTAGAGAACACAATGTATCAAATATTTGAAATACTTTAAATATGACTATTCAATCTCACTTTGAGCATAGATATAATCTTTTGGATTTTCCACTTACAGTGGATGTGAGATTCCTTAATTCTCTCCCTCGAGATGATGAAACTTCAGGTCCATCAATCTCGAACTGAATCTTGCTCTATAATTGTTAATCATCACTTGGGTGTAACTTGATATCAAATGATCATATCCAGTGGTGAATATCTTTAAAGCTCAATAAATTTCTTTGAGACTTGGGAGAGTACATTGCATCAATGAATTTTATTGTATTCCATAGGCATTCATATATATGCTCTTCTGGAGCTTTCAATATGCTTTATACTAATTTGTATTATACTCACACTTGTTTGTTTTATATTTAGATGATAGAAATATCGCTTATTTATTATCATCTTTATTTTCTCATTTCTGGTGAGAATCTTAGTTATTAAAATGAACCCATTGGTCTCAATCTTTATTTTGACAATATCCACATTCACATTTACGACCACTTCGATAAAATTTCTTCGGCCAATATTAATGGTATTGTCTTTTTCTTTTCTATTATAAGATGTCACATTCCCCTTATGGAATGGAGTATAACCAACAAGATATGACTTATGATTTTCCATTAATAGTTCATTCTTATATCTATCTTTATGTTAATCTGGATATTATTTTCTTGGAAAATAGAGTATTTCTTCTCTAACATCTCTACATCATTAATCTTTATTTCCACATCATTCCAACGTTGAAAATAATCTCCAACATAGTTGATATTTGTTTACAGACTTCAAATCTTGTAATATTTAGATTCCAAGAATCATAATGAACTTTATGTAATGTCTCATTCTTCGCGATCATTAATATATTTATATTGCTTTAAAGAATTTGTGGATATTTCTCGGTCAAATACTTGAACTTGAGACCATTAGAAAGACGATGATAATAAAATATAATCATAAAAATATATAAATTTCTATATTGTATAAACTAAGACATTATCATGACTTTTGTATTAAGCCAAAATAAAATAATATTTCTATAAATTCATTCCATTAACTAATTTCTTATTATCCTGTCATTAAACAAGGTTCTTAACCAATAAAATTTTCAGATTTTATCTTATCAAAATTTAATTGACTATATATTGATATAAAGCATAATAAATAAAAATATTTATCTCAACAAGAAGAAGTATAGCGTAGACTGAAGATCTGACATGGATGGTATGAGAAACACTTTATGTTTCTCAGCTAGTTATAATCTCATACAAAATCTCCTCGTTTATAAAGTAAACGCTGAGATATTCAGAATTTTCCTAATGAAAACATGATTATTACTCAACATTAGACATTAAAAAAATTTAGTTTCAATTCCACATAACTAAATCTGAATAAAAATAATGAGTAAAAATTAATGATTCATAAATAATTAACCATGACTTGGCTTATATACATTTAGCAAAAAATCAAATTAAACAATGTCATTTAGCAATTAACATATAGATTTAGCAATTAACAATATAGGTTTTTCAGAATTTTTTGTAATATAATTCTGAAAAAAAAATCAGATATGCAAATAATAAAATGAATTCACTTTTTAGGTTTATCCAAAATTAATCCAAATTAATTTAGATAACTTTGACCAAACGAATTAAAAAAAAACTAACAGGTTTGATAATAAAAGAAAAAATCGGTTTGAATAAATTAATCAAACCAAACCATACAACATAATAAACAAAATTTAGATCAAACAAAGCACATATCTTTATAATAAGTCAATAAAACAATGAGAAATTGCATCTCATATACAAAAACTATAGCTAAATTAGGTAAATGTTGATTCCACTATTCAAAGGACTGTACACATTCTATAAATCCGATATTACCTTCTGAATTTACTTATAGCCTTTTGTATACCATCACATATCTGTTAGTTTAATTATAAATTGTGTGTCCCTATGCAAAATAATGAGAAATTTGACTTTATGAAATGTCGCATACATACATCTCAGTTATATGTATATGTATCAGAAGTTTCAAAATTGTATAGAAAAAGAGAGAAACATGTTTACAAGTGAGAGGGTGCTTCTTCAGGAAGTAACAGACGCTGAAGTTTCCATTAAAGACCTGGTGTTGAGAGGTTGCACAGAGGAAAACGAAGAAGAAAAAAAAGAAGAAAAAAAGAAGAAAAAAAGAGGAAGAGGGAAGCCTGAGAGGACGACAGCTGAAGTTATAGACACTCCATGAACCACCACCATAATATCCCCTCACCCTTCTTCGCTTTCTACGGCGATTCCTAAAGGGAGAACAAACATATCCAGAGATCTAGAATTAGGCGAAGAAAAATTTCCAGATACTAAAATTGTTAGCCTGTTGACAACCTACTTATATGGTCACACTTGCCAATTAAAATATTAGTCATACATTTATGATGTTAGCCGGTTAACAACCTCTTTACATGATCGAGTTCTAGTATTACACATACATTTATGTATTTAACTGATAACATTGAAAAATAAGATCACTGTATACTTACAATATAACCTACTCTTATTCTTCTATATATTATTTTTAATTAATGCGGTAATATCGCAACATACGAGATGTTGGAGCAATCCTTCATTTCCTTAGTTAAGTAACTACAGGATCTAATTTTGGAAAAAGTTTAGTCAGTTACCTAATTTTGACTCGTTTTATGGTTACCTACCTAAATAACTCTTAAACAAACCATAAAATTGTGATCAAACTATATATATATTCTATTCCACAAAACATATATTGCTAATTATCAACTTCAGTTACTCACAAAATATCATATAAACAATACATTATTGTCTGTGCAATTCACAAATTACTGCACCAAATTTAAACCAAAGGAATGAACCATAGATTAGTAACCACAATAGTAATCATGTTTCAAACCATGAACTCAATTTTAAAACATGACCATGAATTAAACAAATAATAGAATAATTTTCATGTGACCAAGAGAATATTAGAAACAAGAGTTGGTTTATAATTAAAATAGCATGGTTTAAATCATGAATACTCACCAATTGAACCAAAAAATATATCACAGATTTCAATAGCCAAGCAATCGAGCAATAAGAAATTATTCATATCATATGACAAAGTAATAAAATAGTAATGGTAAGAGCATGATTTCTAGAATTATAACAAATAATCAGATAGATAATAGTGCATATCTTAATTCGATGAACAAAGGAAATGGCGTCGACGAAGAACAAAGTATCCCTTCTAAATATTCATAACATTTCAAAATTATATTTCTTACCATTATCACTTATCAAATTTACTCATTTGTTTTTAAGTATTATTTGGAACTCGGTTATTGGTTATCTAACAGAAAAGCCGTTTGAAAAAAATAAGATCCATAAAATACCCATAAACCATTAACCATAAAAATGCAAATAGTTATTTTCTTTGTTTATATTATGATGAGGTTTGAAAATTGAAAAGTCAATAAATAGGCATAAGTGTATCTTGGGATCGATTACAAGTTCTTTGATTTAGTTTGTTGAGTAGGAAGAGGCGGTGAGAATAACAGATAGCAAAAACAGAATAAGAGTATCAGAGAATCTGCAACAACAGAGACGGAGAGATGGTGAGATACAAGAGAGGAGAAGCCATGAAGCAGACTCGAGATTCTTGCAACAGAAGAAGAGGGTAAAACGAAACTGATCATGAATTTACTCTGTTGATCTATGTGTATTATTGTTGTTGTGAAACAAGAGTCAATATGAATTCCTCAGGAATATGAACACTCGGGTCCAAGAGTGAACGATGCGTGATACGTACGGTCCATTACCGGACCTAATTGGCCCAAGAAAGTTAATAGATAAAATTGATTGTGGGCTTGGTTAGTGATGTTAATTTAGCATTGTCTTAAGTAGGATATAAGGGTGTGGAAGGGCGAGAGAACTCTTCATCACGAAAGAGAGTGATCAATCAGGGGGAGGTGAGAGACTTCATTAATGGCTCTCAAACTTGTTATTAGTTACTTGTAATCAGTCATCGTTATCGTCAATAAAATCATCAATTCTCATAGTTCACTTTGTTCTCTGAAATCGATACGTTTCACGGATCAATTGGTATCAGAGCGAGGTCGAGACATGGAGATGGTGGAGAAGACTCCGATCGAGATTCCCATCTTCTACGGTAAAGATCTGGTGAGTTTGTTGTCATGGATGGATGAATTTGCTTTGATTCAAGGCTTCTCTGATTTTGAAACAAGGCAGCTTGCATACGGTTTCATGGAGGGTGATGCTCATACATGGCACTGTGATGAAGTTTCATGATCTGTGTTCATAAGCTGGGTAAATCTGAATCTTAGATTGATCCAACAATTAAGCAAAAGCGTAGAAGAGGAGGAGAAGCAGGTGGCCTTTAAGGATCGACGAAAACGGCTAAGTATCATTCTGGATAGTCTTGAGCAAAGATGGGATAAAGAAGATGAGGCGAAGAAACAACATGAGGAAGAGACGTTGGTTCCAGAAGCTTACTCCGATCAGATCACTAGCCATGTCTGAGGATCTCTGAAGAGGTTATAAGTACATACCATGCAAACTCATCCATCCGTGACAGCCAACTCACCAGATCTTCACCATAGAAGATCTGGCTTGACCTCTTAATGAACTACTACCGTTGGAAATCCAAGTGAAAAAGAAGAATTTACGGACTGGGCACATCATAGACTGTCCTCAAATTTGTGTTTATGAACTGTTAGGTGAAGTTAGAACAATAAGTAGGAAGGAGTCATTTTCTGGAAAGTGGAAAAAAGGGCACAGATTCAGAAACAAGCAAAAGAAGGATAATAAGCTTCTTTACTGTTTTGAGAGTATTTTTGTTACTCAAGTTGCTCCACTAGCTATGAAGAATAAGAAATGGTTTCAAGGGCCTGAAACCCAGCTTGAAGGACAGAAGAACACCAACAAGTGGAGAAATGCTATTTTCCCTTGGCTTCACATGATATGGCTGCTGAGATTGACTCAGCGGAAGAAAAAGAAAAAGAAGAAGGATTGTTGTTGTTTAGGGATGCATATTTCAAAAATGATGAAGTTGGCTTCACAACTTGGTGATATTAACTACAATGATTTTGAGGCAGTCAGCAGAGTGGACATAAACAAGAACGTGGAGCTTCCTTTGAAATACCATAATGTAATTGCTGGTTTCTTATCTCTTGAGATGGACAGCATGGATGAAACCATTGGAATGCAGTGGCTTAAGACTTCGGAAACATAAAACTCATGTGGAGATGTTTGTTTCTACAGCTCTAGCAGCTATTCAGTGGGGAAAGATTTCAACTAAAGTCACAGCCACACTGATATTATGTTGGATGGGTTCCATGTTCTCTTTGAAAGAGAAGATCAAGAAGGACCAAACTGAATTACTACTGGATTTTGGAACAGCTGCAGGACAAGTAGAAGAAAGATTTTCCAACATCAATGACATCTTAAAGAAGGGGGAAATTTTCCAGAACTATTGTTGTTCCTTGGTGCATATGTCTGAAAACCTGACCATGGAATTTGCTTCAAGTCTGATAGCTTCTACACATTATGATTTTGGGGCAGTATGCAGAGAAATCATATGCATGGAGGTGGAGCTCACTTCACAGAACTACAAGGAGATTGTTGGGTTCTTACTTCTATTGTTGAGCAGTGCATACGTAAATGGAGGACAGCAAGGGCATGAGACCTTGGTGAACATGGAGGTTAATGGGAAGGAACAAGTAATGATGGAGTTCAAGGTGAACAGAATCTCAGTTTCTCCACAAGGAGATCCAAGACTTTGTAACGCACCAACCTACATCAACTTGATACGGTGTCAGGCTTTGCATTCAAACCTTGAGGACAAGGTTATATTCAAAGGTGGCGGTAATGATACATATGGTCCATCACCGGACCTAATAGGCCCAAGAAAGTTAATGGATAAAAGTGATTGTAGGCTCGGTTAGTGTCGTTAACTTAGGATTATCTTAAGTAGTATATAAGGGTGTGGAAGGGCGAGAGACCTCTTCATCACGAAAGAGAGTGATCAATCAGGGGGAGGTGAGAGACTCCATTAATGGCTCTCAAACTTGTTACTATTAACTTGTAATCAGTCATCGTTATCATGAATAAAATCATCAATTCCCATATTTCTCATTGTTCTCTGAAATTGATATGTTTCACGTTTCAAAGCGGTTCAGATTTGTGATCACAACGAGTCATACACAGGCATACGAGAGAATCTGCAGCAACATAGACTGAGAGATGCTGAGATGCAACAGAGGAGAACTTATGAAACAGAGACGAGATTCCAGCAAGAGAAGAGGGTAAAGAAACTTAAGTTGTTACGCAGTATGTTTCGTTTGATTTAACTTATTCTAAGTTTGATTCTCTAGGCTAGAGCTCCGGATTGGAGAGGGAGTCCAGATTGGGGAAGGAGAGAATCCAAAAGGAGTATTGATGATAGGACTCAGATGAGACATGAACTGACGCAATCGAGTGTGTATCCAAATCGTCCCTGTATAAAAGATTGTCCCAAAGGACAGTGATGATGAAGAGCCTATGCGTAAGGTAGTTCCATCAAAATGTTTGTATCGGTCATGTCGTCAACTATGAAAAGACTTAGCTGAGTTTCATCTCCATATTCTTTTGGTTCTCAGGCGAGTGAATCCGCAAGGAGATTCGATGAGGGAACTCAGAGGAGACAGGAAACAGAGTCAAGATACATGCCAGAGAATATGGTAACTAAACTAAATGTGACGATTATATTTTTTACGTTAGGTTTGTTCAACGTTTTATTCTGATTTTGATACTCAGGCTAGAACAATGGATGGGAGGGCGAGTGGATCCACATGGAGATTCGATAAGGAAACAGAGTCAGGATACATGCGAGACAGGAGCGTAACTAAACTGAATGTGAGTATGTGAACTCTATTATAGTTTTACTGTTTTCAGTATACTTAAATGGATGTTAATGTTCATTATCGGCAAGACTTATTCGGATTCCCAAGAGCATGCTTCAAGAGGAATATACGAATATACATGTCACTTACGCAATGGAATAATAGCGAGCGAAAATGGTAAACAAATTGACTATTTTGTTTTACTTATGATCCTGAGTTCTTG
This sequence comes from Iljinskaea planisiliqua, assembly GCA_900108845.1. Classification (NCBI taxonomy): domain Eukaryota; kingdom Viridiplantae; phylum Streptophyta; class Magnoliopsida; order Brassicales; family Brassicaceae; genus Iljinskaea; species Iljinskaea planisiliqua. Next base: position 412,582 of record FNXX01000023.1, on the reverse strand, counting down.
AATGAGTATATTTCTTTTGATTCAAACAAATATCCTAGTAGATTCTAAAGAACCTCAGCGTTAATACTCAAAGAGAATCTGCAGGAACAGGAACAGGAAGATATTGAGAGGCGGATGAGAGAGGCTCAAGGGAATACGCAGGTACAGAGACAAAGAGGACGCCATTGTGTGGCAGAGTTTTTCTGAGAGAAAAAGAAGATGCCAGTGATCAACAAGATCTGGAGGATCTGAGAGGGATGGAGATTCTTTTGCGTCTTGCAAGGAGACTGGTAAGTAAATTTAAGATGACCTGACCATGTTCTTAGTTTTGGTTTTACTGATTTCAATCGTTTACGATCATGAGTCCTTGAATATGTATGTTTCTTTTTCTTCAAATAAATATCGTACTATATTCTAGACTCCACAGAATCGCAGCATTAATAATGCTCATTTTAATCTACAGGAACAGCAAGATATGGAGAGGCAAAGGAGAAATAGAGAGACATTACCTGAATGGAGGACTGAAAGAAAAGAGCGCGATGGAATTTGAGAGGAAACAGAGTTACATAGGATTTTTGAGAACCCTCAGATGATTCTTTTGGACACAAGAAACTTATTTGTGTTGTGAATATTTAATTACTTATGATCTATCTTTATTGTAAAAAACGATGCACATTTAGTGTTTCTGAGATGATCTTCTATCACTTTCAACGATCACAGAGAATTGGTGAAAATTGGGTATCCAAATCAAATATATTCAAATGTACACGATTTCTTAATTTTTCTAGTGGTAAAAAAAAGGATTTCCAATTAGATTTTTTACTTTTATCAGAATTATGCATTTATTTGTATGTCTTGTTTGGAACTCATACCCAAACCTTAAATAGGAAGAAATTAAAACTTTATAAAACCAAACAGACCAAACTACAATTAAACTATAAATATAAACTAAAAAATAAACTAAATTAACTTAATGAAAAAAAAAAGAACAGTCCATATCCATGACCTTCAAGATAGAATACTCCAATTTGGATTACAACTTGGTGCACAAGTTGAAGCGTGACACGTGGAAAAGTGTAACTAGAATGAAAAAGTCTTACATCGGATTTATGAGAAATGGGTGACATGAAACATCATTTATAAATATTGCGTATACTGCCCTTGTTTTGGTTGTTTGAGGCTTTAAAAGTAAGCTATTGTATATTTTGTCAATGTTGGCCTAAAGTACAGTAAATACAATTAAATATATAACCATAACATTATATCTGATGAACTAAAGAAGAAGAAAAAGAACCAGAAAATACCAAAATCATTTTTGGCACCAATAAAAAAAGAAAAACAAGAGTAGTGCCACCATATTTATTATCTTTCTATTGTCCCCAAAGTATGCATATATGTATATGTATAATGGAACATTGTATATAAACAGTAAGATAACTGTTTGAGTTTTGGATTAAGAATTAAATCAAAAGAGTGAAACCATTTTTTTAATTTATTTTCCAGCGAGGAGAAGATTGTTGGCAATGAAGAAATAAGAACTTTCCTCTGATGTTCAAAACTTAGCTGATGATGTTCTTAACTATGATTTTTCAGGGACAAGCTTTAGATTCTAGGGTAAATATTATGAACAAGAACTTTGCTGTGGGCCATTATGATGACACAGAGTCGATACAAATTTCTCAAAAGAAAAGAGATGAAAATGAGAGGCAGAACTATATTAAGTCCAGGCCAGAGAAGAGGGTAACTAAACTAAATGTGATATTTATAGATTAAATACAAAGAACAGCATCAAATTGTTTTCAGATTACTTATATTGATGTTCATTATCAGACAGAAGCTATTCCGGATTCAAGACAAAGATTCAAAGATCTAGATAAATGGGTGGTAAATACAGTAATTGATTTTGATTCGCATATTGTTTTTTGATCCTTACTCCTTGACTGAACTTGTTGATTTGTTTTCTTCAAACAAATATTGTAGGACATTCCAAATAATCTTAGCATTGATGCTCAAGATACTTTACATGAACAGATTGAGAGGCAGAGGAGGGAGTGATGTAATCATGGATAGCACAACATCTAAGGAGCCAAAGGAAGAGCCAGAGATAGTAGGAAGGGTCACTCGATACAGAGCTAAGGAACTGGCTAAGGAAGCTCATTCCCTTCTAGCTGAAGGATTACTTACCCTACCTGCTATCCAAGTGTTCAACATCTTCAGCCAGGAGACTCCACCCAGTAATGATAACTAAGTAACTTAAGGTCATGAGTCTGTACTCTTTTTCCCATGATGAGTTTTGTCCCACTGGGTTTTCTCAGCATGGTTTTTAATGAGGCAGATGAGTCACTATGTTGAGTTGCTTAGGAGTCATTACCTTTGGGTAATAATGTACAAGTCACTATGGCTTTGTACTTAGTGATTTTAAAGGTGCACCAATTAGGAACCTGAGGGTTGGGACACCTTGTTGTTTCTTTTGTTTGTTTTTAGAACATCTTGTTGTTTTAACTTTTTAAAACACCATGCTGTTTACTGATTGTTTTAAAACAGCATGTTGTTGAGTTTTAGGGTTGTCTGAGAGTTGTATTTAAATTGTAATCAGCCTTCCATGATAAGGTAGCGAAGAACTTATATGAAAAGCAATAGAATGCACTTCTTCTCTCACCTTTGATCCCTTGAATGCGTTCAGGAATCCGAGTTTCATTACACCTTGTGACCTTGAGACTCTTCTATCTATCCTAATCATCTAATCATCTTGAATCCATCCATAAAACCCTTGTCTCCAACCATAAATCCATTCTCATACCATAAGAATTCCCCACGGGCTCTATCATCATCATCAATATTGTTTCACCATCTCACCATCCAGCTATACAATCGGCAGCCTTTCTTTAGAGTGATCAAGGGAGTTCATATCAGGTGGTATCAGAGCCAACTCTGAACCAAAGGCTGAGCAAATCCTAGAAAACCCCCTCTTTTCTTTTTGTGTTTTCATTCCTTTTATGCAACCAGTTTTTAAAAGTTTTAGGAATACAGAAGTTTGTTTTAGGACCTTTTACTGTGAGCTGTTTTGATTGTTTCAGGTACCATGGAGCTTTCAGCAGAAGCTATGGAAGCTCTGAATCAAACCATGGCTCAACAAATCAGAGAGGCAAATCAATCTGTGGCTACTCAGCTTAAGCAGCAGATAGAGCAGCTCAACAACAAATTTGAGGTCCGCTTCAAGGATCTGTTGAAGGAGCATAGCACAGCAGAGACTGCCTCTTCAGAACCACCCAGCCCTAGAGAAGCTATGCGCCTTGCCAAGGGGAAAGCTCATGTGGGATCCTCTTCCAGGCAACCTAGAGGCAACACAGTCCGACCACCTACAGGAGGTAGGGAACCCAGCACCCATCAGACCAGAAATACTCAGGGCACAGGGAGAGGGAGTCGCAGACCAAACAGAACCTGAGTACTCAGAAGAAGAAGAGAGGTCAGATGACAGCCTCCACACCATAAGAAGGGATCGAAACCGAGACCACGGCAGAGACTATGATCCCTTAGGACAGCAGCTAAGGCACATTAAGATTCAGTACCCTTCTTTCCATGGCACCAATGATCCAGAAGCTTACCTGGATTGGGAGAGGAAGATGGAATCAAACTTTTTGGTCCAAGGAACATATGAGCTCAACAAGGTGAAGATAGCTGTGTCCGAATTCAATGGCTATGCACTCTTGTGGTGGGAACAGTTGGGGATCACCAGAGACTGACACAGGGAGCTTCCTATCACTACCTGGGAGCAACTAACTATGCAGATGAGAAAGAAGTTTGTTCCTGCACACTACCAGAGAGAGATACTCAATAAGCTCAGGCGACTTATACAAGGCACCAGATCAGTCCGAGACTATTACCAAGAGCTGGAGACCTTAATGATCCGAGCTGACCTAAGAGAAGGTGAAGACATGGTGATGTCTAGGTTCCTTGGGGGACTTAACAGAGAAATTCAGGACAAAGTTGAGTTACAAAACTATGAAGATGTACAAGAGATGGTGCATAAGGCTGAATTGATTGAGTCACAGATCAAGAGGAGGATTGGCAGATCAAACTTCTCCTCTAACATTCCAAAGCCTAAGGAGCTCAGTAAACCAGCTTACACCAAGGATCACAAACCATCTTCAACTACAGTCAAGGAAGAGGTTAAGATCGAGTTTAAACCAAGGAGTGGGACTTCTACCAGCAACATCAGATGCTTTAAATGCCAAGGCATGGGGCATTACTCCAGAGACTGTCCTAACAAGAAGATGTTCCTCAAGAAGGAGGAGAGATAGTACCTCAAGACAGTTCAGAAAGTGAAACCGATGTTGGTACAGAAGAAGAAGAAGAACCAGCAGCAGTAGAGGAGATGTTAGTGACACGCAGAACATTGAGTGTTCAGATCCATCCAGATGATAGAGGCCAGCGTGAGAATCTCTTCCACACCAGATGTGTGGTCCAGGATAAGGTGTGCACACTGATTGTAGATGGAGGTAGTTGCACCAATGCAGCAAGTGAAGAGATGGTGAAGAAACTCAACCTTAAAACCACCTCACATCCAAGGCCTTACCAGCTACAATGGTTAGACAACAAAGGGGCCTTAAGTGTCTCTCAGCAGGTACTTGTCAAGTTAGCTATTGGTAAGTATGAGGATGAACTACTATGTGATGTGATTCCTATGAAGTCTAGTCACTTGCTGTTGGGAAGACCATGACAATTTGACAGAAGAGTTCTTCATGATGGCTACACCAACAAGCAGTCCTTTGAGTTTAAAGGGCGCAAGGTCACTCTCCTACCCTTATCACCCAGCGAAATCTACAAAGATCAGCTCCACATGAACCGCAAGGATAAGGAAAGGATCTCAAACAGCTTGTACATCAATCACAGTGAGTTCAACAAACTCTTTGATCCAGAGATGACAACCTTCATGTTTGTCTACAAGGAGACACTTGCTAGCACCAAACCCATAAAGGAACTGCCACAAGAGATGGTAGAGATCATTGAGGAGTACAAGGATGTCTTTCCAGAGGAGATACCTCCAGGCTTACCTCCAATTCGTGGGATTGAGCATCAAATTGATCTAGTACCAGGGTCAGTGCTACCAAACAGACCAGCTTACAGAACCAACCCTGTGGAGACCAAGGAACTTCAGAAGCAAGTGGAAGAGTTGATGAACAAAGGCCACATCAGAGAGAGTCTCAGCCCTTGTGCAGTACCAGTTCTATTGGTTCCTAAGAAAGATGGAACATGGAGGATGTGTGTAGACTGCAGAGCTATCAACAATATCACAGTGAAGTACAGACATCCTATTCCAAGGCTTGATGACATGCTAGATGAGTTATGTGGTTCCACAATCTTCTCTAAAATTGATTTGAAGAGTGGTTACCACCAGATCAGAATGAAGGAAGGGGATGAGTGGAAGACTGCTTTCAAGACCAAGCAAGGCTCGTATGAGTGGCTAGTCATGCCATTTGGTCTCACCAATGCTCCCAGTACCTTCATGCGCCTCATGAATCATGCCTTGAGACCATTCATTGGGGTCTTTGTTGTAGTCTACTTTAATGACATCCTCATCTACAGCAAAGGTCTGAGAGAACATTTAGGGCACATCCGACAAGTGCTGGAGGTTCTTCGTTCTCAATCTCTCTTTGCTAACTTCTCTAAATGTTCGTTCTGTACTACTGAGGTTGTCTTTCTAGGCTTTGTTGTTAGTGCAGAAGGAGTTAAGGTTGATGAAGAGAAGGTTAAAGCAATCAAATAATGGCCTACACCTAAGAGTATTGGAGAAGTTCGAGCTTTCATGGGTTAGCAGGGTTCTACAGAAGATTTGTGCCAAACTTTAGCACTCTGGCCGCACCATTAACTGAAGTTATCAAGAAAGAAGTCGGGTTCAGATGGGAGGATGCACCAGAGCAGGCTTTCATAGCCCTTAAAGAGAAGCTTATCAATGCTCCCCTTTTAGTTCTTCCTGATTTTCTTAAAACATTTAAAATTGAATGTGATGCTTCAGGAGTTGGTATTGGTGCTGTGTTGATGCAGGATAGGAAACCAGTGGCATACTTTAGTGAGAAGTTAGGAGGAGCCACAGCCAACTACCCAACCTATGACAAAGAACTATATGCTTTGGTTAGAGCTCTCCAAATGTGGCAGCACTACTTGTGGCCCAAGGAATTTGTCATTCACACAGATCATGAGTTTTAAAGCACCTTAAGGGACAGCAGAAGCTCAAAAAAAGACATGCCAGATGGATGGAGTTTATAGAGACCTTCCCATACATTATTAGATACAAGAAAGGTAAGGATAATGTAGTTGCAGATGCATTATCCAGAAGGTACACTCTTGTATCTACATTAACTTCAAAGTTAGATGGGTTAGATCACATAATAGATCTTTATGAAACTGACATTGACTTTTCTGAGAGCTATGGCAAATGCCATAAGTTTGCTTTTCAAAAGTATCATAGACAGGAAGGATATCTGTTATATAACAAGCGCCTGTGCATACCACGGGGCTCCATCAGAGAACTGTTAGTAAGAGAAGCTCATGGAGGTGGACTAGCTGGACACTTTGGAGTTGCAAAGAATTTACTTGGACTGCAAGACCACTTCTATTGGCCTAACTTGAAGACTGACGTGGAGAGAGTTTGTTCTAGATGTGCTATCTGTAAAATGGCAAAGAGTAAGGTGCAACCTCACGGTTTGTACATCCCTCTCCCTATTCCTTCTCAACCTTGGACTCATATCTCTATGGATTTTGTGCTTGGCTTACCCCGAACTAGGAGTGGTAGAGATTCTATCTTTGTAGTTGTTGACAGGTTCAGCAAGATGGCACACTTCATTGCCAGTCACAAGACAGATGATGCTGTCTGTGTAGCTAACTTGTTTTTCAGGGAAGTAGTAAGACTGCATGGAATGCCTCAAGAGATAGTTTCAGACAGGGACACTAAATTCCTAGGACATTTTTGGAGAACCTTATGGGCTAAACTAGGACCAAAGCTTGCATTCTCCACTACATGTCACCCCCAAACTGATGGACAAACAGAGGTGGTGAACAGGACCTTGTCTACACTCCTCAGGACTTTGGTTAAAAGCAACATCAGGTCATGGGAAGAGTGCCTACCTCACGTGGAGTTTGCTTACAACCATGCTAAGCACTCTGCATCTCTTTTTCCCCCTTTTGAAATTGTATATGGTTTTAATCCACAATCACCTCTAGACTTGATCCCTTTGCCTTTAAGGGTGACAAGCAGTTTAGATGGAAAGGAAAAAGCTGAACAGGTGCGAAAGATACATGCTAAGGCCAAGGAGAACATAGAGAAGAAGACTAAACAGTATGAGAAGCACGCAAACAAGGGCAGAAAGGAGTTGATCTTCGAAGAAGGAGACTTGGTGTGGATTCATTTGAGGAAAGACAGGTTTCCAGAGGAGAGGAAAAGCAAGCTCATGCCACGAATGGATGGACCATTTGAAGTTGTCAAGAGAATCAACAATAATGCCTACCAGATTGATCTCCAAGGTAAGAATAATATCTCTACAACCTTCAATGTTTCTGACTTGCTCCCTTATGTTGCAGATACAGATTTGAGGACAAATCCTTTTCAAGAGGGAGAGGATGATGTAATCATGGATAGCACAACATCTAAGGAGCCAAAGGAAGAGCCAGAGATAGTAGGAAGGGTCACACGATCCAGAGCTAAGGAACTGGCTAAGGAAGCTCATTCCCTTCTAGCTGAAGGATTACTTACCCTACCTGCTATCCAAGTGTTCAACATCTTCAGCCAGGAGACTCCACCCAGTAATGATAACTAAGTAACTTAAGGTGATGAGTCTGTACTCTTTTTTCCATGATGAGTTTAGTCCCACTGAGTTTTCTCAGCATGGTTTTTAATGAGGCAGATGAGTCACTATGTTGAGTTGCTTAGGAGTCATTACCTTTGGGTAATAATGTACAAGTCGCTATGGCTTTGTACTTAGTGATTTTAAAGGTGCACCAATTAGGAACCTGAGGGTTGGGACACCTTGTTGTTTCTTTTGTTTGTTTTTAGAACATCTTGTTGTTTTAACTTTTTAAAACACCATGCTGTTTACTGATTGTTTTAAAACAGCATGTTGTTGAGTTTTAGGGTTGTCTGAGAGTTGTATTTAAATTGTAATCAGCCTTCCATGATAAAGTAGCGAAGAACTTATATGAAAAGCAATAGAATGCACTTCTTCTCTCACCTTTGATCCCTTGAATGCGTTCAGGAATCCGAGTTTCATTACACCTTGTGACCTTGAGACTCTTCTATCTATCCTAATCATCTAATCATCTTGAATCCATCCATAAAACCCTTGTCTCCAACCATAAATCCATTCTCATACCATAAGAATTCCCCACGGGCTCTATCATCATCATCAATATTGTTTCACCATCTCACCATCCAGCTATACAATCGGCAGCCTTTCTTTAGAGTGATCAAGGGAGTTCATATCAGGGAGGCTGATCAAGACAATCTGCAGCAACAAAGCAGCGACGAAACAAAGGCTCATGATCAACAAAATATGGAGCAAGAGAGAGATATTGAGAGGAAGGGGAGGGAGATTAGTTTCAGACTTAATCAGGTGTTGATTTGTGAATTACCAGATTGCACATTGAGAGATGTTAAAAATTAGATTCTCACGTGAGTTATCGGGATGAAATTGGTCGATGATCCCTAACGTTCAGGCGCATGATAACTTGAGTACACACCGACGAATCAATGCCTTATAAGGCTTACATTCCATAAATATATCGGAGTCTAGTATTTAGATTTGTGTATACCTTTTTAGGCTTATATGCATCTCTAGTCTTCATCTTTAATCATTGTAATGTGTATATATATAACGAAACTATCATCTTCGAATTTACAGTTTTTTAATCGACAAAAGAATAAGAATGAGCAACTCCAGGCACAACAACAACAAGAGACGGAATCCCAACAACAACAAGAATTCACTCAACATCAACAACAAAAATCTCCTATACCACCGCAACAACACTAGTCGTTAGTTTCTCATTGCCATCTTTATCCTGTAAGAAAAAAAATATATATATATATATAAAACAGATGAACTAATTTATTCTCTGAAATCGGAATCCCTGGGTCTAAGTAATCTCTGAGTTTCGCAGTTGGTGGAGAAGTTAACAGATGCGGTTGAAACTGGAACACGAGATACGAATTCTAATGCCCTGGTTTGTGTCTTTTTTTTTTGTATCTCTAAGAAAATACAGTCTTAAAGATAGTTTTTGGGGTTCTTGGATGTTGAATGTATTTGGTGGAATTGCAGGTGAATGAACTAAGTAGCCATTTCAACAAGTGCCAACAGCTGTTGAATTCGATTTTAGGATCCCTAGGATCTAAAACTATGGTAATAACAAAAACAAAAGCAAAAAGCAAAAAGGCTTTGACGACATTTGGATCAGAACAAGGTTTTTCTGTTTTTCGTTTTTCTGTTTACGGATCTTCATGTTTTTTATAGACTGTTACTGGATAAAAGCGAAAACTAGAAGAGAGTGAGAAATTACTTAAGCAGAGAAGGTAAAGCAAGAGTTATTACAACATTCAGTATCATAATTTATTTGATCAGATTGATAGTGTTCTTACTTACACTTGTCTTCTTAATTCTATGGTCAGGGATTTGATTGTGGAATATAGGAAATCTATTGAAGATATTTTGAAGATAGAACCTTAGCTACATATTTCTCCTAAGATGTTTGGAATAATTAACTCAGCAACTTAGCTGCTAAAGAACGAGAATTACAATATATTTTGTTTTTTCATTTACCTCCGGTATTGGTTTGTAAGATGGTTGTGGATATATATCACTTGAGGAATCCATAGTGACATATCATCACAGAAATGGATGGTGTAAACCATCCCAATAATATCATTTATATATAATAACAAGATTTCAATCCGCACTTTTAAAACCCATGATTATTTTTCTTTAAATAATTTCAATTTAATAAAAATAAAAATATTTATTATTAATTTAATGAAAAGAAAAATATTTATTTTTTATCTTTAATTTGTTTGGAAATTTTTAGTTTGCTTCTCTGATATTGAATTTTTCTTTGAAACATACTTATTTATAGATGTAAAAGTTGAAGATGTGTTTTGTGTGTGTGTGTGTGTAGTTTAAGATGTGTTTGCATATATTCTATATTTTACTAAATTTTAACCCGTTTTGAATGCGGATGACATTATTTAATTTTTAATTTTTTAACTCTGTAGAAGTCATAATTTAAGATATGCTGATGATTTATTTTGGTTTATAGAAGTAATTTTGTATTTATAGTATTATTATATAATATGATTATATATTTGATATATTTGATATATTATATATTGTATTATTTTATTTTATTCAATATGTTATTGCAACTATTTTAAATGAATATAATTATATATTTATGAAAATTAAAAAGACTAACCCGTTAATTTAGTATATTTCATATAAAATAAAAATATATCTAAAGATATTACAATATTTTCATTTTTTTATTATTACAAATCAAAATTTAATTTATTAATTGAGGATAATTTTTAATATTATTTGAATTTTTTGTTGATTATTTCTTTTTTTTTTAAAAAAGTTAAAGAGATACAAAAATACATTTTAAATATTATGTTCTAACTAAAAAAGAAAATATATATTGGTATGAAAAATAATGAAAGATATTAAAAGATATTATGGAAAAACTAATTAAAATTTGATTTGACGCCATTAATGAAATCATAAGACTTTTAGTAATTCTAATGATATTTTATGTAATATAACACATGACTAATGACTTATTTCATATAATGATCATGGTTTAATAAAATAATTTAGTTTAATTTTAATTTATTGGTTTAAGATTGTTAACATTTTAAAAAAATATATTGTTTATAAATTTCATTTTAAAACTTAAATAAAAACTGACTAAATAACAAATGATTATTCTTTTTCCATAAAACAATTATTCTTATTTTTTAGTAAAAAAAATATTAAATTATTCTTTTTTTTTTAAAAAAAAAGAGTTCTAATCTCATGCATGCGACTGATACCATTAAATATTAACAACAAACAATCTAAGAATATTGATGAGACTTAGCCAATTTCGTCGATCCTCAAAGCCCAGCAGCTTCTCCTCCTCTTCTACGATTTTGCTGAATCGGGATCAATCTAAGTTTCAGATTTACCCAGCTTATGAACACAGATCGTGAAACTTCATCACAGTACCATGTATGAGCATCACCCTCCATGAAACTGTATGGAAGCTGCCTTGTTTTAAAATCGGAGAAGCCTTGAACCAAAGCAAACTCATCCATCCGTGACAGACAACTCACCAGATCTTCACCGTAGAAGATGGGAATCTCGATCGGAGTCTCCTCCACCGTCCCCATGGCTTGACCTCTTAATGAACTACTACTGTTGGAAATCCAAGTGAAAAAGAAGAATTTACGGACAGGGCACATCATAGACTGTCCTCAAATTTGTGTTTTTGAGCTGTTAGGTAGGAAGGAGTCATTTTCTGGAGAGTGGAAAAAAGGGCACAGATTCAGAATCAAGCAAAAGAAGGATAATAAGCTTCTTTACTGTTTTGAGAATATTTTTGTTGCTCAAGTTGCTCCAGTAGCTATGAAGAAGAAGAAATGGTTTCAAGGGCCTGAAACCCAGCTTGAAGGACAGAAGAACACCAACAAGTGGAGAAATGCTAACTTCCCTTGGCTTCACATGATATGGCTGCTGAGATTGACTCAGCGGAAGAAAAAGAAAAAGAAGAAGGATTGTTGTTGTTTAGGGATGCATATTTCAAAAATGATGAAGTTGGCTTCACGACTTGGTGATATTAACTACAATGATTTTGAGGCAGTCAGCAGAGTGGACATAAACAAGAATGTGGAGCTTCCTTTGAAATACCATAATGTAATTGCTGGTTTCTTATCTCTTGAGATGGACAGCATGGATGAAACCATTGGAATGCAGTGGCTTAAGACTTTGGAAACCTAAAACTCATGTTGAGATGTTTGTTTCTACAGCTCTAGCAGCTATTCAGTGGGGAAAGATTTCAACTAAAGTCACAGCCACACTGATATTATGTTGGATGGGTTCCATGTTCTCTTTGAAAGAGAAGATCAAGAAGGACCAAACTGAAGTACTACTGGATTTTGGAACAGCTGCAGGACAAGTAGAAGAAAGATTCTCCAACATCAATGACATCTTAAAGTAGGGGGAAATTTTCCAGAACTATCGTTGTTCCTTGGTGCATATGTCTATAAACCTGACCATGGAATTTGCTTCAAGTCTGATAGCTTCTACACATTATGATTTTGGGGCAGTATGCAGAGAAATCATATGCGTGGAGTTGGAGCTCACTTCACAGAACTACAAGGAGATTGTTGGGTTCTTACTTCTGTTGTTGAGCAGTGCATACGTAAATGGAGGACAGCAAGGTCATGAGACCTTGGTGAACATGGAGGTTAATGGGAAGGAACAAGTAATGATGGAGTTCAAGGTGAACAGAATCTCAGTTACTCCACAAGGAGATCCAAGACTTTGTAACACATCAACCTACATCAACTTGATACGGTGTCAGGCTTTGCATTCAAACCTTGAGGACAAGGTTATATTCAAAGACGGCGGTAATGATACATATGGTCCATCACCGGACCTAATAGGCCCAAGAAAGTTAATGGATAAAAGTGATTGTAGGCTTTGTTAGTGTCGTTAACTTAGGATTATCTTAAGTAGTATAAAAGGGTGTGGAAGGGCGAGAGAACTCTTCATCACGAAAAAGAGTGATCAATCAGGGGGAGGTGAGAGACTCTATTAATGGCTCTCAAACTTGTTACTAGTTACTTGTAATCAGTCATCGTTATCATGAACAAAATCATCAATTCCCATATTTCTCATTGTTCTCTGAAATCGATACGCTTCACGTATCAAAGCGGTTCAGATTTGTGATCACAACGAGTCATACACAGGCATACGAGAGAATCTGCAGCAACATAGACTGAGAGATGCTGAGATGCAACAGAGGAGAAGTTATGAAACAGAGACGAGATTCCAGCAAGAGAAGAGGGTAAAGAAACTTAAGTTGTTACGCAGTATGTTTCGTTTGATTTAACTTATTCTAAGTTTGATTCTCTAGGCTAGAGCTCCGGATTGGAGAGGGAGTCCAGATTGGGGAAGGAGAGAATCCAAAAGGAGTATTGATGATAGGACTCAGATGAGACATGAACTGACGCAATCGAGTGTGTATCCAAATCATCCCTGTATAAAAGATTGTCCCAAAGGAAAGTGATGATGCAGAGCCTATGCGTCAGGTAGTTCCATCAAAATGTTTGTATCGGTCATGTCGTCAACTCAAAGGAAAGTGATGATGCAGAGCCTATGCGTCAGGTAGTTCCATCAAAATGTTTGTATCGGTCATGTCGTCAACTATGAAAAGACTTAGCTGAGTTTCGTCTCCATATAAGTTTGGTTCTCAGGCGAGTAAATCCGCATGGAGATTCGATGAGGGAACTCAGAGGAGACAGGGAACAGAGTCAAGATACATGCCAGAGAATATGGTAACTAAACTAAATGTGACGTTTATATTTTTTACGTTAGGTTTGTTCAACGTTTTATTCTGATTTTGATACTCAGGCTAGAACAATGGATGGGAGGGCGAGTGGATCCACAAGGAGATTCGATAAGGAAACAGAGTCAGGATACATGCGAGACAGGAGGGTAACTAAACTGAATGTGAGTATGTGAACTCTATTATAGTTTTACTGTTTTCAGTATACTTAAATGGATGTTAATGTTCATTATCGGCAAGACCTATTCGGATTCCCAAAAGCATGCTTCAAGAGGAATATACGAATGTACATGTCACTTACGCGATCGAATAGTAGCGAGCGAAAATTGTAAACAAATTGACTACTTTGTTTTACTTATGATCCTGAGTTCTTGAATGAGTATGTTTCTGTCACATCCCTATCCCAACCCATCTCATTTTAATTATTTCTTTTGCTCAATTCAAGCCCATCTCATTTTAATTATTTCTTTTGCTCAATTCAAGCCCAATTAAAATAAAAAGCCCAAAAACCTTTTTTTTTAATAACGTCCCACATTGGAGGTTTATGATTTTTGCCTCTCTCTTCCTTCCCTATATAAGGAGCTTCATCCCTTCTCTTTTTCTTCACCAAGTCAAAGCAGTGATTTGCCCAGTGGTCAGTTGTTAGCGGATCATACGATGACCAATCACTGGTGAATCTTTTTAGTGATTTTTTCCGGCGAGTTCTGCTAAGTTTCCGGCGAGCTTCCAGTCAAGTTTCCGGAAACTTCTTGCGAGCGTTTTAGTAAGTTTTTCATCTCTTTCCTCTTTCTGTTCTTGTCCTTATCTAGATTTGTTCGGTTTTAGTTTAGTCTAAGTCGGTTTAGGTAGATTGAATAGGTTCAGGTTTCCGAGTCTGGGTCTGGGTCTGGTCGGGTCCGGTTTGACTGGTTTGACCGGGTTAACCGTTGACTTTGACTATTGACTTTGACCAGTTGACTAGTTAACCAATGACCGCTGTTCAAAGGCCGTTCTCACTCGATTTTTCGTGATGATTTCAGTTTTAGCATCCGTTTGAGCATTCGGAGTTCAGAAGCTGCAGTTATCATCCGTTTTGGCCAAGGTGAGGCCTTTTCCGCAGACTACCGTGTTTTTCGTCAAGAAGCGCCATAGATGGAATCTAGTACTAAATGTGTTCCGTTTTCTTGATCGAGTCTTGGTAGTTTTGCTTGTAAATTGGACCTAGGAATATAGATGATTCAACCCTTTGATTGTGCATTAAATTGTTAATGTAGTATTTTAAACTTGCTAGAGCTAGGATTAGTCGACTATGTGAGTTGATAGGATTGCGGGGGTACAGAGACGTGCCTTCTGTACTTGCGTCGCGTGTTGTGTGCGTAGTGGTGGTGGCAGCTCAGTCGATCTGTTGTCTAGTACCATTACAGATCGATAAATCGTCTTCGGGCGGTGTGATTGGGCACTATCCCATAAGTTGTCCTTCTGGGAGGAGGGTGCCGCCGGTCACTGGATCCGGTAGTAGGACATTGACTGTTCTTTGGGTACTTTAGGTACTGTGTTTGTGCATGTTTAGTCTGTTTTCCGTGTTTGGAGTGTTATGACCACATTGCGTTTTCTGTGATTAGCATCCCATACCTCACTGAGTAGCTCCCCTGTTACTCACCCCTCTTTCTTCCTTTTTCAGGTGAGACCGACGAGTAGATATATGCTTATGACGATACGGGTGCTTCTTTGGGATTTTACGTTTTCTTCGTATTTTATTTTATACATTAAGCATTTTAGGTATTTGAGCTATGAGACATTGAGGATTAGAGTATTTGAGTTATGTGATATGGTTAGTGGCACGCCGTTCTCGAGTGTCGATGAGACGGGTGTTACAGTTTCTTTTGATTCAAACAAATATCCTAGTAGATTCTAAAGAACCTCAGCGTTAATACTCAAAGAGAATCTGCAGGAACAGGAACGGGAAGATATTGAGAGGCGGATGAGAGAGGCTCAAGGGAATACGCAGGTACAGAGACAAAGATGACACCATTGTGTGGCAGAGTTTTTCTGAGAGAAAAAGAAGATGCCAGTGATCAACAAGATCTGGAGGATCCGAGAGGGATGGAGATTCTTTTGCGTCTTGCAAGGAGACTGGTAAGTAAATTTAAGATGACCTGACCATGTTCTTAGTTTTGGTTTTACTGATTTCAATCGTTTACGATCATGAGTCCTTGAATATGTATGTTTCCTTTTCTTCAAATAAATATTGTATTATGTTCCAGACTCCACAGATTCGCAGCATTAATAATGCTCATTTTAATCTACAAGAACAGCAAGATATGGAGAGGCAAAGGAGAAACAGAGAGACATTACCCGAATGGAGGACTGAAAGAAAAGAGCGCGATGGAATTTGAGAGGAAACAGAGTTACATAGGATTTTTGAGAACCCTCAGATGATTCTTTTGGACACAAGAAACTGATTTGTGTTGTGAATATTTAGTTACTTATGATCTATCTTTATTGTAAAAAACGATGCACATTTAGTGTTTCTGAGGTGATCTTCTATCACTTTCAACGATCACAGAGAATTGGTGAAAATTGGGTATCCAAATCAAATATATTCAAATGTACACGATTTCTTAATTTTTTCTAGTGGTAAAAAAATAAGATTTCCAATTAGATTTTTTACTTTTATCAGAATTATGAATTTATTTGTATGTCTTGTTTGGAACTCATACCCAAACCTTAAATAGAAAGAAATTAAAACTTTATAAAACCAAACAGACCAAACTACAATTAAACTATAAATGTAAACTAAAAAATAAACTATATTGACTTAAAGAAAAAAAAAAGAACAGTCCATATCTATGACCTTCAAGATAGAATACTCCAATTTGGATTACAACTTGGTGAACAAGTTGAAGCGTGTCACGTGGAAAAGTGTAAGTAGAATGAAAAAGTCTCACATCGGATTTATGAGAAATGGGTGACATGAAACATCATTTATAAATATTGCGTATACTGCCCTTGTTTTCGTTGTTTGGGGCTTTAAAAGTAAGCTATTGTATATTTGGTCAATGTTGGCCTAAAGTACAGTAAATACAATTAAATATATAACCATAACATTATATCTGGTGAACTAAAGAAGAAGAAAAAGAACCAGAAAATACCAAAATCATTTTTGGCACCAATAAAAAAAAGAAAAACGAGAGTAGTGCCACCATATTTATTTTCTTTCTATTGTCCCCAAAGTATGCATATATGTATATGTATATGTATAATGGAACATTGGATATAAACACTAAGATAATTGTTTGAGTTTTGGATTAAGAATTAAATCAAAAGAGTGGAACCATTTTTTAATTTATTTTCCAGCGAGGAGAATATTGTTGGCAATGAAGAAATAAGAACTTTCCTCTGATGTTCAAAACTTAGCTGATGATGTTCTTAACTATGATTTTTCAGGGACAAGCTTTGGATTCTAGGGTAAATATTATGAACAAGAACTTTGCTGTGGGCCATTATGATGACACAGAGTCGATACAAATTTCTCAAAAGAAAAGAGATGAAGATGAGAGGCAGAACTATATTAAGTCCAGGCCAGAGAAGAGGGTAACTAAACTAAATGTGATATTTATAGATTAAATAGAAAGAACAGCGTCAAATTGTTTTCAGATTACTTATATTGATGTTCATTGTAAGACAGAAGCTATTCCGGATTCAAGGCAAAGATTCGAAGATCTAGATAAATGGGTGGTAAATACAGTAATTGATTTTGATTCGCATATTGTTTTATGATCCTTACTCCTTGACTGAACTTGTTGATTTGTTTTCTTCAAACAAATATTGTAGGACATTCCAAATAATCTTAGCATAGATGCTCAAGATACTTTACATGAACAGATTGAGAGGCAGAGGAGGGAGGCTGATCAAGACAATCTGCAGCAACAAAGCAGCGACGAAACAAAGGCTCATGATCAACAAAATATGGAGAAAGAGAGAGATACTGAGAGGAAGGGGAGGGAGATTAGTTTCAGACTTAATCAGGTGTTGATTTGTGAATTACCAGATTGCACATTGAGAGATGTTAAAAATTAGATTCTCATGTGAGTTATCGGGATGAAATTGGTCGATGATCCCTAACGTTCAGGCGCATGATAACTTGAGTACACACCGACGAATCAAGGCTTTATAAGGCTTACATTCCGTAAATATATCGTAGTCTAGTATTTAGATTTGTGTATACCTTTTTAGGCTTATATGCATCTCTAGTCTTCATCTTTAATCATTGTAATGTGTATATATATAACGTAACTATCATCTTCGAATTTACAGTTTTTTAATCGACAAAAGAATAAGAATGAGCAACTCCAGGCACAACAACAACAAGAGATGGAATCCCAACAACAACAAGAATTCACTCAACATCAACAACAAAAATATCCTCTACCACCGCAACAATACCAGTCGTTAGTTTCTCATTGCCATCTTTATCCTGTAAGAAAAAAATAAAAATTAAAAAAAAAAAAAAAAAAAAAATATATATATATATATAAAACAGATGAACTAATTTATTCTCTGAAATCGGAATCCCTAGGTCTAAGTAATCTCTGAGTTTCGCAGTTGGTGGAGAAGTTAACAGATGCGGTTGAAACTGGAACACGAGATTCGAATTCTGATGCCCTGGTTGGTGTATTTTTTTTTGAATCTCTAAGAAAATACAGTTTTAAAGGTAGTTTTTGGGGTTCTTGGATGTTGAATGTATTTGGTGGAATTGCAAGCCATTTCAACAAGTGCCAACAGCTGTTGAATTCGATTTCAGGATCCCTAGGATCTAAAACTATGGTAATAACAAAAACAAAAGCAAAAAGCAAAAAGGCTTTGACGACATTTGGATCAGAACAAGGTTTCTGTTTTTTTTTTCTGTTTACGGATCTTCGTGTTTTTATAGACTGTTACTGGATAAAAGCGAAAACTAGAAGAGAGTGAGAAATTACTTAAGCAGAGAAGGTAAAGCAAGAGTTATTACAACATTCAGTATCATAATTTATTTGATCAGATTGATAGTGTTCTTACTTACACTTGTCTTCTTAATTCTATGGTCAGGGATTTGATTGTCGAATATAGGAAATCTATTGAAGATATTTTGAAGATAGAACCTTAGCTACATATTTCTCCTAAGATGTTTGGAATAATTAACTCAGCAACTTAGCTGCTAAAGAACAAGAATTACAATATATTTTGTTTTTTCATTTACCTCCGGTATTGGTTTGTAAGATGGTTGTGGATATATCACTTGAGGAATCCATAGTGACATATCATCACAGAAATGGATGGTGTAAACCATCCCAATAATATCATTTATATATAATAACAAGATTTCAATCCGCACTTTTAAACCCCATGATTATTTTTGTTTAAATAATTTCAATTTAATAAAAATAAAAATCTTTATTATTAATTTAATGAAAAGAAAAATATTTATTTTTTATCTTTAATTTGTTTGGAAATTTTCAGTTTGCTTCTCTGATATTGAATTTTTCTTTGAAAAATACTTATTTATAGATGTAAAAGTTGAAGATGTGTTTTTGTGTGTGCGTGTGTAGTTTAAGATGTGTTTGCATATTTTCTATATTTTACTAAATTTTAACCCGTTTTGAATGCGGATGACATTATTTAATTTTTAATTTTTTAACTTTGTAGAAGTCATAATTTAAGATATGCTGATGATTTATTTTGGTTTATAGAAGTAATTTTGTATTTATAGTATTATTATATAATATGATTATATATTTGATATATTTGATATATTATATATTGTATTATTTTATTTTATTCAATATGTTATTTCAACTATATTAAATGAATGTAATTATATATTTATGAAAATTAAAAAGACTAACCCGTTAATTTAGTATATTTCATATAAAATAAAAATATATCTAAAGATATTATAATATTTTCATTTTTTTATTATTACAAACCAAAAGTTAATTTATTAATTGAGGATAATTTTTAATATTATTTGAATTTTTTGTTGATTATTTCTTAAAAATAACATTGTTTATAAATTTCATTTTAAAACTTAAATAAAACCTGACCAAATAACAAATGATTATTCTTTTTCAATAAAACAATTATTCTTATTTTTTAGTAAAAAAAATATTAAATTATTCTTTTTTTTTTAAAAAAAAGAGTTCTAATCTCATGCATGCGACTGATACCATTAAATATTAAAAACAAACAATCATAAGAATATTGATGTTTTGTCATACCAAAAAAAGTTTATTAGGAAAAGCATATCAGATTTTGTCAAAAAGATAAATTTATTTTTATCAAAAAATTGTTGAAAATAAATATGGATGGGACATATTAGCAAAAACTTGTATATATATTAGCATATTTATAAAAGAGATGAGGTAGAAAATAAAAATTTGAAAACAATTTAGGAAAAAAGCAGATAGAAATAAGCATTTTAGAAAATGGTATAAGGGTACCAACATAATCAACATGGCGAGGGAGACGAGATAATGGCTTTCAGAGGTGCGAGTCGAGAATGTATGATGGTGTGAGTTAATGATGGAAGCTTGATGTGATAGTTATCCACTTGGAGTGATAGTTAATGGCTGCTTTAGGGAGATAATTAAGTTAATGCAGATGTATTAAAACGAGAAACCGAGAGAAGATATGTGGACAAGGAATAAGTAAAACACTTGTAATTAATGTTCATCGTTTCTCACGTCGTCCATATACATTGGGCTTATGTATCTATATTTTTAATAACATGATATGAAAGGATGCTGTGTGTAATTAGATGTTTAATGCATATATTACTGCATGTGATATGTTACTTGTAGATGTACAGTGCAATATGAAACATTTATGTTGATATATATATTGCATGTAATTAGATATTTAGTGCATGTATTATAACATGTGGTGTGCTACGTGTATATGTAGATTGCGACATGAAACATATATGCTGATATATTTATATTTGTACATTATCACATATGAAATTTAGAATAGTTTGAAGATGCGTAATAAGAACTACCCTCTAATACCTAGGTTTTCCCGAAATCTAACATAGGAACATGCATCATCATCATATGAACATCAAAATATCGTCCAACATAAAATATATAGAGATATACTTTGGGGTATACATGGGTATTTTCTAATATGCATGTCTACTCAATTTCATGGGCAGTTATGTATTATCAGATTAAACTCGTGTTAAAATTTGTGTTAATATATATATATATATATATATATATATATATTGTTTCTTTACTCTCTACTATCATAAATTACAACAAAAACATAATGTATGACGTATGTATACAAATATGATGCGATATAGATAAATTGCACATTAAATAGATCTATGTCAAAAGCTTTGAGCTTCAACCAATCACGGACCGGATGTTCTAATAGCTTGATTCACTGTACCATTTCCTTCATTGTGACTTTCCTCAGTCTCGGCCTCAAAAATTTCAAACAACATTACCCGCAATTACCCGCAATCGGTTCTTCAGCAACGAAACCATGAAAATATTGACATCTACTTATATATATATCACTGATTCTACAGTAACTAAACCATGAAAACCCCACATACTTCATAGATTCTGCAACTGGCATTGATTTGGTTATACGTAGAACATTATAAAAATATTGACATATACTTTATATATATATATATATATATATATATATATCTAAGTATTTTATAAGAAGTATGACTATGCAATATAATGGTTAATTACATATAACCAAATCAGTGCCAGCTGATAATATTTGTGTATATATATATTTACCGCTCCATTAGCGTAAATTACAATGAGAACGTTGAACAAAACATATAATATGAACTTATTTTCACATTTGGACGCAGTATGATAGAATTCCCGAACTAGGAAAGGCACTTCGGGTGGTACCGCGTTGGATAGTTCTTGGACTGAAGGCTACTAGCACTTACGGTTTGCGATGGATTGATAGGGACCGTTAGAGGATGCGGAAGGCCTCTAGTATTCCCTCTCCTTTGGACCGTGGATATGACTCACCACGACACCCTTGGGAGGTTCACTGTGGAAGTAACCCTTACCGACAGTTAGGCTGTCCTAAAGAAAAGAGAGAATTTTGCTGAATTCTCACAAGAACGAAAGTTCATAAAAAGATCAAAAGGTTCTTATTCCATACGAAGAGTTTGATACTTATAGAGTTTTCGAGTCAAAGAGATTAAGTAGAAAATACAGAAAACTAGATTTAGAAAACTCGCAAACAATTAATGAGTTGACTAGTCCAAAATGACCCTTAAGCTACCCCAAATGTGACTCTTCAGCTACTCGGTCACGTCTGCTTGGATCATGGTCAACCAGGTTGGTCCAAGTGGGTTTTCTGCCTGTTCCGGTCTAAGTCCAAGGCCTTGAACCATGGCTTGGACTTGAGTCTGAAGTTCCTTGAGCTTGGTCTTGGTAA
Source organism: Iljinskaea planisiliqua (assembly GCA_900108845.1). Taxonomy (NCBI): domain Eukaryota; kingdom Viridiplantae; phylum Streptophyta; class Magnoliopsida; order Brassicales; family Brassicaceae; genus Iljinskaea; species Iljinskaea planisiliqua. Next base: position 390,568 of record FNXX01000023.1, on the reverse strand, counting down.
ATGGCCCTCGTAGTATGTCTGTTCCTTGGTCTGGTTGCACTTCTCGTCCGAGAAAGGGAGTCTCCCGTCCGTCTTCTGTTTTCCCTCGTACCAAAGCCATTCTGACTCGACTGTTCTCATTTTCTTGGTCACTTGGGTGTGAGTTCTGAAATATAGGACGAAGAATTCGGTCGTTCGGTCGTTGGTCTTTCCTCAGCTCATTTCCGGGTCGCTTCGGGTCGATACGGTAGACGACACGGTCGTTGGTTCCCGTACCATGGTCAATGGTTCCCGTACCACGGTCGATGGTTCCCGTACCACGGTAGAGGATTCCCGTACTGCTCTGGCCGACCACCATCCGCGGTCCCATTGCTCCTGTGTCTGGTCTGGAGGTCATGTCCGTATCCTGATTCCCATCATTCCCCTCCTCTTGAAAAGGATTTGTCCACGAATCCGGATCATCTGCCACAAAAGGTTGTAGACACATCGTACTTACCTTGGAGGATCTATCTGGTACGCATTATCATGTAAGCGTTTGTGAACAGAGAATGGTCCATCCTTCCGGGGCATGAGCTTTGACTTTCTTTCTTCAGGGAACCGTTCCTTCCTAAGATGAATCCAGAATTGGTCTCCCGGTTGAAAGACCACCTTGCTTCTTCGTCTGTTAGCATACTTCTCGTACTGCCTGGTTTTTTGCTTCTATGTTCGCTTTAACCTGCTCATGTGTCTTCTTGACTATTTATGCTTTCTTTCTACCATCAACACTTTCACGGTCGTTAATAGGTAGAGGTAAAAGATCAAGAGGGGACAGAGGGTTAAAACCATAGACAATTTGGAAAGGAGAGTATTTAGTTGCTGAATGCATCGAATGGTTATAGGTGAACTCTACATGGGGCAGGTGTTCTTCCCAAGTTCCTAAGTTCTTGCTAACCAATGTTCTAAGCATAGCCGAGAGGGTCCTATTAACGACCTCAATCTGTCCATCAGTCTGTGGATGGCAGGTAGTAGAAACAATAGCCTAGTTCCTAGCTTGGCCCACAAAGTTTTCCAGAAGTAGCAAAGGAATTTGGCATCACGATCAGACCCGATATTCCTAGGCATGCCATGCAGTCTAACTATTTTCCTAAAGAACAGTTCTGCTACATGCGATGCATCATTGGATTTCAGACAAGGAATGAAATGTGCCATTTTAGAGAACCTATCTACCACTACGAAGATAGAGTCCCTACCGGTCCTAGACTTAGGCAAACCTAGCACGAAGTCCATGGACAAGTCAGTCCAGGGATGTGAAGGTATAGGCAAAGGAGAATACAGACATTGGGTGGAGTTTTTGGACTTAGCTTCCTTGCAGGTAACACATCTGCTGCAGATGCGGTCCACATCCTTCCGTAGGCCCGGCCAATAGAAGTGGTCTTGTAGGACCGTGAGAGTCTTGACTGGTCCGAAATGTCCCATCAGTCCACCTCCATGGGCTTCCCTGCAGAACAATTCCCTCAAAGAGCAGTTAGGTACACAAAGCCGGTTATCATAAAACAGGAATCCTTCCACTCGATGGTACTTACCGACCGCATGTCTAGCACTGGCCAAATAGGGAATTTTAAAGTCCAAGTCGGTGTTATACAAGTTCTTAAAGAACTCAAATCCCAAAAGTTTGGTTCCAAGTGTAGAGGGAAGGGTATACCTACGGGACCGAGCGTCAGCCACGACATTTTCCTTACCTTGTTTGTACTTGATCACATATGGAAAGGTCTCTATAAACTCTACCCACTGGGCATGCCGCTTGCTAAGTTTTTGCTGGCCCTTGAGATGCTTCAGTGACTCGTGGTCAGTGTGGATAATGAACTCCTTCGGCCAGAGGTAGTGCTGCCATGTCTGGAGAGCCGTCACAAGCGCGTATAGTTCCTTGTCATAGGTCGCGTAGTTGAGAGTAGCTCCGCCCAGCTTCTCACTGAAAAAGGCGACCGGCTTTCCCTCCTGCATAAGAACAGCACCAATTCCAATACCTGAGGTGTCACATTCTTCTCAAATGCCTTAAGATAGTCAGGCAGAACAAGTACGGGAGCGTTAGTAAACTTCCCTTTTAAGGTTTGGAAAGCTTCCTCTTGGGCAGGACCCCATTTAAACCCAACGTCCTTTTTGATCACCTCAGTCAGGGGAGCTGCGATTGTGCTGAAGTCCTGTACGAATCTTCTGTAGAACCCGACTAGGCCATGAAAGCTCCTGACCTCTCCCACGGTCTTGGGACTTGGCCAGTCTCGAATGGCCTGGACCTTGGCTTCATCCACGCGGATGCCATCTGCTCCTTCAACAAATCCTAAGAAGACCAGATTATCCGTTCCAAAAGTACACTTGGCCATGTTAGCGAACAAGCGTTCCTTCCTAAGGACCTCTAAGACCTGGCCTAAATGTTGTACATGGTCTGAGATGCTACGGCTATATATCAGTATATCATCGAAGTAGACCACTACGAACTCACCTATAAACGACCTAAGTACATGGTTCATCAAACGCATGAAAGTACTGGGTGCATTGGTCAAACCGAATGGCATGACCAGCCATTCATAAAGCCCTTGCTTCGTTTTGAAGGCCGTCTTCCACTCATCCCCCTCTTTCATCCTAATCTGAAGATACCCGCTCCTAAGATCTATCTTAGAAAAGACTCTAGACCCATATAACTCGTCTAGCATGTCATCTAGCCTAGGAATGGGGTGGTGATACTTAACTGTGATATTATTGATGGCCCGGCAGTCCACGCCCATCCTCCAGGAGCCATCTTTCTTCGGGACCCACAGAACTGGCATGGCACACAGGCTCAAATTTTCCCGGATGAAGCCTTTATCCAAGAGTTCCTCCACTTGCCTTTGCAGTTCCTTGGTTTCTACAGGGTTAGTTCTGTAGACCGGTTGGTTCGGCAGTGATGCTCCAGGGACTAGGTCTATCTGATGCTCGATTCCACGAATGGGGGGTAGACCTCTGGGGTTCTCTTTGGGAAACAAATCCTTAAACCTGTCCAGCAATATCCTCAACTCACTCGGAATCTCCGGTGGGGGGTTAGTAACCGTTAGTTTGTCTTGAAAACCTAACAAGATGTATTGGGTTTGTGTAGTATGAGACTTCCTTACCTGCTTAGGTTTGATCAGAAGGCTGGTCTCTTTAACCGGGGCCTTTCCTTTCTTGTCTAGCTCTCGGCTAGCTCGTAGCTGAAGCTGGTCTTGGTGCACCTCAGTTGGAGTAAGAGGGACCAGGGTGATCTTCTTCCCGTCATGGTCGAAAGAGTGTTAGTTGGCAAAGCCATCATGGACTGCTTTCTTATCGAACTGCCAAGGCCGTCCAAGAAGTATGTGGCTCCCGTCCATGGTTAGCACGTTGCACTCCACCTCGTCGGTGTACCTCCCAATGGTCAAAGGAATCGTGACCTGCTCCTTGACCTGTAGTTCCCCGTCCTCGTTCAGCCATTCCAACTTAAAGGGCCGAGGGTGCGGTCGTGTGGGTAGTCTGAGTTTCCTGACAAGGGAAACACTAGCTACATTAGTGAAGCTTCCTCCGTCTATGATTAGAGAACATACGTTGCCTTGCACGACGCATCGTGAGTGAAAAAGGTTTTCTCTTTGCTCTGAATCTTCAGTTCGTGTTTGCAAGCTGAGGGTGCGCCTGGTGACCAGCAGCTGGCCCTGGGCAGGGAGATCGAGTGGCTCTTCCGCCTCATCGAAGATTGGCCCGGTGTCCTCTTTCTCTTCCTCCGATTCGACCTCGCCATTCTCAAGGAGAATCATCACCCTCTGGTTCGGACATTTGTTCGCGTAGTGTCCCAAACCCTGACATTTAAAACATCGAATGTCTCTAGCCCTGCTCGTGGAGTCCACGGCTTTGCCTTTGTCAAACTGAGATGGGGGTTTAGTTTTAAACAAAGAAATTTGGTTTTGATTAGAGACTGTACCCCTTTCTTGGGGAGCAGGCTTTGCAGAGGTCGCGGCCTGGTAGTTTCCCCTAGGAGGGTAGGTCGGCTTGGAGTATCCCCTCCTCTTGACCTGCTGCTCGATGAGAATAGCCTTATGGAGCATCTCTTCCACGCTCTCGAATTCCTGTAGCTCCATCCTGTCCATGATCTCGCGTTCGGTTGTTGGTCTTTCCTCAGCTCATTTCTGGGTCGCTTCGGGTCGATACGGTAGACGACACCGTCGTTGGTATCTGTACCACGGTCGATGGTTCCCGTACCATGGTCGATGGTTCCCGTACCACGGTCGAGGGTTCCCGTACTGCTCTGGCCGACCTCCATCCGCGGTCCCATTGCTCCTGTGTCTGGTCCGGAGGTGATGTCCGTATCCTGATTCCTATCATAGTAGGTACAAAAACACATAAACATGCAAAATATACGTATGTTACTAATTAATTTGTTACACGTGAAAGAAAACACGTAACATGAAAATCAAATAAGTAGTAATGCGAAGTAGCAGGAACGTAAAAAAAAACAAAAACATGCAAATATACTCGTAGTTCACTACTTAATTTGTTAGACATGTAAGAAAACACATATCATGAAAATTAAATACCTAGTAATGTGATGCATCAGGAACATAAAGAAATAAACATGATTTATCACTATAACTGTATATCACTATAACTGTATATATATCATATCGTTAATGTATGTAGATCTAGATTCACAAATAAACTGTCCGTATCACACATGGCGAGTTTCCTAACAACGATGACTGCTAAACATTTATCTTATAGTTTCTTTCAGATGACTCATACTATATTCCTGCAACACACCGATAAACGCAATCGTTCTCATTGATTCAACTTGTAAAACAAAAAAAAAAAAACAAAAAATCAGTATGTCGAACACAACCGACTGCCGTGAGAAGGTTAACAGATTTTGGCTTGATGTTGTGGACGGCGTAATGAAAAGTGAAGGAAGATTGCCGGTTGCTCTGACGGTGAGATAGATGCGCGCCACCGCGGTAGAGTGATCTTGTGGAGAGAGAGGAGGCAGTGGAAAGAGCCATTTGATTTGGCTCTCTCTTTCTCTCTGTTTCAAAGCTGATTTGGTTTTTGAGAGAGAGAGAATTACGATGGAGGAGGCAGTTGATGAGAGGAGAGATATGATACAGATAGGGTTTGGTTTACAGACTTTTCAGAGTTTTTCACACATGTGCGGCTGTGTAGGGAGACAGCATAAAACCGAGCGCGTAAGGGTAAAATAGGGTCCAATGATGGTTAATTATTTATATTTCCTGGAATTCAAAACTAATGTGTCGATTTGCTAATTTGGACCCAAATACTTGTCATACACCTAATTGTCTATATCTATAGAGGGTCCAATTGGCGAACAAAAATAGAACGGGTATTTTAGCTGTTAGCGGGAGCTCTAAGATGTTAGGCTATATACATTGGTTCAAATATTCAACACCCTATTTTTCCCTTTTTAACACTCCACATCTTCTTCTCTCGCTTTCACATAATAATTCAACACCCAATTCAATTTTAACCCCTACAATAGTTTAATTTAATATAATTCAACACCATACCCCACCATTTTTATTACATATTCTTATTTCCTTTCATAAATTTGTAACTACATATTCATTATAATTATCGACTAAATCTAGATTAAAATAATAAATATTAGATAATTTTTGAAAAGATTAATCTTAATTTTATATTCTTAATTTTTTTTATAAAACATAGTAATTATTAAAATAAATAAAATTATAAAAAAAACTACAAGTGCAATACGATACAAACACACAACACAACTAATAAAACATCCATAACTTAATTAGTACAATAGACTCAACTGAAAAAATAAAACTCTTAAATCACACACAAAAACTTAAAAAAAAACTATTTTTTTCATGAACTTTTTTTTTGTATAAAAAATTAAAAAATTGCGCTTTTACTCAGCGTGTGTCTATCAAATGCTGACACGTGGTTGGTGGCGGGCCAAATTTTTTTTTTTCAACTTGTTGAATGTTTTCAACTAGTTTGAATCCACATCTATTTTATCCTTTTTTCAACACACCCATTAAAGCTATTAAACAGTTAAATTAAAAATTCAACTACCCCATTGTATCTAGTCTTAGTTAATAGTGCAAAACTGTAAGATAAAGCTGTTAGTGTTATAGTAAAGCTATTCCAACTGTTTTTCTATTTTTATAACAATTTTATCCAACAGTTTTGGTGATTTGTAACCATTATATATATTTTTTTTCAAACAGTTTTATTTTCAGGAAACATATACTCTTCCCAAGACAAAATCTTCAATTAGAAACTTTCCGCTAGATTTGCGAAAATTTACAGTCCTGAAATGTTATTGTTGCAGCGAAATTAGGGTTATTGATGCAGCACATTTTACGTGGAAGTATTTAATTTGTTTCCTCTATTTTAGGAGCATTCTGATTTCGAATTCTTTATATCTTTTATTCGATTTAGTTGTTTAGATTCTAGATTTGCTATCTATATATTTAAGGATAACCATCGTTTGTAAAGACGTCATGTTGGATGAAATAACAAAGCTTTTACAGCATTTCTTGCCTTTAAAGCAATCGCTTCTTTGAGGTATTGAGTTTGAGAGACCAATCTTCTGTCGGGTATTCTGAGAATTAACGACAAAGGTTTCTGAGTTACGCTTCCACTACACCAGTTTGGTATCAGAGACAAAGTTCCTGCGTGTTCACATCCGTGTCATTCATCATGCTGCTGAGACGTCAACACAACCAGGAGCGGGTGAATGAGTTGAGGGAATTGAGGCAGGCGTTGCTGGCTATGCAGGAGAACATTCAAGCTACCATCCATGACTCGATTGAAGGAGTAGCTGAGTTGATTCTTCAGAAAAACCAGGGGCATCGTCGGTCCTGGAAAGTTGCTCTGGTGGCCACAAAATTTTGTGGAAAGGCTGCTTCGTTGGGGTTGCAGGTCAACGCAACGCGATCTGGAGTAGGGAAGGATAAGATCCGTTCGTGGGAGAAATTGCAGAGATTGTTGAAGAATAGCTGCTTGCCGTACAATTTTGATCAAATGCTGTTCACCCGTTTGCAAAATTTGCGTCAAGGATCTCGTTCTCTTGATGACTATGCGGAGGAGTTCTCTTTGCTCCTAACTCGCAATGAGATCTTTGATAGTGAGGTGCAGCTGGTCTCATGTTTCATTGGTGGCTTACGACCCCTGATTCAGACTGCATTGTCGCAATTTGATCCGACTACAGTGGACGAGGTGCATCGACATGCAGTCGCTTTTGAGCAGTAATTCAGATCAGGTGCAACGAGCTGGAACTCAGGAGGGTCGCAGACCAGAATTTTACCTGTTTCTGGCACAGAACCTACGGTGAATCAAGCTGCAACCAAGGAGTCGTCCGACACCGGCAATACCAAGTTGCAGGGAGCTGCGACAGTTGATGATCCTCAGCTGCGATGTTTTACTCACCCGAATTTCTTGCGCTGCTATTCTTGCGGGGAAGCTGGTCATCGTCAGACAGCTTGTCTGCATCAGTAACACAGAGGGTTGTTGACTGAAGAGGTGAAGTGTGATACTAATGAGGTGTTTGATGTCGAACAGGATGATGGTGGTTTGGTGCTTCCAGAGGACAACAATCATGGGGATCAGGGTTCCATGTTGATGCTTTGACACGTTTATCTTTCCCCAGTCACCGTCGAGGAACCATGGCTGCGGTCTCACATTTTTCAGTCGACATGCACGATTAAAGGCAAGGTGTGCTGCTTTGTGATTGATTCTGGGAGTTCGCGTAATATGATTTATGAGGAAGCATTTGGCAAGTTGGGTTTGACTCGTGAGGACCATCCACGTCCGTACAAACTCACTTGGTTGAAATCGGGGAATGAGATTCTCGTTACGCATCATTGTATGGTGGCATTGTCAATTGGCACTTTTTTACAAAGATACGTTCTTTTGCGGCATTGCACCAATGGATGTAAGTCACGTGTTATTGGGGAGACCATGGCAATACAACATGAGTGTCGTTCACGATGGACGCCGGAACACTAATAGCTTTGTGTTTGACAACTGTCACATTGTTCTCTTCCGTACTTAGTCGCACTTGGAGTCTGACAAGCTACCTGCTGCATTGCACTCGTCGGCTCCTTCTCCGACTTTACTCTGTTCACGGCAAGAGTTTGAGAATGAGTTCCAAGAGTCGGGTTTTGCTTGGCTACTTATGTCGAATGCTCAGGCTACTGACCAGTGCCCCCCCACCACTTTCTCCACTGCTCGTGGACCTTTTAGCCGGGTTTGGTGATGTGTTTCCAACAGAGCTGCCTAACGGTTTGCCGCCACTGCGGGATATCCAGCACCACAATGACCTAGTTCTGGGAGCCACTTTACCGAATCGACCAGAATGTCGGATGAGCCTCAGGAGCACAAGGAGCTATGCCACTAGGTCGAGGAGTTAATTTTGCGTGGCTACATTAGGGAAAGTTTGATTCCCTGTGCAGTACCAGCCCTTCTTATTCCGAAGAAAGATGGGTTGTGGCGTTTGTGCGTTGACAGTAGCTCGATCAACAAAATCACTATCAGGTATCGATTCCCTATACCACGTTTGGATGACCTAATGGATGAGGTGGGAAAAGATTCAGTTTTTTCTAAACTTGATTTAAAGAGTGGCTATCACCAAATTCGTAACGACCTGGGATGAGTGGAAAATAGGATTCAAGACTCGGGAAGGGTTATTTGAGTGGATTGTGATGCCGTTTGGGTTATCTATCGCCCCGAGTACATTCATGTGTATCATGAATCAGTTGTTGAGGCCTTACATTGGACGGTTTGTGGTTGTCTAACTTGATGACATACTCATCTTTAGCTTGTGTCTAATGGAGCGTATAGAACATCTGCGCCAGGTCTTCATGGTTTTATGACGCGAGAAGTTGTTTGTGGCTCGCCAAAAATGTGAATTTGGTATCAATCAGGCCTTCTTCCTTGGTTATATCATTTCCGATAAAGGCCTTTCAATGGACATGAGTAAGGTGGAAGCTATCCGTTCATGGCCAACCCCAAAAACTGTAACAGAGGTTCGTAGTTTCCATGGTCTCGCCTCATTTTACAGATGATTGGTTCGTCACTTCAGTACAATCATGTCTCCCCTTACTGATTGTATGAAAGATGGAGCGTTTGCATGGTCTTCCCAAGCGGCTGAAGCATTTATTTTGATAAAAAAAAAAAGCTTACCACTGCTCCACTCCTGGTGTTGCCTGACTTCTCTTCTTCGTTTGAGCTTCACTATGACGCCTCTAAGCTTGGTATAGGCGCAGTTTTGAGCCAACAGACACGACCTGTAGCATTTTATACTGAGAAATTGGCAGGGGCAAGAAGCCGCTATAGCACTTATGATGTAGAGTTTTATGCTATTATCCAAGCAATTAAACATTGGAGGCATTATCTGATTCATCGAGAATTTGTTTTGTGCACAGACCCTGACGCTTTGAAACACTTGGATAGCCAAGTTAAGATCTGTGCTAGGCATGCATCGTGGGTTGCTTTCTTGCAGAAGTCACATTCAGTATTCGCGGCATTAATCTGGGAAGCACAACAAAGTTATAGATGCCCTCAGTCGAGACGCTGTTTGGTTACGACGTTACACGCGTCTGTTCCCGGTTTTGCCTCGTTCGTTGATCTGTACATTACTGATCCGTATTTTGCTTCTACCCTACATGTTGTGCAACTCGGTTTGTGTCCCTGATAGCAGCTTACGACTTCACATCATTGAGGATTTACACAGCGAAGGCCATGTGGGACAGAATCGTATGTTACAGTTGGTTGCTGCAACCTATTCTTGGCCTTCATTACGCAGGAATGTGGACAGATTTGTTGAGCGTTAAAGACCTTGTCTGCTAGAAAAAGGTCGTGCTACAAATGCAGGGTTGTATCTTCCACTTCCCATACCTACGCAACCATGGACAGATGTGAGTATAGACTTTGTTTTGCGTCTCCAACGAACAGAAAAGGGGAATGATTCCATATTTGTGGTTGTTGATCGCTTTTCGAAAATGGCACACTTTGTTGCTTGCATGAAAACAACCGATGCTGTTTCTGTGGGCTCATTATTTTTCAGAGACATGTACAGGCTTCATGGACTTTCCACCAACATCGTTTCAGACCTTGATACGCGATTCCTCAGTCATTTTTGGAGATCTCTCTGGAAGATGCTCGGTATGAATTTGGACATGAGTACAGTTTACCATCCTCAAAAAGATGGCCAGACGGAGGTCACCAACCATTCAGTTGGTAACATTTACGTAGTGTTATTGGGGAGAATGTTAAATCATGGTAATCAAAGCTTCCTCAGGTCGAATATGCACACAATCACGCATATAACCGAAGTGTGGGATTCTGTCCTTTCCAAGTTTTTATGGTATCATTCCTCGTGGTCCTTTGAATCTCTCGTCACTCCCTCACAAGACACGCTTTCAGGGCTCTGCACAGGATTTTGTTACTTCAATAACGAATATCCATACTCAGGCGGTTGTTAATTTGGAGAGTTCGGCGGTCAAATATAAATCAGCGGTGGACAAGCATCGTCGTGAACTTCTATTTGAACCAGGTGACCTGGTTTGGTTGGTCTTCACTAAGGATCGTCTTCCTGCACAAGAGTACAACAAGCTTCGTTCTCGCAAGATAGACCCTGTCAAAGTCCTTGTCCGTATCAATCATAATGCTTATCGGCTCGAGCTGCCGGCTCACATCAAGACTACTAACGTATTCAACATCAAGTACCTCAGTCCATTTTGTGGGGACAATGAAGTTACCGATTCGAGACGAATCTCCTCTTACCCCCGGAAACCTGATGCAGCGCATCTTACGTGGAAGTATTTAATTTTGTAAAACAAAAAAAAACAAAAATCAGTATGTCGAACACAACCGACTGCCGTGAGAAGGTTAACAGATTTAGGCTTGATGTTGTGGACGGCGTAATGAAAAGTGAAGGATGTTTGTCGGTTGCTCTGACGGTGAGGTAGATGCGCGCCGCCGCGGTAAAGAGATCTTGTGGAGAGAGAGGAGACATTGGAAAGAGCCACTTCATTTGTCTCTCTCTTTCTCTCTGTTTCTGAGCTGATTTGGCTTTTTAGAGAGACAGAATTATGATGGAGGAGGCAGTTGATGAGACGAGAGATATGATACAGATAGGGTCTGGTTTACAGACTTTTCCGAGTTTTTCACACATGTGCGGCTGTGTAGGGAGACGGCAAAAAACCGAGCGTGTCAGGGTAAAATAGGGTCCAATGTTGGTTAATTATTTATATTTCCTGGAATTCAAAACTAATGTGTCGATTTGCTAATTTGGACCCAAATACTTATCATATATCTAATTGTCTATATCTATAGAGGGTCCGATTGGCGAACAAAAACAGAACGGGTATTTTAGCTTTTAGCGGGAGCTGTAAGCTGTTAGGCTATGTACATTAGTTCAAATATTCAACACCCTATTTTTCCCTTTTTAACACTCCACATCATCTTTTCTCTCTTTGACATAATAATTCAACATCCAATTTAATTTTAACCCCTACAATAGTTTTATTTAATAAAATTCAACACCATACCCCACCATTTTTATTTCATATTCTTATTTCCTTTCATAAATTTGTAACTACATATTCATGATAATTATCGACTAAATCTAAATTAAAATAATAAATATTACATAATATTTAAAAAGATTAATCTTAATTTTATATTCTTAACTAATTTTTTTTATAAAACATAGTAATTTTTAAAATAAACAAAATTATAAAAAAAACTACAAGTGCAATACGATACAAACACACAACACAACTAATAAAATATCCATAACTGAATTAGTACAATAGACTCAACTGAAAGAAATAAAATTCTTAAATCATACACAAAAACTTTAAAAAAAACTATTTTTTTATGAACTCTTGTTTGTATAAAAAAATAATAAAATTGCGCTTTTATTCAGCGTGTGTCTCTCAAATGCTGACACGTGGTTGGTGGCGGGCCAATTTTTTTTTTTTCAACTTGTTGAATGTTTTTTAATAGTTTGAATCCACGTCTATTTTATCCTTTTTTCAACACACCCATTAAAGGTATTAAACAGTTCAATTAAAAATTCAACTACCCCATTGTATCTAGACTTAGTTGAGGCCTTACATTGGATGATTTGTGCTTGTCTATATTGATGACATACTCATCTTTAGCTTGTGTGTAATGGAGCGTATAGAACATCTGCGCTAGGTCTTCATGGTTTTACGACGCGAGAAGTTCTTTGTGGCTCGCCAAAAGTGTGAATTTGGTGTCAATCAGGTCTTCTTCCCTGGTTATATCATTTCCGATAAAGGCGTTTCAATGGACATGAGCAAGGTGGAAGCTAACGAATATCCATACTTGTTAATTTGGAGAGTTCGGCGGTCAAATATAAATCAGCGGTGGACAAGCATCGTCGTGAACTTCTATTTGAACCAGCTGACCTGGTTTGGTTGGTCTTCACTAAGGATCGTCTTCCTGCACAAGAGTACAACAAGCTTCGTTCTCACAAGATAGGCCCGTCAAAGTCCTTGCCCGTATCAATCATAATGCTTATCGGCTCGAGCTACCGGCTCACATCAAGACTACTAACGTATTCAACATCAAGTACCTCAGTCCATTTTGTGGGGACAATGAAGTAACTGATTCGAGACGAATCTCCTCTTACCCCCGGAAACCTGATGCAGCATATTTTTTTTCTCTATTTTAGGATCATTAAGATTTCGATTTAGTTATTTAGATTCTTGATTTGCTATCAGTATATTTAAGGAGAAGCATCGTTTGTAAAGACGTATTGAATGAAATAGCAATAGCCTTTACAACATTTCTTGCCTTTCAAGCAATCGCTTCTTTGAGCTGTTGAGTTTGAGAAACGAATCTTCTGTCGGGTATTATGAGAATCAACTACAAAGGCTTCTGAGTTACCCTTCCGCTACACCAGTTGTACATCGTCCTTCCGATCTTTTTGGAACAAGAAGAGGAAGCGGAAATGGGTACCCAAGGACTTTTACCATTGTCTAAATCGATTATGGTTCCCATACATATCAAAGAGCCCGAGGGTTGTACCGTCACGGTTGATACATACTCATGGCTACACAAAGGCGCTCTATCTTGCAGCCGAGAGCTCTGCAAAGGTTCTCTCTCCCGCTCTCTCAAGTTGCTTGATCAATCCAGATTCAGATCGGTTTTGCCCCCAAATTTAGAAATTGGGTTTCTTTGTCTCCAAGTGTATAAAAAAATAAAGCTTTTTCTTTTATCTCTTGAATAGTTGATGGGTTCTTCGAATTTAATCCTCTGGAAATTTCACCTGAAGACTTGTAGGGTTTGTATGTGGCGTGCAAGGTATGCAAACATTAGCTAACTTAGTTGAAGATCAATATGCAAACTTATGTTTGCTTCTTGGATTTTTCACAATCATAGCTTCCAATATACAATTGATTTGTGGCTTTATAAACTACCAAACAATTCATCCAAATCACTAATGCAAATTGGAAATCAAATCAAATCAAATCAAATAAAACAAATGAAACCATAAGAAACCAAATAGATCATAACATTAGAAAATGTAGATACATGAGTTTTTAGATGAAGAAGACATCTAATTATGTTCTTCAATTACACAAAACATCAGATCATTCCATAATTACAAAAAAACATCTACAGATGTTAGAACCACCACTACCATTACCATCTAAAGCCGCCAGTACGTTCTAAAGCTACAACTACTTAAACACTTTTAAAACCAGTCTAATCGACAAGGAAGGGGAGAGTTACAGTGATTGGTGAAGCTGGTGGCTTGCCTCCGATCGTGGACTTGGAGCAGAAGCATCTCTCTCACCAGCAAAAGGATGGTATGTGACCGGATCTATGCCATTGATCCTCAACAACACTTCCATGTTTTGTTTCATCCCGGTTAGTTCCTGCTTCAGTTCGGTTATGTCTCCCTCCATCCTGGTGAACTTTCCATCAATTTTCACGTCAAGTTCTGTATTGCTGCATGAACATTTTTCGGAAGTAGTTCCGTATATGCAAATCAAAAAAAGTCGTTGCATGATGACATGACAGTCATGACTTTTTAGAACTATTATTTTTCCACTATTCACATTAACACAATGTGAAAATTTAGAATCATACCCATCTGGAAATTTGATCTCGGTTTTCAACCGTGTGAGAAATATTTCTTTGCCTTCCTTCGAGAATCTGAAGATTGGATTAGGCACTTTTCTATCTTGGGTAACCTCCAAGTCAGCTCTTCTACAAAACAAAGGGAGATCCATCATTGATTTTATGCTATCTTTTATCTTCCCAGGAATATTTAACACCGTGTTCAGCAGATTGTCGAAGAATTTTTTTTCGATGTGCATAAAATCAAGGTTGTGTCAGAGAAGCAGTTGCCCCCAGTATGGTAGCTCCCAAAAAAAAACTCTTCTTCACCCAATTATAATCGACACCATACCATTCAATTTTTCGAGCAGGATTGTCATGCCCTTTGTCTCCACAATCAACCGTTTTATGCAGCTCTTGTATATTATTAATCTTTTTGTGCAAAACTTCATCTCCGTTTAACCACGGCAGAGGATCATCGTAAGCTGTTTTTCCCCTTAAGAAAGCTTTAACATTCGGTTTGTAAGGATGAGATGTAGGCAAAAACCTTATGTGACAATCAAACCCGCTATGCTTTCTTCCATTTGGCAACCAAAAAGATTTTATTTCATCCATACAATATGGATAAGCTAATATGCCATGTGTCATCCATCCATATAGCATCGCTGATTGTCCACATCAACGCTGCTCGCATCGTGAATTTCTCTTTCCGTAAGATATCGTAAGTTTTGAAACACTGGATTTAGTGCTTTAATTTTTACTGCAAGTGCTCAGCTTATGATTGTAATACAGATAGGTTCCATCTCCAGAGGACCAGTGTTACGCTTTGTATCTATGAGGTATTGAAAGAAAGCTAAGTAAGCAAGTTGGTTTTGTTGGTTATGAAACAAGTAACAGGTTTAAACAATGATTAAACTTCAAATAAAACAAGCGTTAGACCAAGGTATTTTTGCAGGAAATTCAGAGTAAGGTGTCGAACAACTATTCAGGGGACAATTATGCGCAAGTCTAGAGCTCAAACATAGAAGTAATATCAATCCACTGTCGTGGCATCAACAACTTTATCTAACAACCTAAAATCCTAAACTGTCATTTGGTCCTAGAATCGCAGACAAGCATTATTGTACAGGTTCGATATGCTCACAATTTGTCTTAACATCAACTGTCGTTGGCTAAGGACAAATTTCTCTCCAAAGTTTCTTCTAGTAACCTATTACACTTTTGATGAATAGATTAACCTAAAATCAGGAATTAAGTAATCAATTCAATCCAGGCGTTAGGACTAACAAGTGGTGAAGACAATATATTCAAATTCCTATTTGTGTTCAACCCATCAACTCATGAATACCATTGAAATCCTTGATCTACCTAGAGGATCTACTCAGACATGAAATCGGAAAAGACAGCAACAAGTGAAAGAGAATCCATGAAATATAAAATAGAAATGACAAAGGTTCAGAAATCTTCTCAAGTGTGGTAGAGATTCTACTCCAAATCGTACAAGTAGAAAAACTCTAAATTTTTTTATCAAAAAGGTCTATCTCTCTCTAGCTAGGAATCGAAAGTACAAGATAAGATGTAGGTGGCGACGGCCCTCTCTTTTCTCCCTTCCTCGCCTCCCAAAACTAGGTAAGTGGAGTTTTCATATCTGCTCCGGACGGAAGGAGCGCGTGCTTCAAAGTGGAGCATGTGTTCTGAAGGGGAGCAGGTGCTCCATCGGGTGATGATCTTCAAACTCGGGTTCGTTTCCTTCATTCCGACTCATTTTTGCTCCAGAGGCTCCAATCCCTCATATCTTTGCTTATAGCTCCTTAGTGACCTGAAACGACTCGATAAAGACAAAAAAAAACTCGATAAAACCTGCAAAACAAAGGTTGGGATGAGGTAAAATCGCCTCAAATCAACTCCCCCGGACTTAGACCTTTGTTTGTCCTCAAACAAACTGAAGTTTAAGCCGCAGAAGAGAGGTTTGAAAACGCGGGAACTCTCAAAATCTCAGCGACCATGATTCAACCACAATCCGCAGACCACATACTTTAGAACAAGCGTAGCACATTCTCACCAAAACCAACCAACATCTTCTCAAACCCTATTCCATACTTGTATTCACAAACACACAAAGTTCACCATCCGGACAATAAACTCTCTACATTCAATTAAAGGGTGGTGTGAACTTCTCATCATGGGCACTACCTAGGAGAGACAATGCTAGGGAATAAAGAAGCTAATTTTAGTGGTGGAGTTTCATAGTGTTTAGAGGGTTACCGGAGTTTATAGAGAATGCAGCATATTGCACAAAATAGCAAGAGAGAATGGACTCATTGAGGTTCCACAACCTCTAACCACTCTTCTTCTCTTGAAAACTCTAACTCCTCAAATCTCGGTTCTTCCTTCCTTGTGATCGACAGGTGCCAAGGGACACATCTTTGAGTTACTAACTCTCCTCTCATTATCATTTTACACATTTTTATATATTTTTATATTTATTTTATTTTATTTTTTTCGATAAGGAGGGTTCTTACATGATCTGTGTCCCTTGAGCATGAAAATGTTGATTCATCGGCCCATATACCCCAGCAGGTCATATGTTTTACTTGTCTTCTTCATTGGGCGGAATGGAGCGGGTGCTTCATTTCGGAGCAGGTCCTCCCGAAACCTTTTCTCAACTTCTAACGCCTTAGCACATATGCACTGGATCAGACACTGCTGCTTGGGGCGTGCACCTCTTATATGGAGCAGGTGCTCCTGGAAACCCTTCTCATCTTCTGGTGATTTCTTCAGCAAGAGTGAGTTAGAGGTTGTGTCAATCCTTTTCTCTACCACCTTTTTGCACATATCTGCACATATGAGAAATGAAATACAAGAGTACAAGTGGTCTAAAAGAAGGTTAGGCTAGATGTGGGTACTAGCTAAAGATGAGCTAGCTATTCAGGATCAGCAAGAGTGGTGAAAGGTAAAAGAAACCTGAATACAAACTTGATCCCCTAGATTAATGCCCATAACAAGAAGATTTTAAGTTCAAATTATGTCCAAATAGAGTAGAGTTTAAAGTCATTCCGATGAAACCTTAGTGTAGTGGGATGTTCTGGAAAGAGAGGGATCCGAGTATAGTGGTCCAGCTTGTCCAAGTACTCAAAGTTCTGCAGCAATGGTCACTAGAGAGATGGTTAAGATCACATGAATGGTGCAATTTCATCATAGATTAAGGTCCTAATTCCCAAACAAGTTCTTGACTCAATAAAATAGACTGACTCAAAGACAAAAACTAACTCAAAATCCAAACAAAAACCAATGAAAATAAATGAAAATAAGTAGCAATAAACTCCTTCCCCCACACTTACTTCACACCGTCCCTGGTGTGAAATAAATACGAAGTCGGGCTACAAAGAAAATACAAATGAAAATAGAATAGTACAATGGTGATAAAGGGGCGTTACTGGCGATCAGCGGGTGGTGTCATCGGGACTCTCGCTCCTGTCTCGCCCCTGGCGCTTCCTACCACGGGAAGGCTGCTCGAAAGGTCCCGGTGTCTGCTCTGTGTGGACGTCTCTTGCCGCCACTATCGTCTCGACGAACTGAAGACCAAGGTTGACCTGGTGCACCGTTGGGTGCGATGCTCCATACGACTCGGCCACCAAGTCTCCGCAACCATAGTAGAGCATGAGGAGATCGTCGAGGTGTACCTTGTTGCCGACGTTGCGATCAAAGAGCAGCTGGCTGTATAGTCTTGCGCAAATGCGCACAGCAGGGTGGCGGATCAAGGACTGGCTCGCGGAGCGAGAGGCGTAAGGGCCGGATGCGATCGTCTGCCAGAACTGGCTGGAGATGGGAAACCAATTCGGGAAGGAGAGGTCCTTATCTTCTGTGTGGAAGCCGAAGACATCATTAAGCTCTCTGATGGTAATGGAGTACTTCCTCCCGTCAGCAAAGAAGGAGAGAGATGCTTCATCCGCAGCCGGGTTCTGAGGGTCGGCATAGTGAATCCTCGCAGTGGCGAGGCACTGGCGAGTGAGCTCGGGGTAGAGGACCTCACTTTCCAGAGAGAAAACCATGAACTTGGCGCTAAGGAATATTTAGGACACCTCCTTTTCGATACCCAGCCGCTTCAACGTATCCGAGCACATGAACCGAGTGGGCTCTATCTTCACGCCCAGAAGCGCAATATAGTATAAGCAACCAGTTTGGTCCCACTTCTCATAATACTGCACGGGAATGCTATCATCCGAGAGCTCAAAACGTTCTCCTTCAGGGCGTGGCCATGGCGCGGTTCTAGGGTCCGCTTGGGCCGAGGTACTTGGTCCGGTTCGTGTAGCGGACAGTCTTGGGCTGCATTCTCCTGTATAACATACAAGAGACACCTTTAAAGTGAGCCTTTCACGGATGGAAGTCACACGATTTTGGCATTCAAGTTTGTACCATTGATGAACAATCAAATCGTGTGTATTTAGGACTCATTGAAGGAGTAAAACTCATATCTCAAACCCAATTCAACATTCAACACGATTTTTCACCATTGATGGACTTTCAATCTTTTTCCAAAATTTTGCATGTGTCTTTTTTGAACTCTATTCAAGCTATAATTGCATAAATCATCATGAAAAATATCTAGAACAGTTCGCATAAGCAGTTCAGAGAGAGAGAGAGCATAAAACCTCAAGTCCCAAAGATGGGTAACGACTGAAAAATGGGGTTTTCGAGCTCATACCTTTGCCTGTTGTCGAAATCAACGGTAGAAACAGACTCAGGGCAAGAATTCGAGTGGTTTAGGCTTAAGAATCACTCAATTTGGTTGAGAATTGCAGAAGTTAGGAATTTAGCAAAAACCAAAGAGAGAGAGTGGTGGTCGCGATGAAGAAGAAAAAGTGGGGAGAGGGGGTTCCTTCTAATAGGGAAAATCGGCTGGTTTAGGGTAAAACCCAATTAAAATCATTTGTGGGACTTGCCAAAGCTTCTACCCTCTTGGACACATAGTCCACAGCCACTAGGATATACTCATTTCCGAAAGATGATGGAAATGACCCCATAAAGTCAATCCCCCACACATCAAAGACTTCAACCTCCAGGATGAAGTTCTGTGGCATTTCATTCCTCTTGCTTATATTGCCTTGTCTTTGGCATGAGTCACACCTAGACACAAATCGTTGGGTATCTCTGAACATAGTTACCCACCAATATCCTGCCTGTAGCACTTTAGAGACTGTCTTGAAGGTGGCAAAGTGTCCAGCATATGGAGAACCATGACAATGGTATAAGATTTCTGGAATCTCCACTTCAGCTACACATCTTCTGAAAACTCCATCTTTGCAATGCTTGTAGAGGTAAGGCTCATCCCAAAAGTAGTGCCTTATATCCTTCAAGAACTTCTTTTTCTTGTTACCCACAAATCCCTCAGGCTCTTTCTCAGCAGCTAGGTAGTTGGGTATCTCTCCAAACCAGGGTAACTTCGTTTGCAGTGCCTTATTGATTTGACTGCAAAAGAAGGGTGGAGCAGGTGCTCCGAAACGGAGCGGGTGCTCCAAGACCTGGCATACACTTATAGCATAAACTTGCTCTTCAGGGAAGCTGTCATCTAGAGGCATCTCTGTCTATATCCTCATCGTAGAGAGATGATCTGCAACTCCGTTCTCAACTCCCTTCTTGTCTACAATTTCCAGATCGAATTCTTGTAGCAAAAGAATCCATCGTAGGAGTCTTGGCTTAGCATCCTTCTTAGTCAACAGCTACTTCAGTGCAGCATGGTCCGTGTGCACGATTACTTTTGACCCAACCATGTAAGACCGAAACTTCTCAAAGGCAAAAATAATCCCTAGAAGTTCCTTCTCCGTGGTGGCATACTTGCATTGAGCCTCATCCAGAGTTCGGCTCGCGTAATAGATGACATGCAGCTTCTTGTCTTCCTCTGACCCAGATCTGCACCGACAGCATAATCACTTGCGTCCGTCATGATTTCGAATGGCAACTCCCAGTCTGGTGGTTGCACAATGGGAGCACTGACCAATGCTCATTTAATCGTGTGGAAAGCCTCAAGGCAGGCGCTATCAAACTCAAACTTCGCCTCCTTGCACAACAGTTGTGTAAGAGGCCTCGCTATCTTGGAGAAGTCTTTTCTAAACCTCCGGTAGAAACCAGCGTGACCCAGAAAAATGTGGATTCCTTTGACAGATGTAGGCGGTTGTATGGTCATCATAACCCATATCTTCGCCTTGTCCACCTCAATACCCTGCTCTGAAATTCGATGACCCAGCACGATCCCATTCCTCACCATGAAGTGGCACTTCTCCCAGTTCAGAACCAGATGTTTCTCTTCACATCGTTGAAGTACCCTGCACAAATTCGACAAACCGACAGAAAAAGAGCTTCCATAGACGGAAAAGTCGTCCATGAAAACCTCCGTAATGTCTTCGATGAGGTCAGTAAAAATGGACATCATGCACCACTGGAATGTAGCTGGAGCATTGCACAAGCCGAACGGCATTCGCCTATAGGCGAAGGTGCCATAGGGACATGTGAATGTCGTCTTCTCCTGGTCATCCGGATGGATTGGGATCTGAAAGAAACCAGAGTAACCATCTAGAAAGCAATAGTATGGGTGGTAAGCCAGTCTTTCAAGCATTTGATCGATAACGGGCAAAGGAAAGTGGTCCTTACGGGTTGCAGCATTCAATTTCCGATAATCTATGCACATTCTATGCCCAGTTACAGTCCTAGTTGATATCAGTTCATTCCTATCATTTTTAATCACAGTAATACCACCCTTCTTAGGAACTACATGAACAGGACTAACCCATGTACTATCGGAAATAGCATAGATTACACCAGCCTCTAGAAGTTTCATTATCTCCTTCTTAACAACATCTTTTAAATTTGGGTTTAACCTCCTTTGATATTCTATAGAGCTCATCGATTAATCTTCTAGATATATTCTATGCATGCAAAGATCATGAGAGATTCCAGTGATATCATCAAGTGAGTATCCTAATGCCTTTCTATACTTCCTTAGCTCACACAAAAGCAAAGCAACTTCCACATTGTTCAGCTCAGAGTTTACTATCACAGGGTAAGTAGAGTTTGTTCCAAGGAATGCGTATCTTAGCCCGGTAGGAAGTGTTTTCAGCTCAAGCTTTGGAGCTTTCAGCTCGCTCCAAGGGCCATCGACAAGACTTGACTTCGGAGCGGGTGCTCCGTAATTCAGAGCAGGCGCTCCGTAATTCAGAGCAGGTGCTCCATTGTTGCTTCTGCAGTCGAGTTCTGCCCTTCTTCTAGGCTCATGTAGGCTACCATCCTTTCCAAACCGATGCTTGAATCCAGCATCTTCAAAACTATCAGATCCTCGCTCAGAAAACCATGTTTTCCTTCAGCCATTGTCAATGCAACCTCCAATTGATCATTGGATAGAACCTCTTCAACCATTTGGTCTGAGATTGCATCATCACCTTCAATGGTGAAAGTCTGCCCATCCAGCATAGGTCTTTTAAGAAGTTTATCCATTTTGAAGTTCACAACAATATCTTCCAGTTGGAGATCAATCACTCAATTCCTTACATCACTTATTGCACCAGCTGTGCAAAGGAACGGTCTACCCAAAATAAGAAGGTCCCTTGGCTCTTCATCAAGTTCCAGAACCACGAAATCAGTAGGGATTAGTGTATTCCCTATCGTCACATGTAAATCCTCAAGAATTCCTACGGGCAGCTTTGTTGATCTGTCAGCAAAAACCAGAGAAACCCTTGTCCACTTGAACTTGGTGAAACCCAGTCTCTTGGCCACAGAGTATGGCATAAGGTTTACACTTGAACCCAAATCGCAGAGTGAGCAAGCAAAGATGTTGGGTCCGATTTGCACAGATAAGACAAATCTCTCTGGATCACCCATCTTCATGAGTACTTTATTTTGCAGTACATCACTACAGTCTTTTGAAACCAGCATCACATCCTCCTCGTCAGCTACTCTTCCGACTAGAAATCCTTTTATGTACCTCTTCAAAGAAGGCATCATTTGGGCAGCATCAACCAATGGAATTTTGATGGTTATGTCTCGAAGCAGCTCCTTACATTAAGCCTCTTAGAGGTCCTTACGGGATTTCTTAGGTGGGACTGGCTAGGGCACCTTAGGCTTGTAAACCCTTTCTGGAGCTGCTGCAGGCTTTTCTGCAGGTGTGAGTGGAGCACCCTGATGGAGCATGTGCTCCGTCGATGGGCTGGGGTGCTCCATCGTAAAATCTCTGCCTGGAGCACCCTGAGATGGAGTCGGAGCAGGTGCTCCGGACGTTGAGGGATGCTCCTTCGAGTTTTCTTCGCATGGATCATGCGGTTCTTCCTGGAGTAGGTGGTCCTCAGCGATCTCCTTCCCTTTTTCCGATTTCTGAGTTGGTGCTGTAGGTATCTGAAGTGTCTTCCCACTTCTCAATTCAATGACATTGATGTATTCAGCTCTTGAATTTTCAGGTTTCCCAGGAAGTCACAGGTGTTCTCTTGACAGCTTATGCAGTTTGTGCAACCTGAACATCCAATTTCTTCATGTGAGTCCACACAGCCTCATACTTGCCATTCATGTCATTGTACATGTGATCAACCTTAGAATTGATTTCCGAAGATGACTTTTGTTGATTAAGAAATAGCTGCTGCATAAGGTTCTTCAAATCATCTTGGGAGGTGTTTGCAGAACTTGAAGAAGGCTGCATGTTAGTATATTGCGACTGTTGTTGTCCTCCTTGGAAGCGATTCTGCTCCTGATTGGTGATGAACTGCTTCCCTTGTGAATTGTTGGAGTAGGTTTTCTAACCCCACAATCTGAGACAGCTGGTTCTGGCCCCCTTGCTGTTGTGGATATACTCGATCTTGTGGGTTCTCCACATTGGTGTTCCGGTAGGACAAATTGGGGTGGCTCCTATAAGCTTGATTGAACCCACGATTTTGCACAAACCCTTGCCCATTCACATAGTTGACCTCCAGCTGATTATCATCCTGGTTATCTCCAAACTCCTTAGATAGAGGTGCTTCTCCATTCACATCTACATAATAATCTGTCTTTTGGTTCCCCTTTAGCAGAAGGTTCACCTTGGCTGTGAGCTCATCAATCTTTTGAGCTTCCACACTACTGACCTTCCTTGTTCTGTCATATTCAGGAGACTTGCTGCTGGAACTTGCAGCCAAGTTCTCAATCAGTTCAAAAGCACCCTCCTTGGACTTTGTCATAAAAGCGCCATTACTGGCAGCATTCAGGGCATTCATGTAATCCCAATCAACACCATCATAGAAAGTGCCCAGAATTTGTTCATCAGTGAACCCATGATGAGGACACTCTTCTGTACTCGAACCTTTCCCAAGCCTCGCAAAAGGCTTCTCCGGAATGTTGCTGGAATCAGGATATCTTGTACCTCAAAGCTGCGGTCTTGGACTTGGTGTAAAAGTGATCCAAGAATGCTGATCTACACTCAGCCCATGTTGTCAAAGACCCAGGTGGCAATGACTTAAGCCAGCGTGAAGCTTTGTCCGCCAAAGAGAATGAGAACAGCTTACACTTCAGAAAGTCTTGAGGCACTCCATTTGAACCAGTTGTGCTGCAGATTTCTTCAAAATTTTCGATGTGGTCCATCGGGATTTCTGCAGGCAACCCATTGAATAAATGCTGCTTCACCAAAGTGATCATTTCAGGCTTGATCTCAAAGTCTTGCCTCTGAATCGTGGGTGGGACAATTGCAGCTCTATTTTGATAAAAGGCATGCAGATTGTCCTTATCTCCAATAGCCGGCTGTTGTTGCCGTGGTTGTCTCAGTTGCTCCATCTCTTGACGAAGTCTTTGCAGCTCAGCTGCCATTTCAGCATTGCCTCTGTCGGCCATATCCACAGTATCAGGAAATTTGACAGGTGCAGAGACAGGAGGAGTGGTTGTAACAGGAACAGGAGCAAACACTTGTGCAGCTCGGTATTGCCTGTTTTCTCGCTCTCTTCTAGATAACTCTTCATTGGTTAGGATGACGAGATTCTCAGAGTTCTTGCTCCTTGTGGTTCTTGTGGTCATGCACCTGAAACACACTCAAGAGAGAAGAATAGAAACAAATTTGAAAGATCTTAGACTAAAATTCAAACCAAGAAACAGAGGTAACGAATTCGTCCCCATCGCAACGGCGCCAAAAACTTGATACACTAGATTTAGTGCTTTAATTTCTACTGCAAGTGCACAGCTTATGATTGTAATACAGATAGGTTCGATTTCCAGAGGACCAGTGTTACGCTATGTATCTATGAGGTATTGAAAGAAAGCTAAGCAACCAAGTTGGTTTTGTTGGTTGTGAAACAAGTAACAGGCTTAAAAAATGATTAAACTTCAAATAAAACAAGCGTTAGACCAAGGTATTTTTGCAGGAAATTCAGAGTAAGGGGTCAAACAACTATTCAGAAGACAATTATGCGCAAGTCTAGAGCTCAAACATAGAAGTAATATCAATCCACTGTCGTGACATCAACAACTTTATCTAACAACCTAAAATCCTATACTGTCGTTTGGTCCTAGAATCGCAGACAAGCATTATTGTACAGGTTCGATATGCTCACAATTTGCCTTAACATCAACTGTCCTTGCCTAAGGACAAATTGCTCACCAAAGTTTCTTCTAGCAACCTATTACACTTTTGATGAATAGATTAACCTAAAATAATGAACTAAGTGATCAATTCAATCCAGACATTAGGACTAACAAGTGGTGAAGACAATCTATTCAAATCCCTATTTGTGTTCAACCCATCAACTCATGAATACCATTGAAATCCTTGATTTAACAAGAGGATCTACTCTGACAAAAAATCGGAAAACACAGCAACAAGTGAAAGAGAATCCATGAAATATATAACAGAAATGACAAAGGTTCAGAATTCTTCTCAAGTGTGGCAGAGATTCTTCTCCAAATATTACAAGTAGAAAAACTCGCAAAATTCTTATCAAAAAGGTCTATCTCTCTCTGGCTAGGAATCAAAAGTACAAGATAAGATGTAGGTGGTGACAGCCCTCTCTTTTCTTCCTTCCTCGCCTCCCAAAACTAGGTAAGTGGAGTTTCCATATCTTCTTCGGACGGATGGAGCATGTGCTCCAAAGTGGAGCATGTGCTCTGAAGGGGAGCAGGTGCTCCATCGGATGATGATCTTCAAACTCGGGTTCTTTTCCTTCATTCCGACTCCTTTTTGCTCCAGAGGCTCCAATCCCTCATATATTCGCTTATATCTCCTTAGTGACCTGAAACGACTCGATAAAGACTAAAACGACTCGATAAAACCTGCAAAACAAAGGTTAGAATGAGGTAAAATCGCCTCATTTCAAATTTTCACGCCGTCACTCCATAAATTCTGAAGTTCTTCAATCAAAGGTTGTAGATAAATATGAAAGCTTTTCTTCGAATGGTTTGGCCCTGGGACTAATATAAATTGGAAGAAAAAAAATTCTCTTTTCATGTACATCCCGTCGGTAATTTGTATAGTATCACTATGATGGGTCAGACAGAATATGATTGCACGTTCATACCAATTGGATTATATCCATCGGTTGATAAACCTTGATAAACATTGCAACTCTCACGAGCAAAGACATGATATACCTCTTGAAAATGCTTCCATGCTCTTCCATCTGAGGGATAATGCATTTGTCCTTCGGGGGATACATGTTCAGCATGCCTTCTCATTTGTGAAGCTGTCGACTCTGATCGGTATAATATCTTCAACCGATCTGCAATTGGCAGATAAAATGTCCCCTGCTTAGGTCTCTTCTTCTTCCTTCCAGAATAACATACAATTATCCTCGCACACATCAATTTTATGATATGGCAATCCTAGAGACCGTGTCATCTTCTTTGTCTCATAATACAATTTAGGTGCGGTATTAGGCTTCAAAAGAACATATTTGAATATTTGAGCAATATCATCCAAACATTTCTCCGGGAGATAGAAATTGGTCTTCCAGCTCATCACCTTCAAGACTAGATACAGTTGAGAAACTCCGTCATAACACCCATAGAAAATAGATTGATTTGCTGCTTCCAAGTTCTCAACATCGATATTATAGCTTTCCTTATAAATTGGTTCTTCAAAATTCTGGACAGCATCAGAAGACATGTTGAAATCGACATTGGAATCAAGAAATTGATCGGCTGGAACTTGAGTATTGGAAAAGCCACTTCATGGATCGTGCCTCACAACATGATGGCTTGTCGATGCTTCATTGTCCTATTGACTATTTTCTCCGTGATATGTCAACACATAATAATTTTCCGTAAAGTCTTTCATCATTATGTGGGTCGTCACAGTATCGGCGTTCTGATGCTATTGATTCTTGCACGAACATAACAAGTTCCTCTGCCCTAAATAAGAAGTTTGATTACAAGCAAAAGAAAGAAAAGTGTTTAACCCCTCAATAAATTTATCACACACACAATGATCCGAACATTTCAAACGTTTATACATCCATTCTCTCCAATTAAAAAAATCTGTCATTCTTTAACAGTTTTTTTGTTTGTTTGGACGATCTTTTATTGTTTTTTTCACGGTTTCTCCAAAATGGTTGAGATTGGTGTGTATGTATAATCTTCTTCAGCTTCGGATAGCCACGCCTATTTCTGTAGCTATGTGAATATATTCCCAGCCAAATCAATGTTTACAGCTTTTGCAGTGAATATTAAGTAGTTAACTCACCTTATATTCGACACGTGATTTTTTCGTCGAAAAAATCACATAACGCAATGGATAGCCACGCCCATTTCCGTGGCTGCGGCAAATATATTAAATAGTTAACTTACCACTTATCCGACACGTGTTTTTTTCGTTGAAAATATCTTATATAGCCTCGGATAGCCACAACCGTATTCGTTGCAATGTAAAATATATCTGTACCGTATTTCTCTGGCTACGTCAAATAAATTTTCAGACAACAGGATGCAGAGAATATCATTATAGTGATGTTGAACAAGGAAATAAACCCGTAATATATGATTTATTTTCTTTAGCTACAGATAGCCACAAAACTTATGTAGTTGAGTTTTTTCTACGACATGGTTGTGGTTAAATATGGATATAGACTGAGTAAATTAGGTAAGAGATATTCACAAATTCGTTCATAGATGTAGCTACAATTAGCTACGACGTTGTGTTGTTTCAATATTTTCTACGATTATATCGTGGCTAACCGAAGAAATTCTTTTCTACAGTCCGGATTTGTCTATAACCGTGGCTATTGTCATCTTTGAAAAGCAGCGGATTGTGTTGTGGTTGTCTAGCTACGAATATATCGTGGCTATTTGTAGATTATTATGTCTATGGATTTTTCGTAGCTAATGGTAGATAATGTTGCCATGATTAGCTAAGAAGTTATATAGCTACGAATAACCACTTCATGGCAACAACTTAAGTTTTTTTTTTTTCATTTTATGGATAATGTTGTGGCTACTTGTGACTACAAATTACAGCCACAAAAAATGTCGCGTCTAAGTCGTAGCCATGGCCAACTTTTTTTGTAGTGATTTTCATCGTAAACTTAATGCAAATACGTTGCATGCCCACATTTTCGTCATAAACTTAATGCAAGTATGTTGCATCTTTAATTCGCTATTTTGACATTAACAACAAAAAAAATTCCTAAATTATGTTGTATACGTGTTCTTAAAATCCAAAGTATCAGTATTTTATGTATGGCCTTGTCCCTTTTGTTCCCATTTGACGACTTTACGTCCATTCAGAAAAATATTTATCATACGAGAACAATTTCTGTTGTAAGTTTCATTTGTTACATTCCAAATCTTCTTTCTCTTCGATTAGCATCGGTTTGACTTTTTATTTTACAGCTAGATTTTTTACCACAAACCATCGCAGGAACCATTGATTTATAGCATTAAATGTTTCTGAACAAAAAAAAAGAAAATTGATTATGAATCATGGTAGGCCTAAGGTTCGAAGATCATGTTCGAGTCTTCCCATTACGATTTTAATCAGAACTTCAAATGAATTAAATGATAAAAATATTAGGTGTTCCATAACTTTCAGAAATTGCTCGTCTCTGCTTCGGCTAAAGATTCCCAAAGAAATTAAAAACACGTTAGTTTATGAACAAAACGAACTGAAACATGATTTTAAACGTTCAAAATAGCCCAAAGACTGACCTGATATTATCTTTTGAAGACATTGAAATCGTGTTTAAAGAAACACATATTCCGGTGATATTTTCCCATGTATATATAAAAACGGAACAATATATTTAAAATATACATGAGAATATATATGACGTTTAGTTGCTTCAGATTCTATCTTTGACCGTTCTCTTACTTTCAAATGATCAGAAATGGTGAAATGGGGATTTTAATCCAATGTACATGATATCTTTTTTTTTTTGTCTAAAGATCTTAATCGAGGTAGAAAGAAAATTGAATTTTAAAGAATGCATAAAAGGGATTGATAAAAAGTATAGGTCCATTATAAAGAATTTTAAAGAATGCATCAGAATTGGTGAAATGGGGTTTTAATCAAATGCACATGATATCCTCTTTTTGTGTCTAAAAATTTTAATCGAGGTAGAAAGAAAATGAAAAATTTTAAAATGCATAAAAGAGCTTAATAAAAAGTATAGAAGTTGGAATTTTCTCTCGGAACAAACGGAATTCAGAATTGTATTCTCGAAAGTTCTAGAAAAAAATCTCTCTCTCTAAGTTTCACGATGTGTATCTCACGACAGAATACAAGTTAGGTAAATCATAAACTTAAAAATAGCTATAAAACACAATTTAAGGCAACTTTCAGACTTTTGAAAACTTCTGAACCTATTTGTTTAAATTCTGAGAACTTGATTTGTAGTGAGTGTGGCCCAACATTGTTCATCCATCCGTCCTTCTTCTTCTCTTCATCCACTCAATTCCAAAAAATCCACATACTTCCAAAGTTACCTTACTCGTTATACCACCTGTAAAAACTCTGAAAAGACTCCAGAAACAATTAAAATACTCAATAACCCAATAAATATCATAGATAAAACCTGGTAAAAACCATAATATGTAACTTTCCGAGTTGTTTACTCTTATGAAACTGTGTCGTAAGAAACTTTATCTTCTACATTGCAGAGCGGAGATTGTAAATGCGGATCAAGTTTTAAATATACTCATTCAAGGAAAAAGAATGGTGCAAAATCTCAGGAAACGCAAGCCTTCATATCTTAAAAAAAGAACATCGCTAAATCTCTCCTCAACACCGAGTCATCGAAAATTCAAACCCCTGCTCAAGTTTCCTCCTAAATCATCAAAGACTCATCATCTAAAAGAAATCATATCATCCCCAATGCTACCAGTGGTTCCTCTAGCTCAATCAGCATCGTCTCACAACCACATAAAATCTAAACTATCTGCATATTAACTAGTTTTATTATCATTGTTTCCTTATTTTGGTTCTTTTGAGACCAATATATCGGAAAAAGACCAATGGATTTGCTGACGCCATCTATTTCTTCATGGTTACTTTCTCTACCGTCGGTTACGGCAACATAGTCTCCAAAAAAGTAAAGGCAAAAATCCTTAGCAGCATTTCGATTCTGAACAGCGTCGTATATCTTGAATTTTTTGCGAGTTGCATTGTGTATCTCGTTTTGAAACTTGAGGAAAGAGCCATAAGATCGACTATCACTCTAATGAATACGAGAGGAGAGAGTTGGATCATCGTTCTATCAACATGGGAAGAAACAACATGATTATTAGTAAAAAACTAAATGTTGTTTCAGTTTCATGTTGTTGTGTTGGTTTAGTTAATTATATAGAAAGTGAAATCGATATAAAGCTGTTTTTCGAGTTTCTTAAAACAGTAATGAACGATTTATTAATGAGTTGGTTATGATTTAGAAGATTATTAAACGCGTGAGAATCATTTTCAACTGAGAGTTTTAACTGCACAATATTTGTACAAGACGAAGAATCGGAAAATATTGTAAAGAAAACAAAAGCATCAATATTTTTGGGGATTTGTTGTGACCAGGTCACCACCCTCTCTTGGGAGGGAGGGGGCGACCTGCCCTCGTGTTCTACTGTCTAGAGACTATGATCAGGTCGTCATGTTCCGTAAGACGGACTGGCGACCTGCCTCTTGCTGGACTAGGTCGCCGTCCTTTCTCGGGAGCAGGTCGGCGACCTTCTGTCGTGTTCTGATATCTAGAGACTATGATCACGTCGCCATGTTCCGTAAGACGGACTGACGACATACCTCTTTTTAGGACCAGGTCGCAATGTCCCATAAGACGGACTGGCGATCTGCCCCATGCTGGACCAGGTCGCTACTCTCTCTCCCGAGGAGGTGGGCGACCTGCTCCTTCGGAGTCACCCGGTCGCCACTATCTATCCTGGGAGGATGAGCGACCTGCTCCTTTGGAGTGACCAGGTTGCCACTTTCTTGTCGGGGAGAGTGGGCGATCTGCTTCTTCGAGTGACCAGGTCGCCACCCTCTCTCGGGAGAGAGGGGCGACCTGCCCTCGTGTTCTGATGATGTCTCGAGATTATAATCAGGTCGCCATGTTCCGTAAGACGGACTAGCACCTGCCTCTTTTTGGAACCAGGTCGCCATGTCCCGTAAGACGGATTGGCAACCTGCCCCTCGCTGGACAATGTCGCCATGTCCCGTAAGACGGACTGGTAACCTTCCCTCATGTTCTGATGTCTTGAGACTAGTCTTTCGTGTAGATACTTCCTCGGCTTATCATTCCCGATGGGTGGGTTTTGACCCCAACAGGTAGCCCCCCAGCTCGTTGCTTTCTCTCTACGAAGTAATGAGCTTTAAGTAAGGTGTTAATCGGGATTGTGGACCGAGGTGGTAAGACGTATGTCAAGAGGCGTATTTCGGGTTTTCTGTTGGTGTGTGTATATCTCTTTGATTCATTCGAGAATGATTATGGTCCCGCTATATTTCCATGAAAAACTATGCCCTCTTTTCTATAAGAAGAGCTCTCTCATTTTTTATTTTTCACAACTTCATTTTCTCTCCAAGTTTTTAATGCAATTCCTCTCTCCACTTTCTCTCTCTACTTCTTTTGGTTTCTTGTTAGGTGTTAGATGTCTAGCCTTTATGATGAGCACATTAGGACACCAAGCTCATCTCTTGGTTTGTACGAGTTTGACTACGACTTTCCTTGCGTCCCGTACGAGCTAGATCTTTTCTTCGACTATGATCCACGCCTTGATACAAGCTTTGACACGATAGCCACGGAATTGAGTCTAAATGGAACAGGCGAACATGGCGACCTGCCTTGGAGGGATGAGTATGGCGAGCTGCCTCCAGTTGGGGAAGATGGCGAGCTGCTTTGGGGAAGAGGAAATGGTGACCTGCCCAGCCCCTGAGGAAGGGGCGAGCTGCCGCCATTCGGTAATAGTGGTGACCTGCCTAGAGGCGTTGAAGGGGGTGAGTTACCTCCCTTTTATGAGAGTGGTGATCTGCCTAGAGGCGGAGAAGGGGACGAGCTGCCCTTGTGATGGGAATCAGGACACGGACTACACCTCCGGACAAGGCACTGGAGCAATGGGACCACAGATGGAGGTTGCCCAGAGCAGTACGGGAACCATCGACCGTGGTACGGGAACCATCGACCGTGGTACGGGAACCAACGACCGTGTGGTCTACTGTATCGACCCGATGCGATCCGGAACTGAGCTGAGGAAAGATCATAGACCGAACAACTGAATTCTTCGTCCTAGAATTAAGAACTCACACCCAAGTGACCAAGAAAATGAGAACGGTCAAGACAGATTGGCTTTGGTAGGAGGGAAAACAGAAGACAGACGGGAGACCCCCTTTCTCGGACGTGAAGTGCAGCTGGACCAGGGGACGGACGTATTACGTGAACCATTCACCAAGACAAAGCTCAAGGAACTTCTGACTGAAGTCCAAGCCATGGTTCAAGGGCCTGGGCTTAGGACGGAACAGACGAATGACCCACACGGACCAGCTTGGTGGACCATGATCCATGCTGTCGCGACCGAGTAGCTAAAGAGTCATTCTTTGGGTAGCTTAAAGGACATTTTAGGCTAGTCAACTCACCAGTTGATTTAGCTGAATTCTATGCGTAGTTTTCTGTACTTTTCTTTATTGCTTTGACTAGAAAACTCTATAAGTACCTTCTATTTCGAATTGAATAAAAAACTTTTGATCTTCTTTTGCACTTTGGTTCTCTTTGAGAATTCTGCGATTCTCTTTGTTCTTCCGGAACAATCTAACTGTTGGTAAGGGTTACTTCCACAGTGAACATCCCAACGGCGTCGTGGTGGGTCATATCCACGGTCCAAAGGAGTGGGAATACTATAGGCCTTCCGCAACCTCTGACGGTCCCAAGCAATCCACCGAACACCGTAAGTGCTAGTACCCTTCGGTCCAAGACTATCCAACACACGTACCACCCGAAGTGCCAATCCGGGATAAGGGTTCTATCAAGTGGTATCAGAGCCACTTCTGGTTGGTACCATCAAATCCACCTTCTCATCTCCTCAAAAATTACTTCTAGTTTTTTTATAAAAAAAAAATTTATCTGTCTATCTGTTCTAGCTAGCTGAGCCAACCGAAAAAAAAAATAATAATAATAATAAGATCCAGGAGAAATCGGATCTGGTTTTGTTAATCCACTGGCAAACAAAAATCTTGCAATCTGTTTATCTCTTTCTTGGCTGGAACTGCTTACCGATTGGTTGGGATTGTTTGTTTAGAACATTGAGAAACAGAACCGCGAGTGACCATAAGTGTGAGCCAAACACCCGAGAGTTAAACACCTTTTTTTTACCTAACTCGTGGGTTCAGTGTTGCAGGGAAACCAGATGGCCAGGAGTGAGAGAGATCTGACCGAAGTTGGTTTCACTAATGAGCAACTAACATACTTGAATGAACATTTTATTCAGGTTATGAACGCAGGTTTATATGGTATCCACAAGAGACTAGACAGAGTCCAGGAGGATCAACAGGGCCGACATGGACATGCTCCAAGAAGAAACAGGACCAGAGGAAGAACTCAACATTCAGATGAGGAAGATGAAGACGATGAGCGAATGGAGACTCGCTCCATTCAACCTAGGAGAGGCCAGAGAGTACGAGAAGAGGAAAATCCTTTTGCTAGAAGGATGGCCGATGACAATCTAGGAGGACTCAGGCTGGAGATTCCATCTTTCTTAGGCAAGAATGACCCAGACGCCTACCTAGAATGGGAAAGGAAGGTAGAACTTACCTTTGACTGCCAAAACTTCTCTCAAATTAAGAAGGTAAGACTAGCCTCCTCTAAGTTCGGGGGCTATGCGATCAACTGGTATGATCAGGTTGTAGCTTTGAGAAGAAGGGCTGCTGAGCCACCCATTGCTACCTGGGATGAACAAACATCGTCGCTAATGAGAAAACGTTTTGTTCCTAGTCCCTATCACAGGAACTCCATCAGAAGCTGAGACGTCTGACCCAAGGAACCAGGAATGTGGAGGACTACTTCCAGGACATGGAAACGTTGATGTTGAAGGCTGACATCGAAGAAGAGGATGAAGCGACCATGGCCAGGTTCCTATCTGGCCTCAACCGAGAGATCATGGACCGGATAGAGCTACAGGAGTTTGAGAGTATTAAAGAAATGCTCCATAAGGCCATTCTCATTGAGCAGCAGACCAAGAGGAGGGGATTCACCAAGCCGACCTACCCTCCCAGAGCCAGCTATCAGGCCGCGGCCTCCAAGAGACCTGTCTCGCAAGAAAAGGGTACGATATCAAGTCAAAATCCAGTTTCTATATACAAAACTAACCCACCATCTCGGTTTGACAAAGGCAAAGCTGTGGACTCCACGAGCAGGGCTAGAGATATATGATGTTTTAAATGCCAGGGACTGGGGCATTACGCAAACAAGTGTCCAAACCAGAGGGTGATGATTCTAATTGAGAATGGAGAGGTCGACTCAGAAGAAGGGAAAGAAGACACTAGACCCATCTTTGATGAAGAAGAAGAGCCACTCGATCTTCCGGCCCAGGGACAGCTACTGGTTACCAGACGCACCCTTAGCATGCAAACACGACCTGAAGAGTCAGAGCAGAGGTAAAATCTCTTCCACTCACGATGTATCGTACAAGGCAAGGTATGTTCTCTGATCATAGACGGAGGGAGCTGCACAAACGTAGCTAGTGTTTCCCTTGTCAGGAAACTCGGACTACCCACGCGACCGCACCCTTGGCCATTTAAGTTGGAATGGTTGAATGAGGATGGGGAACTACATGTCAAGGAGCAAGTCACAATTCCATTGACCATTCGGAGATACACGGACGAGGTGGAGTGCAATGTGCTACCCATGGACGCAAGCCACATACTTCTTCGACAACCGTGGCAGTTCGATAAGAAAGCTTTCCATGATGGCTTTGCCAACCGACACTCCTTCGACCATGATGGTAAGAAGATTACTTTGGTCCCCCTTACCGCTTCTGAGGTGCACCAGGACCAGCTCCAGCTTCGGGCTAGCCGAGAGTTAGACAAGAAAGGTAAGCTCCGGTTAAAGAAACCAGCCTTCTGATCAAACCCAACCAGGTCAGAAAGTCTAACCCTTCTCAAACTCAATACATTCTGCTTGCTTTTCAAGACAAGCTAATGAATACTGACCTTCCACCGGAAATAGCGAGTGAACTAAAGGCTTTGTTGGACAGGTTTAAGGACGTGTTCCAGGAAGAGAACCCCAGTGGACTACCTCCCATACGTGGGATTAAGCATCAGATAGACCTAGTCCCAGGAGCTCCACTACCTAACCGACCGGCCTACAGGACTAACCCCGTGGAAACCAAGGAACGGCAAAGGCGAGTGGAGGATCTCATGGACAAAGGCTTCATCCGGGAAAGCTTGAGCCCGTGTGCCGTGCCAGTCCTATTGGTCCCTAAGAAAGATGGCTCCTGGAGGATGTGTGTGGACTGCAGAGCCATCAACAACATCACAGTTCAGTACCGCCATCCCATTCCTAGACTAGACGATATGCTAGATGAACTGTATGGTCTAGGATCTTCTCTAAGATAGTTCTTAGGAGTGGTTACCATCAGATTAGGATGAAAGAAGGGGATGAGTGGAAAACCGCATTCAAAACAAAGCAAGGGCTATATGAATGGTTGGTCATGCCTTTCGGTCTGACCAATGCACCAAGTACATTCATGCGACTGATGAATCATGTGCTTCGCTTGTTTATAGGAGAGTTTGTAGTGGTCTATTTCGATGATATCCTAATATACAGCCGTAGCCTGTCAGATCATGTGAAACACCTAGGCAAGGTTCTAGAGGTCCTAAGGAAAGAGCGCCTGTTTGCTAATATGGCCAAATGTACTTTTGGAACGGGTAACTTAGTTTTCTTAGGTTTTGTTGTAGGAGCAGATGTCTTCCGCGTGGATGAAGAAAAGGTCAAGGCTATCCGAGACTGGCCAAGTCCCAAGACCGTCGGAGAGGTTAGGAGTTTTCATGGCCTAGACGGGTGCTACATAAGGTTTGTACAGGACTACAATACAATCGCAGCTCCCCTGACCGAGGTGATCAAGAAGGACGTCGGGTTTAAGTGGGGTGCCGCACAGGAAGAAGCTTTCCAAACCTTAAAAGGGAAGTTGACTAACGCCCCTTTGCTTGTTCTACCCAATTTTCTTAAGGCATTTGAAATTGAGTGCGATGCTTCAGGTATTGGGATCGGTGATGTCCTTATGCAGGAAGGGAAGCCGGTCACTTATTTCAGTGAGAAGCTGGGAGGAGCTACTCTTAACTATGCCACCTACGACAAGGAACTCTATGTGCTTGTGAGGGCTCTCCAGACTTGGCAGCATTACCTCTGGCCGAAGGAGTTCATCATCCATACTGATCACGAGTCATTGAAGCATCTCAAGGGCCAGCAGAAGCTTAGCAAGCGACATGCCCGGTGGGTAGAGTTTATAGAGACATTTTCGTATGTCATCAAGTATATACAAGGTAAAGAAAATGTCGTGGCCGATGCTCTATCTCGCAGGTATACCCTACTCTCTACACTTGGAACCAAACTTTTGGGATTTGAGTTCATTAAGAACTTGTACGAAAATGACTTGGACTTTAAGATTCCCTATTTGGCTAGTGCTAGACATGCAGTCGGTAAGTACCATTGAATGGAAGGGTTTCTGTTCTATGATAATCAACTCTGTGTGCCTAACTGTTCTTTGAGGGAGTTGTTCTGCAGGGAAGCCCATGGAGGAGGACTGAAGGGACGCTTCGGACCAGTCAAGACACTCAAGGTCCTACAAGACCACTTCTATTGGCCGGGCCTAAGGAAGGATGTGGACCGCATTTGCAGCGGGTGTGTTACCTGCAAGGAAGCTAAGTCCAAAAACTCCACAGAAGGTTTGTATTCTCATTTGCCTATTCCTTCGCATCCCTGGACCGACCTGTCTATTGACTTCGTGCTAGGATTGCCTCAATCTAGAAATGGTAGGGACTCTATATTTATTGTGGTAGATCAGTTCTCTAAAATGGCACACTTCATTCCTTGCTTGAAATCAAATGATGCCTCGCATGTAGCTGAGCTATTCTTTAGGGAAATAGTTAGGTTGCATGGAATGGCTAGGAACATTGTGTCTGACCGTGATGCCAAATTTCTTAGTTACTTTTGGAAACCTTTGTGGGCTAAGCTAGGTACTAGACTCTTGTTTTC
Source organism: Iljinskaea planisiliqua (assembly GCA_900108845.1). Lineage (NCBI taxonomy): Eukaryota > Viridiplantae > Streptophyta > Magnoliopsida > Brassicales > Brassicaceae > Iljinskaea > Iljinskaea planisiliqua. The sequence goes on along the minus strand of FNXX01000023.1, from coordinate 353,843 downwards.
AACTACCTTTCATCCGCAAACTGATGGTCAGACTGAGGTAGTCAATACGACCCTCTCGGCTTTGCTTAGAACCTTGGTTAGCAAGAACTTCGGAACTTGGGAAGAACATTTGCCTCATGTGGAATTCGCCTATAACCATTCCGTGCATTCTGCAACTAAATTTTCTCCTTTCCAAATTGTTTATGGATTTAACCCTCTGTCTCCTTTGGATCTTTAACCTTTGCCTATTAACGGTCGTGAAATTGTTGACGGTAGAAAGAAAGCAGAGATGGTCAAGAAAATTCATGAGCAGGTCAAGGCAAACATAGAAGCAAAAAAAAGGCAGTACGAAAAGTATGCTAACAAAGGAAGGAGCAAGGTGGTTTTTCAACCAGGGGACCAAGTATGGATACATCTGAAGACGGCCCATTTACTGTACTCAAGCGCATGCATGACAATGCCTATCAGATTGACCTGCGAGGTAAGTATGATGTGTCTACAAGCTTTAATGTCTCTGACATATCTCCTTTTGTGGCAGATGATCCGGATTCGTGGACAAATCCTTTTGAAGAGGAGGGGAATGATGGGAATCGAGAACCATCGACCGTGGTACGGGAACCACGATTGTGGTACGGGAACCACGACCGTGGTACGGGAACCACGACCGTGGTACGGGAACCACGACCGTGGTACGGGAACCACGACCGTGGTACGGGAACCACGACCGTGGTACGGGAACCACGACCGTGGTACGGGAACCACGACCGTGGTACGGGAACCACGACCGTGGTACGGGAACCAACGACCGTGGTACGGGAACCATCGACCTTGGTACGGGAACCATCTACCGTGGTACGAGAACCAACGACCGTGTCGTCTACCGTATCGACCCGATGCGATCCGTAAATGAGCTGAGGAAAGATCTTCGACCGAACGACCGAATTCTTCGTCCTAGAATTTAGAACTGACACCCAAGTGACCAAGAAAATAAGAACGGTCAAGACAGATTGGCTTTGGTACGAGGGAAAACAGAAGATGGATGGGAGATCCCCTTTCTCGGACGTGAAGTGCAGCTGGACCAGGGGACGGACGTACTACGTGGACCATTCACCAAGACCAAGCTCAAAGAACTTCTAACTCAAGTCCAAGCCATGGTTCAAGGGCCTGGGCTTAGGCCGGAACAGACGGATGACCCACACGGACCAGCTTGGTGGACAATGATCCAGGCTGTCGCGACCGAGTAGCTCAAGAGTCATTCTTTGGGTAGCTTAAGGGACATTTTAGGCTAGTCAACTCACCAGTTAATTTAACTGAATTCTATGCCTAGTTTTCTGTACTTTTCTTTATTGCTTTGACTAGAAAACTCTATAAGTACCTTCTATTCCGAATTGAATAAAAAACTTTTGATCTTCTTTTGAACTTTGGTTCTCTTTGAGAATTCTGCGATTCTCTTTGTTCTTCAGGAACAATCTGACTGTTGGTAAGGGTTACTTCCACAGTGAACATCCCAAAGGCGCGTGGTGGGTCATATCCACGGTCCAAAGGAGTGGGAATACTAGAGGCCTTTCGCAACCTCTAACGGTCTCAAGAAATCTACCGCAAACCGTAAGTGCTAGTAGCCTTCGGTCAAAGACTATCCAACACACGTACCACCCGAAGTGCCAATCTGGGACAAGGGTTCTATCACCTTGGTTGGAGACGATGCTGATCAGCCTAAAGGCGGAAATGGGGATGAGCCAAATTGTAGAGTGTCCAGCTTACTCTTTCCAGAAGATTATTTTATCAAGTCGGAACCTTCTTTTCTTGTCGAGTGTGCAGCCTATTGGGGCTTCGAGCTGCCAAGTTGTTAAGAGTAAACTTCTGAAACCCAGGCGGACTAGGACATGCCAGAAGTAGGACACCCCTTTGGGCACCACACGATGTACAAAAGAGTCATTGCTCGATATAATGTGTAGATGTAACGTTCCTGACGACAATGTATTTAAGCTTCCCGGTGATGAAGATCGCATCGACAAATGTCCACAGGGTTACTTTGCCATGTACGAGGATTTGCTCTGCAAGACTCACTTGTGGTTCCCGATTCTTAAGTTGATTCTCGAGTACTTGGATTACTTCAAGTTCTCGGTTTTTCAGCTTGTTCCGCAAACATTACGGCACCTAGTGGAATAACGGTCCGCGACGTGGAGTGCATATTGAATTTGGGGCTGGTTCATTTACTGAACTATTTCCACCTAAAAAAGATATAGCTCGGAGAAGCTTTTTTACTATATCACAGTCAGACCTCCTCTTGCCAAATCTTTCTCAGTTGGGTTTGAAAGTAACTGGAAATCACCCAAAGACGCGTTTTCTATGTTTTTACATTTTTCTTTTCAAAGTGCAAGGAATGTTTCCTAAAATGTTTGTCTCTTGTCTGTCTTGCAGCCTCTTAACTTCTTCCAAGTTGGCCGAGCAATTTTTCAGACCTGGTTGAGACCATCTGCAGAAAGAAGATTGATTGGAAAGACGAGGGTCTTTTGGATCGGTTTGAGGAAGCTCAGCTAATTTCAGTTTAAATTACTCTGGTCAAGACTTCTGACTTTTCGATACGCTGGCTGATTTCCTGGGAATGGAAGGAGTTTGAAATCATGCCAAGAGAGATGCCGCGAGCCAGACTGAGAGCATACCAGTCCATATGTCTGAGGTCGTCGCGACCAGTTCACCTGTTCCTAATGTGTCCGCGGGAATCATGCCTGGGCCTTCATCCTCCCTTCCTCCGGCCGGTCCCTTTCGGGGAAAACGCACCTCTGCATATGAGAAGGGAAAAAGGGTGGCTAGTGTTGAAGGTGGATCAAGGAGCACTCGGAGTGCTAACTCCCAGCCAGCAGGGTCTCTGAGATCTGGCTCAATGTTCGATGAGGCCAAGGTGGTTCGCGGAGATCGCTCCGAGTCAGTGAGCCTTTTAGCCATGATCAGCGACTCTTCTTCGGCTGCGTCCAAGCCTTGGGCTTATCCGGATTCGTATGGGGACATGGCTGCTCGAGCCTTGTGTGAGATTTTAACTTTTGTTTCTCTTGTTGAGTTTCTTTCTTTTGTCTTGTTTTAGCTTTGCTCGTCTATGAACGTGACCAAGGCGGCTCACGACGCCAAGGTTCGAGAGATCCAGCGCAAAGCTGACGAGGCTGTGCGTGCGGCTGAAACTTGAAGGATCAAGTATGAGAAATCTGTGGCCAAATGCAAGAATCAGAGAAGAAGGCTGCTCGGTATAAGGCGGGCAGAGAGAAAGCTTTCTTAAAGATAGCGGCTCTCAAGGAGGATCAGGAGAAGGAAATGTGGGACAAAATAGAAGTTTGGAAATTTCTGTGTTGGACTACAACCGGCATCAACTTTTATTTTTATTTTTTTCATTCTATTTTTCCTCCAGTGGGCCTTAAATGATGATCGTCTTCTCTTTGAGTAATTCATCTGGATTATGTCAGTTTGCGAATGCAAAAATGTGTAATTTTGATTTGCTATGGAAAATTTCTCCAATTTTGTTTGGCTTCTGTATTTAACATTTGGGGTTGGAGGTCGAAGTGGGGTGGCATCATATCTGAAGGCCGGCCTTTGTTTATGGTATCTAAAAAAAAGCCGACCTTTGTATATGTCTTGGTTAAGAAGTGATTGTGTGGCTCCTATATGTTTCTTTTTTGTATAATATAATTATTAGTATATATAGAAAGGTTCTCATGTCATGTTCATAACGTAACACAAAACACAGATCAATTTGCAATTATGTGTTGGTTTAGATTTGGTTCCACGTCCATGTTTTCCATTTTGGTTATATAGAGAAATAAGATGAGTTTTCTTTTGTAATTCTTTAACTGGTACGTCTTAAGGATAGGATCATAATATATAATCATTCTAATATATACTTATATTAATTTATTTGTATAACTACTTAATTTTGTATAATTTATAAACATTTTTGTATTAATTCATTTAATTATATTTATTATTATGGAATATATTTATATATATTGATCATAATATTTTTATTAATTTTGCTTTATAGATCAAAATTTAATTAAAATTATTTTTTATTAATAATTACGAAATTATTAAGAGTTAAAAGTTTAATATAAATTATTAATATTTGTATAAAATTTTGTTATAATTAAAAAGGAAACATACATTTATATTAAAAATAAAAGAGATATTGAAAGATATTATGAATTAATTAGTTAGAAATTGATTTGACACTATTACTCTTAGTAAAATTTTTAAAAAAATTTAAATTGTAATGAAATTAATCGTAATATAACGCATTATATACAGTTTTTTTCTATAATCTTTCCTATTTTAATAATACATATATTCCTCCAATTCTTCGGATTTATACGTTCTATTGTCTTGGAAAATTTTCTAATACTGCCTTTTCTTCACCCATTGATATTTTGTTAAGTAGATCAAGGTGAGAAATCGAGTTTCAAAGTATCAGGTCCATTCCTATCTCTAACTTAACTTACTTCTTCATTCTGTTTTAACCAAAATTTGCTAAAATGTTCTTTTTGGCTATTGGAAATTTTTACTCGATTATGTAATATGGAGTAGGGACAATACTGAAGTCTATTTTCTCCATGTACATCATATACTTTTTGCTCCGCTACATTCAATACCACAACTTTGCCTCCCGATATTTTGAGATTTCGCCAACCTACGAAAACCTCACAGATTTCCACTTCTGCGATCTGCTTTATTTTTACCTTTCGCATAATATATATCTAAATTAATAAGAGGTCATCATTCATATAGTCAAAAGGGTGATCATCTGCAAAATCGTTTTGATTTGATGTTAGAAGTTATGCTTTTTCTCCATTTTTTTTATAATAACAATGGCCATGGTGCGGTTTTAGGATCCGCTTAGGCCGAGGTGCTTGCTCCCTTTCCTTTCCGGTTCGTGAAGCGGGCGTACTTGGGTTGTATTTTTCTACAAAACACACAAGAAACATCTAAGAATGAGCTTTACATGAAGAGAGGTCACAAAATTTCAGCATTCAAGTTTTGTACCATTGATGAACAAACATATCATGTATATTGCGACTCATTGAAGGAGTTAAACACATATCTCAAGCCAAATTCAACATTCAACACGATTTTCACCATTGATGAACATTCAAGTTTTTTTCAAAAATTTGCATGTGAGATTTTCGAACTCAATTCAAGCTATAATTGCACAAATCATCATGAAAAACACCAAAGACAGTTCACACAAGCAGTTCAAAGAGAGAAAGAGAGAGCACAAAACATTTGCTTGTTGTCGAAATCGATGGCGGAAAGAGAGTCAGGGAAAAAATCCGAGTGGGTCAGGCTAAGAAATCACTCAATTTGGTTGAGAATTACAGAAGTCAAGAATTGACCTAAAACCAAAGAGAGAGAGAGAGGGGTGGTGTCACGAGGAAGAAGAAGAAGTGGGGAGAGAGGGTTGGTTTATTGGGAAAATTGATCTTGTTTGAGGTGAAAACCAATTAAAAATTGAAAGAATTTTTGATTTAAACCGATTAAACAGACTCAAACCAACCCGAAATACTTACCAGGTCGCGGGAATTGGAGCACCCCAGAGGAGCATGTGCTCCGTTTATAGCGGGGGGTGCTCTGTTTGACTGATTTACGCCTGGAGACCCTGGGAGAGAACGGAGCATGTGCTTTGTTTGGGTGCTCCCTTCTTCTTTTTCCATCCGATCGCCTAGAAACACACATAGCCTGTTTTTTTTTTCTTTTTTTTTTTATTCGGAGAGGTTGAAAACTTAAAGTAAAAGTTAGGATAGAGAGAAAAATAAAAATTGTAAAGTTAAAGACTCTTACCGGTGGGTTGGCTCCCACCAAGCGCAGAGATTAGAGTGTTCAGAACCACAAAATCTGCAGGGATTAGAGTGTTCCCTATCCTCACATGCAAATCCTCAAGAATTTCTACAGGCAGCTTTGTTGATCTGTCAGCAAAAACTAGAGAGATCATTGTCGGCTTGAACTTGGTGAAACCCAGTCTCTTAGCCACAGAGTATGGCATAAGATTTGCACTTGAACCCAGATCGCAGAGAGAGCAAGCAAAGGTATTTGGTCTGATTTGCACAGATAGAACAAACATCCTTGGATACCCCATCTTTCTGAGTACTTTATTTGGCAGTACAGCACTGCAGTCTTTTGAAACCAACATCACATCCTCATCGTTAGCTACTCTTCCAACCAACAGTCCTTTTATGTACCTCTTTAAAGAAGACATCATTTGGGCAGCATCAACCAATGGAAATTTGATGGTTATATCTTGAAGCATCTCCTTACATTAACCCTCTTCTAGGTCTTCACGGGACATCTTAGGTGGGACTGGGTAGGGCAATTTAGTTTAGTAAACCTTTTCTGGAGCTGCTGGAGATTTTTCTGCAGGTGTGAGGGGAGCACCCTGATGGAGCATGTGCTCCGTCGTTGGCCTGGGGTGCTCCATCGATGGGCTGGGGTGCTCCATCGTAAAATCTCCGCCTGGAGCACCCTGAGATGGATTAAGAGCAGGTGCTCCGGATGTTGAGGGATTCTCCTTCGAGTTTCCTTCGCCTGGAGCCTGCTGTTCTCCTTGGAACAGGTGCTCCTCAGCTATCTCTTTCTCTTTTTCCGATTTCTGGGTTGGTGCAGCAACTTGAAGTGTCTTCCCACTTCTCAATTCAATAACATTAATGTACTCAGCTCTTGAATATTCAGGTTTCCCAAAAAGAGTTCCAGGTGTTCTCTTGACAGCTTCTGCAGTTTGTGCAATCTGAACATCCAATTTCTTCATATAAGTCCACACAGCCTCATACTTGCCATTGATGTCACTGTACATGTGATCAACCTTAGCATTGATTTCAGAAGATGACTTCTGCTGATTAAGGTTCTTCAAATCATCTTGGAAGGTGTTTGCAGAACTTGAAGAAGGTTGCATGTTAGTATATTGCCACTTTTGTTGTCCTCCTTTAAAGCGATTCTGCCCCTGGTTGGTGGTGAACTGCTTCTCTTGTGAATTGTTGTAATAGTTTTTCTGAAACGCCATATTCTGAGACTGCTGATTCTCGCTTCCTTGTTGCTGTGGGTATACTTGATCTTGTGGATTCTCCACATTGGTACTCCTATAGGACAAGTTGGGGGTGGCTTCAATAGGCTTGGTTGAACCCACAATTTTGTATTAACCCTTGTCCATTCACATAGTTGACCTCCAGCTAATTATCATCCTGTTCATCTCCAAACTCTTTAGATAAAGGTGATTCTCCATTCTCATAAATAAAATGGACTATCTTTTTGTTCCCTTTTAGCAAAAGGTTCAAATTAGCTGTGAGCTCATCAATGTTTTGAGCTTCCACACTACTGACCTTCCTTGTTCTGTCATATTCAGGAGACTTGCTGCTGGAACTTGCAGCCAAGTTATCAATCAGTTCAAAAGCACTATCCTTGGATTTTGTCATAAAATCGCCATTACTGGCAGCATTCAGAGCATTCATGTAGTCTCAATCAACACCATCATAGAAGGTGCCCAGAATTTGTTCATCAGTGAAACCATGATGAGGACACTCTCTTCTGTACTCCTTAAACCTTTCCCACGCCTCACAAAAGGCTTCTCCGGAATGTTGCTGAAATGAGGATATCTTGTTCCTCAAAGCTGCGGTCTTGGACTTGGTGTATAAGTGATCCAAAAATGCTGGTGCAGCTCAGTTTGGACAGGTGCAGAGACAGAAGTAGTATCGGTAGTAGGAACAGGAACAGGAGTAAGCACTTGTGCAGCTCGGTTTGGCCTGTTTTCTCGTTCTCTTCTCGACAACTCTTTGTTGGTTAGGATGACGAGATTTTCTAATTTCTTACTCCTTGTGGTTCTTGTGGTCATGCACCTGAAACACACACAAGAGAGAAGAAGAAAAACAATTTCCAGAGGACCAGTGTTACACATTCCAGAGGACCAGTGTTACTACTGCAAGTACACAGCTTATGATTGTAATATAGAAAATTTCAATTTCTAGAGGACCAGTATTACACTTTGTATCTATAAGGTATTGAAAGGAAGCTAATCAAGCAAGTTGGTTTTGTTGTTTGCGAAACAAGTGAAAGAATTAAGCAATGATTTAAACTCAAATAGAACAAGCGTTAGACCAGGGAACTTTCGCAGGAAATTAAGAGAAAAGGGACGGACAACTATTCAGGGGACATTAAGGCGTAAGTCTAGAGCTCAAACATAGAGTTAGTATCGATCCACTGTCGTGGCATCAACAACTTTATCTAACAACCTAGAATTCTAAACTGTCGTTTGGTCATAAAATTGCAGACAAGCATTATTGCACAAGTTCGATATGCTCACAATTTACCTTAACATCAACTGTCGTTGGCTAAGGACAAATTGCTCACCAAAAACTCTTCTAGCAACCTATTACACTTTTGATGAATAAATTAACCTAAATCATGTATTAAGTGATCATTTCAATCCAGGCATTAAGACTAAAAAATGGTGAAGACAATCTATTCAAATCCCTATCTGTGTTCAACCCATCAACTCATGAATACCATTGAAATCCTTGATCTACCTTGAGGATATGCTCAGACATGAAAGCAGAGAATACAACAACAAGTGAAAGAGATTCCATGAAATATAAAAATAGAAATGACAAAGGTTAAGAATTCTTCTCAAGTGTGGCAGAGATTCTTCTTCAAATCTTACAAGTAGAAACTCTCAAAAACTCTTATCAAAAAGGTCTAGGTGACAAAAGCTCTCAAAAAGTGTGTGTACAAGAAGCTAGAGAATCGAAGATGAAAAGAGATACGATAAAGATGGCGATGGCTCCCCTCTTTTCTTCCTTCCTCGCGTCCCAAAACTAGGTAAGTGAAGTTTCCATATCTGTTTCAGACGGATGGAGCATGTGCTCTGAAGGGGAGCAGGTGTTCCATCGTGTAATGTTCTTCAAACTTGGGTTCTTTTCATTCATTCCGACTCCTTTTTGTTCCAGAGGCTCCAGTTCCTCATATATTCGTTTATAGCTCCTTAGTAACCTGAAACGACTCGATAACGACTAAAAAAACTCGATAAAGGCTGCAAAACAAAGGTTATAAAGAGGTAAAATCGCCTCATATCACGTAGTAATACAAGTTGTACTTGTGAAATTAAGTATATAAAATCATATTAGTTTTAAAAATACTTAAATTCATAATAAGTCTAAATACTTAATTCATAATAAGTCTAAAAATACATAAACCCAAAAAAATAAGTTATCATTTGTGAACATAAAGGGATTGCAACAAATGTGAATGTTTTAAATTCCTCTTAGGCCTTGGAGTTTTTGGAGTTCTTAGAGATCTTGACTTCAAACTCTTGAGAAAATTACATTGACAGGCACTTTTACTAAATCTCTTTACACTTAAAGGCACTTACAGCTAATAGAGCACTTTCATGTAGGTAAATTTCTATTATAACCTTCAACTAAATTTCTCAATTATAACTCATTGTTTTTTATCATCTTCTCTATTTGTCTGGATCTGTGTTTTCGATCGAGTGCTCTTTATTGCTTCGTTTGACTATTTGCGTGCATATATCTCCGACATCGGAGATTACCGTTCAATATCGGTTCTTCGTTTTTTCACCATCCCGTGATTCATTGTTATTAAATTCATGGGCACCTTGCTCAAAAGCTGAATAGCACCAAAATTTTGAAGGTAACTAATTAATTTTCGAAATTGATATCATAAATCGAAATTCTCAAATTCATTGTTCCAATTATTTGTGAATTTCTTTGGTTTCAATATAATTTTCATGTTGTATTTAATGACTTGAATGATTCAATTATCTGGGTTCATGTTCTTTACAAGTCTCATGGTTTCAATTTTTATATTTTCTGCAATAATGTAGAAGACGAAGCAAGAATGGAAACACGTGTATGTATTTCAAAGATAATCTCAGTTGTCCCCATGTTATATTGTTCATATTCCATTGTCCACATAGTGGTGGCCAGGGAAATGTTTGTGTAAACACGTTTGTACGGATATTTTTGTGAAGTTCAAGATTTTATTTTATTTTTTCAGTTTTATGTTTTTGTACTAGTAAATGTTAATTATAAAATGGATGACTTTTACAGATAATGAAATTTGACAAAGCTTTGACACTTGGGTCTGAGATTAGTGATTTGAGTGGCTATTTTCATTCTCACATTACGTACATATTTTAATGACTTAATGCATGTGATGAGTTACTAATTTTTCTTGTGTACAAATTAACAGGGATAGTTTCAACATGAAACAATACTAATGAACAAATTGGAGTGAACATATCATCATGAATATTTTGTTTAAATATATAACATGTGAAAATATGTTAAAGAGTCTCTTGACTATGAAATTGTGATATTTTGTCCGTACTATCTATTCTACTTTGTTCATGCTGTCTCATCCACATTGCCAGGTTGCCTTGTCCACGCTGCATTGTTCACGGTACCTTTGTCTACGCCACCTTGTCTATGCTGTCTTGTACAAGCTGCATCATCCATGCTACCTCATATTCATCAATAGTTAAATCAATAAGAGTCATATACTCATCTAACACCAATATTAAGAGAGAGATTACATGAAGGCAATTGAGAAAATTCATTCGAGGACACTAAAGTGTTATATTTTGTCCATGATATCTAATCATCTCTGCTTTATCCATGCTGTCTTGTCCACTCTGCCTCATCCATGCTGTCATGTCCACACTGCCTTATCCATGTTGCATTGTTTATGCTATTGTAATATGTCCATGGCACGATATCCATGATATGATATCCACGTTCACTTGTCCATGTTGTATTGTCTACATTTGATACTTCTACAAAACCGTAAATCTCAAGATTAACATAATTTCTAATTTTGAATTTACCTCTCCAGAGGACTGGTTTTTGAAAATGACATTGTCTTTAGTAGGTTTAGTCATTCTGGGGATGCTCTTTGTTGGTGTCGTCACTGAATCCCCGAGAATGACTTCCTTCTCTTCGGGCTGTTCTTTTTTCGATTTCTCGTCTTTGTCAGTCTTGCTGGTTGGCTGTTCATTCTGGTCTTTGTCTTGGGGCCTGAACTCTCCGAGTTCTTGTGTTAAGATCTTGGTTGTAAGTTTTGTTCTTAAAGCGTTGCAGTTTGCCGTTGAATGGCCGCAGAGGTGATGGTGTTTCCAGTACGGTATTTCGTTGACGTTCCCGGAGTTTCTAGTCCATGTGTTCCATGGACATTTGTCACGTCTAGAGAATGTTTGTTGCCGATAGGAGCTGGTGGAAGTTTGTTCTGAACTAACCGGATGGTTGTAGGCTCCTCTCATGTTGACTAATTCCAAACGTTTGTAGCCGCAGTTCTGACTGGTCTCCCTGTTGTCTGAGGTTGTTGGAGCTAGATGGATGGTTGGTTTTGGTGCTTTCAAACACGACACTTCTGGGCCGACACCTTTTCTTCGTGGTCAACGAAGTTCGAGGCGCCGTGGAGGGCGTCCTGGATGTTTGGCGGTTTGTTCAGGCAAATTTCTTCGCGGAAGCGAAACTCGAACTGCATTGCTGTTCTCAAAGCTTCGAGTGCGGCCTCATTCCCGAGCCCGTCAATCGTCGACGTGACTACTTCAAAGCGTCCCATGAAATTTTACAGACTCTCATTCGGGCCTTGGGATAGAGTTCAAAGATCTGCATCAGAAGTTTCCCGACTTATGGAGAGCGTCGTCTTTCCCATCAGGCCCGTTCTTCCTTGGTTTTTGATTCGTCTTTTCTGCTCGGCCAAAAGTACGTTTTCTTCTTCCTCGGTGGGCTTTCTTTCATCATTATCGGTCTTAACTTCGTCTTGCCCGGTTCCGTTCTTGATGATTCCGGTTCTTCCTCCGCTTTCGTCTTTGGTTATAGTTGAAGCCAGCTGATCGGTGTTTTGTCCGGTAGTGTTCTTATGTTTCAAAGGTGGTGGCCCATACAGGTCCACCCTTGTCCTGAGTGGGGTTTGCTCACTAGAGTTTTGCCGTCCCGGCGTTGCCGTTTGCGGCGAGAATTGAAGATGCCGTGCTGCGAATGTTCGGCGGATTTGCTGCGAGACCTCTCGCGGGGGACCGTTCCTGGTTCGGCTCTCTTCCCGGATTGTCTCCAATTGTTGAGTCACTGTACCGTTGATTTTCTCCTGCTCGGCCTGCCGCTCTTAGAGTGTGGCTAGCATTGTCTTCGTTTGGTCATGGAAGCCGCCGATCCGCCTGGGTCGGGTGATCCATCGGTTTGGATGTTTGCTCCATTGTTTCCGTCGTTCTTTCCGTCATTCTTTTCGTCGTTGTTTCTGTTGTTGTTTATTCCATCTCCAGACATTGCTTTCTTTCTCGTATCCTTTTGCCCTTAGGATTGAGAACATATCTCGTCCCCACAGACGGCACCAAACTGTGAGAGTCGAAACTCACATAGTCAAAACTTATAATAAATGGAGGCTCGAAAATCCTATTTTAAAGAACTCAAGGACCAAGAACGAAAGTTGATTTTATTAAGTGATATTTTTTGCCAAAGTACAAGAAAATTCGTAAATGCTTAATGTCTTACAATACAAAAATTCTAATACTCGGAACTGGATGCCTTTAACTTGATACAGGCTATCATATATATAGTGGGCGACCTATGGTGCTCAATAAGTTTATTTCCGATGTGGGATGCATGTTAATCTTCCATCCACCGACTTAGACGGACTTTGGGCCAGATCCGCGGCCCATATCCTTAGCAGGCCGCCACTAGGTGTAGTCTTGATCCGGCCTGCCTCCGGTTTGGTTCGGCTCACCCTGGTTTCAGTCTTCCGTCTTGCTTGAACTCTTTTCCTGGTTTTTGGATCGGTACGTGAACAGTGCCATGAACAGTTTCCTGGGAACAGTGTTTTATAAACAGTAACCCGAATCCGTCTTATGTCAAACCGAATCTTCATCTCTTCGATTTATCCGATTCATGAACAGTGTTTCGTGAATTGTGTTTTTCGGATAATCCTGGATGAACAGTATTCCGAACAGAACAATTCGGAGTCAAACATTAAGCCTGCCTGTTTCTCTCGTAAGAACTTTCAGCCCGTCCGTTTCTCTGGTACGAAATTTCTGCCTGCCCGTTTCAATCATATGAACTTTCAGCCCGCTCGTTTCTCTCGTATGATGTTTCAGCCTGACTGGTCTTTGGACTGGACTGGCGGGCTGGTCCGAGGAGAGTAAATGGGCGGACTGGTTCAGGGCGGCCTGGAGCAGGACGGACTGGTTCAAGGCAGACTGGATCAGGGCGGCCTGGACTTGAGCAGGGCGGACTGGAGCAGGGCGGGCTGCCTGGTCGGCGGCCTGGTTCGGGTAGAGAGACCTGGCGAGCTGGTCTGAGGAGAGAGAGCTGGCGAGCTGGTGTGAGGAGAGAGACCTGGCGGGCTTGTCTGTCCAAGGGCGGCCTGTCCGAGGGCGGACTGTCTGAGGGTGGACTGTCTGAGGGCAGACAATCCGAGGGCGGCCTGGTCCGAGGGATGCAAAGCACGCCGGCCTGGATGAAAGATCGGGCGACATGTTCTTGTTGGTGAACTGGCCAAACTGGCGGCCTGGTTTAGGGCGACCTGATTCGAGGGAAAGAGCATGGCGGCCTGTCCTGATACGGAGGAAAGGACATGGCGGCCTGCTCTGATTCTGAGGCATGGCGGCCTGTTCTGTTCGGTGGACTGGCCAAACCGACTGATACAGCGGATTCAATCCTTTTATTCTACTGCAAGTGCACAGCTTATGATTGTAATATAGGAAAGTTCGATTTCCAGAGGACCAGTGTTACACTTTGTATCTATAAGGTATTGAAAGAAAGCTAAGCAAGCAAGTTGGTTTTGTTGTTTGCGAAACAAGTGACAGCATTAAACAATGATTTAAACTCAAATAAAAAAAGCTTTAGACCAAGGAATTTTCGCAGGAAATTCAGAGCAAAGGGTTGGACAACTATTCAAGGGACAATTAGGTGCAAGTCTAGAGCTCAAACATAGAGATAATATCGATCCACTGTCGTGGCATCAACAACTTTATTTAACAATCTAGAATTCTAAACTGTCGTTTGGTCCTAAAATTGCAGACAACCATTATTGCACAGGTTCGATATGCTCACAATTTGCCTAAGGAAAAATTGTTCACCAAAGTTTCTTCTAGCAACCTATTACACTTTTGATGAATAGATTAACCTAAAATCATGAATTAAGTGATCAGTTCAATCCAGGCATTGACTAACAAATGGTAAATACAATCTATCCAAATCCTTATATGTGTTCGACCCATCAACTAATGAATACCATTGAAATCCTTGAACTAACTAGAGGATCTACTCAGACATGAAAGCTGAGAACACAACAACAAGTGAAAGAGAATCCATAAAATATAAAATAGAAATGACAAAGGTTCAGAATTCTTCTCAAGTGTGGCAAAGTTTCTTCGCCAAGTCTTAGAAGTATAAGCTCTCAAAAACTCTGATAAAGAAGGCCTAGGTGACAAAAGCTCTCAAAAGTATGTGTACAATAAGCTAGAGAATCGAAGATGAAAAGATAAGATGTAGATAGCGATGGCTCCCCCCTTTCTTCTTTCCTCGCGTCCCAAAACTAGGTAAGTGAAGTTTCCATCTGTTTTGGACGGATGGAGCATGTGCTCCAAAGCGGAGCATGTGCTCCAAAGCGGAGCATGTGCTCTGAAGGGGAGCAGGTGCTCCATTGTGTGGTATTCTTCAAACTCGGGTTCTTTTCCTTTATTTCGAATCCTTTTTGAAACAGACGCTCCAGTTCCTCATATTTTCGTTTATAGTACTTTAGTAACCTTAAACGACTCGATAAAGAGTAAAAAGACTCGATAAAAGCTGCAAAAAGGTAAGAATGAGGTAAAATCACCTCATATCAACTCCCCTAGACTTAGAAATTTGTTTGTCCTCAAACAAACTTAAGCTTAAGCCGCAGGAAATAAGTTTGAAAACACCGGAACTCTCAAAATCTTAGCAACCATGATTCAACTATAATCTGCAGACAACATACTTTAGAACAAGAGTAGCACATTCTTACCAAAACAAACAACCATCTTCTCAAACCCTATTCCATACTTATATCCACAAACACATAAAGTTCACCATCTAGGCAATAAACTCTCTACATTCAATTAAAGGGTGGCGTGAACTTCTCATCATGGGCACACCCTAGGAGAGACAATGCTAGGGAATAAAGAAGCTAATTTAGTGGTGGAGTTTCAGAGTGTTTAAAGGCTCACCGGAGTTTGTAGAGAATGCAGCATATTGTACAAAATAGCAAGAGAGATTGGACTCATTGAGGTTCAACAACCTCTAATCACTCTCCTTCTCTGGAAAACTCTAACTCCTCAAATCTCGGTTCTTCTTTCATTGTGATTGACAGGTGCCGAGGGACACATCTTTGAGTTACTAACTCTCCTCTCCTTATCATGTTACACAATTTTTTTTTTAGATAAGCAGGGTTCTTACATGATGTGTGTCCCTTGAGCATGAAACTGTTGATCCGTCGGCCCACATACCCCAGCAGGTCATATGTTTTAATTGTCTTCATCATTGGGCAGAATGGAGCAGGTGCTCCTATTTGGAGCATGTGCTCCCGAAACTTTTTCTCAACTTCTAACGGCTTAGCGCAGGTGTGTATCATCCAGGCAAGAGTGAGTTAGAGGTTGTGTCAATTCTTTTCTCTCCGACCTTTTTGCACCTATCTGTACAAGAGTGCAGGTGGTATAAAAGGAGGTTATGCTAGAGGTGGGAACTAGCTAAAGATGAGCTAGCTATTCAGAATCAGTAAGAGTGGTGAAAGGTAATAGAAGTCCTGAATATAAACTTGTTCCCATAGTCTAATTTCCATAACAAGAAGATTTTAAGTTCAGATTACGTCTCGATAAAATAGAGTTTAATGTCATTCTGATGAAACCTTAGTGAAGTGGGATGTTCTGGAAAGAGAGAGATTCGAGTATGGTGGTCAAGCTTGTCCGAGTATTCAAAATTCTGCAGCAATGGTCACTAGAGAGATGGTTAAAATCAAATAAATGGTGCAATCTCATCATATATTAAGGTCCTAGCAACCAAATGCTTGACTCAATAAAACAGACTGACTCAAAGACACAAACTGAATCAAAATCCAAACAAAAGCCAAAGAAAATAGAAGAAAATCAGTAGCAACAAAGTCCTCCCCCACACTTACTTCACACCGTCTCTGGTGTGAAAGTAAATATCAAGTCTGGGCACAAAGAAAATACAAATAAAAGTGGAATAATACAATGGTGATAGAGGGGTTTTACTGGCGATGAGCGGGTGGTGGAATTAGGACTCTCTCTCCTGTCTCGCCCTTGGTGCTTCCTACCCCGAGAAGGCTGGTCGGAAGGTCCCGGTGTCTGCTCTGTGTGGACGTCTCTCCCCGCCGTGGTGTGGCACTAACCACAGGATAAGGTCTGCATGATGCGCTGTTGGAGACTGTTGTTCTTCCGCTGAGAAGCGATCATCCACTGCATGTACTCAGCTGTATCAGGCTCATCAGAGATATGAGGAAGGTCGAACTCACCCTGAATGGTGGTGGTGTGGTAGGGGAGCGTGAGTATGCGTGGAGCGGTGCGGGGCGTCTCCTCGTTCTCCAGGTGTGGCGGTAGTGCTCTGGTAGAGCTGGCGGGTGTAGTGAATGGAGTACGCCGGATAGGATCAGGGCAAAGGAAATCCGCACGTGGCATGAAGCGGAGGTCAGACTCGGAGTTGAGGCGGGTGATCGCTGGCTGTGGGAGCTTGCAGAAAAGTGTCTCGCCGTTCTCGTCCGTGAACTGGTAAGTGTCCTGGTCTCGGAGGATCTTCGAGCTGATGATGTGAGCTTTATCAATCCTCTCGATCTGAGAAACGCAGGTGGCAAGTCGGAGAGGTACCATACAGGTCTGGAAGAGGGTGGTGAGGAGGCTCCCAATGCGCTCGGTCTTCCCTGTCGTGCCGGTGCGTGCTCTGTCTTGGCAAACTGAAGCCCAAGGTTGACCTGGTGCGGTACTCCATAGGAATCGGCAACCAAGTCCCCGCAGGCGTAGTAAAGCATGAAGAGCTTATCGAGATGTACCTTGTTGCCGACGTCTCGATCAAAGAGCAGCTGACTGTATAGTCTGGGGCATATGCGCACAGCGGGGTGGCGGATCAAGGACTGGCTCGCAGAGCGAGAAACATGGGGACCGGATGCGATTGTCTGCCAGAACTGGCTGGAGATGGGGAACCTCTTCGGGAAGGCGAGGTCCTTGTCTTCTGCGTGGAAGCCAAAAACATCGTTAAGCTCCTGTTTGGTGTACTTCCTCCCGTGAGCAAAGAAAGAGAGAGATGCTTCATCAACAACCGGGTTCTGAGGGTCGGCATAGTGTTTCCTCGTTGTCGCTAGGCACTGGCGAGTGAGCTCGGGGTAGAGGACCTCGCTTTCCAGAGCAAACCCATGAACTTGGCGCTGAGGAAGATTTCAGACACCTCTTTTTCTATTCCCAGCCGCTTCAATGTATCCGTGCACATAAACCGTGTGGGATCTATCTTCACGTCCAGCAGCGCGTTGTAGTAGAAGCAATCCATTTGGTCCAAATTCTCATCGGAGTGCACAGGGATGATGTCATTTGGTAGCTCAAAGCGTTCTCCTTCAGGGCGCTGCCATGGTGTGGTTTTAGGATCGGCTTGGGCCGTGGTGCTTGTCCCCTTTCCTTTCCGGTTCATGAAGCAGGCATTCTTGGGCTGCATTTTTCTACAAAACACACAAGAAACATCTTAAAATGAGCTTTACACGAAGGGAGGTCACAAATTTTCTGCATTCAAATTTTGTACCATTGATGAACTAACATATCATGTATATTGCGACTCATTGGAGGAGTTAAACACATATCTCTAGCCAAATTCAACATGCAACACGATTTTCACCATTGATGAACATTCAAGCTTTTTCCAAAAATTTGCATGTGCGAATTTTGAACTCAATTCAAGCTATAATTGCACAAATCGTCTTGAAAAACACCAAGGACAGTTCCCATAAGAAGTTCAAAGAGAGAGAGAGAGCACAAAACCTCAAATCCCAAAGTTGGGTCGCGACTGTAAATTGGGGTTTTCGAGCTTATACCTTTGCTTGTTGTCGAAATCGATGGCAGAAACAGACTCAGGGCAAAAATCCGAGTGGGTTAGGCTAAAAAATCACTAAATTTTGTTGAGAATTGCAGAAGTTAAGAATTGAGTTAAAACCAAAGAGAGAGAGAGGTGGTGTCGCGAGGATGAAGAAGAAGTGGGGAGAGAGGGTTGGTTTTTATAAGGAAAATCGATCTGGTTTAGGCTGAAACCCAATTAAAACTGAAAGAATTTTTGATTTAAACCGATTAAAACCGACTCAAACCAGCCCAAATTACTTACCTGGTCGCGAAAAATTGGAGCACCCCAAAGGAGCATGTGCTCCGTTTATGGCGGGGGTGCTCTGTTCGAGTGATTTACGCCTGGAGCACCCTGTGAGAGAACGGAGCATGTGCTCCGTTGATGTGCTCTTTTCTTCTATTTCCATCTAATCGCCTACAAAAACTAAAAGTTAGGATGAAAACAAAAACTAAAAGTTAGGATAGAGAGAAAAATAAAAGTTGTAAAGTTAAAGACTCTTACCGGTAGGTTGCCTCCCACCAAGTGCTTGGTTTAAGTCACTAGCTTGACTTGGCTAGCCAATTAGGCTTGAGGAGGATCGCCTAATGGAAATGCTTCCCCTTCTGCGAAGTAAGATTCAGCAAGATATGGTTTAATCCGCTGACCGTTGACAACAAACTATCACCCATTGGTGTCCAGCAACACCACAGCTCCATATGGTTTGACTTCCGTGATTGTGAAAGGCCCAGACCATCTTGACATTAACTTTCTGGGAAACATCTTCAACCTGGAGTTAAACAGCAAGACTTGATCATTTGGAGCAAAATTCCGGGTGAGAATTCTCTTGTCGTAGTAGGCCTTAGTTTTCTCTTTGTAGATCTTGGAGTTATTATAGGTGAGATACCTTATTTCTTCCAACTCGTGCAGCTGCATCATCCTGTTTTCTGAGGCTGTCTTAACATCGAGGTTCATCATCTTCACTGCCCATGCTGCTTTAAACTCAAGTTCTACAGGAAGGGGACAGCCTTTCCATACACCAAGTGAAATGGTCTTGTTCCCAAGGGTGTCTTGTAGGCAGTTCTGTATGTCCAAAGAGCATCATCAAGCTTAGAAGACCAATCATTCCTTGTTGTTCCCACGGTTTTCTGCAGGAAACTCTTGATTTCCCTATGGGAGATTTTGACTTGCCCACTTGTTTGTGGATGATAGGGGGATGGAACCTTGTGTTTCACACTATTCATTTTCAGCAAGGTTTCGAAGATCTTGTTGATGAAGTGGCATCCTCCATCACTAATTATCACTCTAGGTACACCAAACCTTGGGAAGATGATTGATTTGAACATCTTGATCACCACTCTGGCATCATATGTGGGACTTGCCAAAGCTTCAACCCACTTGGACACATTATCCACAGCCATTAAGATATACTCATTCCAAAAAGATGATGGAAATGGTCCCATGAAGTCAATCAGCTACACATAAAAATTTTCAACTTCCAGGATGAAGTTCTGTGGCATCTCATTCATCTTGCTTATATTTCCTTGTCTTTGGCATGAATCACACCTAGATACAAATCGCTGAGCATCTCTGACCATAGTTGGCCACCAATATCCTGCTTGTATCACCTTAGAGACTGTCTTGAATGTGGCAAAGTGTCCAGCATATGGGGAACCATGGTAATGGTATAAGATTTCTGGGATTTCCAGTCAGCTACAGATCTTTTGAAATCTCCATCAGTGCATTGCTTGTAGAGGTAAGGCTCATCCCAAAAGTAATGCCTTATATCTTTCAATAATTTCTTTTTCTTGTTACCCACAAATTCTTTGGGTTCTTTCTCAGCAGCAAGCTAGTTGTCGATATCACCAAACCAGGGTAACTTCGTGTGTAGTGCCTTATCGATTTGGCTACAGAATTGGTTGGAGCAGATGCTCCATGACCTGGCACACAATTATAGCATAAACTTGCTCTTTAGGGAGGTTGTCATCAAGAGGCATCTCAGTCTCTATTCTCATCCAATATAGATGGTCTGCAACTCTATTCTCAACTCCCATCTTGTCTATAAATCGACTTCTTGTAACAAAAGAATCCATCTTAAAAGTCTTGGTTTGGCATCGTTCGTAGTCAACAAATACTTAAGTGCAGCATGGTTTGTGTGCACAATCACTTTCGACCCAACAAGGTAAGACCGAAACTTCTCAAAAGCAAAAACAATCGCTAGAAGTTCCTTCTCCGTGGTGGCATATTTGGATTGAGCCTCATCCAGAGTTGGGCTCGCATAATAGATGATAATGGGAGCTTCTTGTCTTTCCTCTGACCCAGAACTGCACACACTGCATAATCACTTGCATCTATCAGGATTTTGAATGGCAACTCCCAGTCTGGTGGTTGCACAATGGGAGCACTGACCAATGCCCCTTTGATAGTGTGGAAAGCATCAATGCAGTCATGACCCAGAAAACTGTGAATTCATTTGACTGATGTAGGCGGCTGCAACCTCATCATAACCTCCATCTTTGCCTTATCCACCTCAATACCCTGCTCTGAAAATTCGATGGCCCAACACGATCCCATTCCTGACCATAAAGTGGCACTTCTTCTAGTTCAAAACCAGATGGTGCACTTGACATCGTTGAAATACCCTGCACAAATTCGACAGACAGGCAGAAAAAGAGCTTCGATATATAAAGAAATCGTCCATGAAAACCTCAATAATGTCTTCGATGAGGTCAGTAAATATGGACATCATGCACCGCTGGAATGTGGCTGGAGCGTTGCACAAGCCGAATGGCATTCGCCGGTAAGCGAAGGTGCCATAAAGACATGTGAATGTCGTCTTCTTCTGGTCATCTGGATGGATTGGGATCTGAAAGAAACCAGAGTAATCATCTAGAAATCAATAGTATGGGTGGTTAGCCAATCTTTCAAGCATTTGATCAATAACAGGCAAAGGGAAATGCCTTTATGGGCTGCAGCATTCAATTTCCGATAATCTATACACATTCTATGGCCAGTTACAGTCCTAGTTGGTATCAGTTTGTTCCTATCATTTTTAATCACAGTGACTCTACTATCGGAAATAGCATAGATCACGCCACCCTCTAGAAGTTTCATTATCTACACATAGCCACGGGACATTATGTGGTTATTCGTGGCTATATGTATTAGTATGTGGCTATTCGTGGCTATTCGTGGCTATTCGTGGCTATTCATATACATTATAATCTGAATTTTTATACAAATTTAGATGACATAATTTTAACATAATTGAAAATATTAACATAATTTTAAAATAATTGAAAATATAAACATAACTTTAAAATCATTGAAAATATCAACACAATTTTAAATAATTTAAAAGGATAACATTATTTTAATGAGAACATTATTAAAAATGACAACATAATTTAATATGATTAAAAAAGGATTACATAATTTTTATCTAACATTTTTTATTACAAATAGTGAGTTATGCAATATTCTCATTCTGAATATGAATCTGAATCTGAATATTCACTATATTGATCATCTTCATTATTTTTAGAAACAGATTCATCATCTGGATTAATCGGTATGGATTCATAATCCGAAGTATCTTGGACCGCATGTTCTTCGACTCGAATGGTATTTGTAGCTGGTATCACATGGTCAACATTGTCATTTTGTATTGCAATCTGAGAAACTTCATGAGTTTGGCGAAATCCTCTCGGCATAACCTTTATGGTTGTCCACCACTCTTCTCTGCTTGGTCGTAATCGAGGATAGGGAATATAACATACGTGATCACATTGCTCCGGTAATATAAAATGATTGTACTTGTCTTATTGCTTTTGTGGGCAAACATCAACAATACCAGATGGATATCTTCGTATTCCTTGATCGGTATTGAACCAAAGGCATCTGAAAATCATGGATTTTAACCCAACAACACCAGGATATTCTATCATGAATACCTCCTCGATTAGTCTAAAATACTCACTTTGAGCGGTTCCACGCACACAGACACCATAATTCATCGTCTTCTTATTTTGTCCGTGGCTTTGTATATGGTAGTGGTATCCTCTCGTGCAATACATAGGCTATAACGTGATTTGATATTTTGGACCTTGTACAAATTCTAGCATCCACAATAGAAATTCATATGACTCGCTAGCTTTATTAATCTGCAAAAAAATGTATAAATTAATAGGTATGAGAAAACATGTTTATGATATATGTGTATTTGTTTTTAATACTTACATATTTTTTACACCATAATGCAAAATTTTGGTCTTTTGCTCTGGTCATTGTGTCTGGAGTAATATCTTGGATGTTAAGCGTCATATATTCTTCAAACATCCTGCATATATATATGGATCATTGGTTATATATATACATAATTACTAACTACAAATACCATAACACACTTTGTGTGGATCATGGATGAGATTGTTAGAAAACCCACCATTGATGGACAGACCTTCTATGTGGACACACTTTCAAATCTTACTGAAGAAATCTTCAATGGAATACACTCTGAGGATCTTTTTGAGAGAGCTTTGATCACATCTACAAATGAACACCTAGATGACATGGCAGTTGGATATGCACAGCTGATGGAAGCTAGTGAGCAAGTCATGAAATCATATACCATAATCCTTATGGTCGATCTTACACAACCCAAAACATCGTTGAGCTCTCCGATGGTGATGGAGTACTTCCTCCCGTCAGCGAAAAAGGTGAGAGATGCTTCATCCACAGCCGGGTTCTGAGGGTCTTCATAGTGAATTCTCGCTGAGGCGAGGCACTGGCGAGTGAGCTCGGGGTAGAGGACCTCGGTTTCCAAGGCGAAACCCATGAACTTGGCGCTGAGGAAAATTCAGACACCTCCTTCTCGATGCCTAGCCGCTTCAACGTATCCAAGCTCATGAACCGTGTGGGCTCTATCTTCACGCCCAGCAGCGCGTTGTAGTAGAAGCAATCGGTTTGGTCCCACTTCTCATCAGAGTGCATGGGGATGTTGTCATCCGGGAGCTCAAAACGTTCGCCTTCAGGGCGCGGCCATGGTGCGGTTCCGGGGTCTGCTTGGGCCGAGGTACTTGCTCCCTTTCCTTTCCGGTTCGTGTAACGGAAGTTCTTGGGCTGCATTTTTCTGTAAACACACAAGAGACATCTTGAAAGTGAGCTTTACACGAATGGAATTGACACGATTTTGGCAATCAAGTTAGTATCATTGATGAACAATCAAATCGTGTGTACTTAGGACTCCTAGAGGGAGAAAAACTCATATCTCAAACCCAATTCAACATGCACCCGATTTCAACCATTAATGGACTTTCAAGCTTTTTCCAAAATTTTGCATGTGTCTATTTTGAACTCTATTCAAGCTATAATTGCACAAATCATTTGAAAAACATCCAGAACAGTTCGCACAAGCAGTTCAGAGAGAGAGAGAGCACAAAACCTCATGTCCCAAAGATGGGTAGCGACTGAAAAAGGGGGTTTTCGAGCTTATACCTTTGCTTGTTGTCGAAATCGAAGGTGGATACAGACTCAGGGCAAGAATTCAAGTGGTTTAGGCTTAAGAATCACTCCATTTGGTTGAGAATTGCAAAAGTTAGGAGTTTAGCAAAAACGAGAGAGAGAGAGAGAGAGAGAGAGAGAGAGAGAGAGAGAGAGAGAGGTGGTCGCGATGAAGTAGAAGAAGTGGGGAGATGGGGAGTTTTTTTTTATAGGGAAAAATCGGTTGGTTTAGGGTAAAACCCAATGAAAATTGGAAGTATTTTTGATTAAAACCGAGTGAAAACCGATTTAAACCAGCCCAAATCACTTACCTGTTCGCGAAAATTGGAGCACCTCAAAGGAGCATATGCTCTGTTTGAAGCTGGGGTGCTCTGTCGAGTAAGTTACGCTTGGAGCACCCTGGAAGAGAACGGAGCAGGTTCTCCATTTGGGTGCTCCTTTATTCCTTCTTCATCTGATCGCCGAGAACACACATAACCTTTTTTTTTTTAGGGTGAAAACTAAAACTAAAAGTTAGTATAAAGAGAAAACAAGAAATCCGAAGTTAGGGACTCTTACCGGTGGGTTGCCTCCCACCAAGCGCTTGGTTTAAGTCACTAGCTTGACTTGGCTAGCCATTTAGGCTTGAGGAGGGTCGCCTAAGGGAAATGTTTCTCCTTCTGTGACGTAAGATTCATCAAGATATGGCTTAATCCGCTGACCGTTAATAACAAACTCTCCTCCCTTGGTGTCCAGCAACACCACAGCTCCATATGGTTTGACTTCTTTGATTGTGAAAGACCTAGACCATCGTGACCTTAGCTTTCCGGGAAACAGCTTCAACCGGGAATTAAACAGCAACACTTGATCATTTGGAGCAAAAGTCCGGGTCAGAATCCGCTTGTCGTTGTAGGCCTTAGTTCTCTCCTTGTACATCTTGGAGTTATCATATGCAAGGTGCCTTATTTCTTCCAACTCATGCAGCTGCATTATCCTCCTTTCCGAGGCACATTTAACATCGAAGTTGAGCATCTTCACTGCCCATGCTGCTTTGAATTCAAGCTCTACAGGAAGGTGACAAGCTTTTCCATACACCAAGTGAAATGGTGTTGTCCCCAAGGATGTCTTATAGGCAGTTCTATATGCCCACAGAGCATTGTCAAGCTTGGAAGCCCAATCCTTCCTTGTTGTTCCCATGGTTTTCTGCAGGATACTCTTGATTTCCCTGTTGGAGATTTTGACTTGCCCACTGGTTTGAGGATGGTATGGAGATGCAACCTTGTGTTTTACACCATTCTTTTTCAGCAAGGTGTCGAAGATTTTGTTGATGAAGTGGGATCCTCCATCACTTATGACCTCTCTAGGGACACCAAACCTTGGACACACTTTGTGTGGACACACTTTCCAAGATATTTGTTATGGTATATGTAGTTAGTAATCGACTATAAGGATTATGGTATATGATTTCATAACTTGCTGCCAGTTAGCTTGCACATGAACCATAATCCTTATGGTCGATCTTACACAACCCAAATCTTTTCCTTTGGGTCTTATTGATGGGAATCAGGACATGGTTCACACTACCGAACCAGGAACAGGAACATTGGACCAAGTATTGGACGTTGGTCGAGAAGGCCAGACGGTCGACAGTGGGACACGAGCTTTCGACCATGGGACGGGAGCTGTCCACCGTATCGTCTACCGTATCGACCCAACGCGACCTGGAAGTGAGTTGAGGAAGGATCTCCGACCAAACAACCGAATCCTTTGACCCATAGCTGAGAATCAACACACAAGTGGACAAGAGAGTGAGATGGTCAAGGCAGATTGGTCTTGGCTCGAACAGAATCAGGAGATGGTCAAGAAACCACCTTTTTCGACAACGGGGCACAGCTGGAACAGTCGGACCAGTACGTGGACTTGTTCCAAAGTCCATTTACCAAGGACCGACTCATTGAGATTCGAACCCAAGTTCAGGTCATGGTTCAGGGAAGTATTCAAGGAATGAAACACTCAGCTGGCACCAATGGACCGACCTGTTGGACCATGATCCAGGCCCTTGCGACCGAGTAGCTCAAGTGGCACTTTTGGGGTAGTTTAGGGGTCACTGTTATACCAGTCTATTTGCCAGATATTTCAGCTGAATTCTATGTCTTGTTTTCATATTTTGCATTAACTCCTTTGAACAAAAACTCTAAGTATTTGCTATTTTCGAATAAATAAGAACTTTTGATGTTTTATGAATTTTTTTTTTTTTTTTACTTTAGAGAATTCAAGTTTCTCTCTGTTCTCTAAAAGCAACTCTACTGTCGGTAAGGGGTACTTCCACAGTAAAACCTCCCTAGGATGTCGTGGTGAGTCATATCCACGGCCCAAAGGAGTGGGAATACTAGCGGAATTCCGCAAAGGATCTAAAAGACATCGGATCAGGTTTGGTTAATCAGCTAGCAAAAGAAAATCTTGCAATCTTGCAATCTTGCAATCTTCCTTTCTTTCTTGTGGTTGGAAACACTTGTCGATTGGATCGGGTTGTTTTCTTAGAACATTGAGAAATAGATCAGAGAGTTTTCCTAGAAGTTGTGAGCCAAACACATGAGAGACAAGACACCTATCTACCTAACTCGTGTATTCTGTGTTTCAGGGAGCCAGATAGCTAGGAATGAGAAAGATGTAATGGATGTCGGTTTGACTAATGAACAGCTAACCTATCTGAATGAGCATATTCTTCAAGTTATGAATGCAGGTTTGGAGGGAATCCATAAGAGGTTAGATAGAGTTCAGGAGGATCAACAAGGCCGGCAAGGCTATGCTCCAAGAAGGACCCGGACCAGGGGAAGAACCAACCATTCGGATGAGAAAGAAGAAGAAGAGGAGCGAGTGGAGACTCGATCGATGCAACCTAGGAGAGGTCAGAGAGTGAGGGAAGAGGAAAATCCTTTTGGCAGCAGAACGACTAATGAGAATCTTGGTGGACTCAGACTGGAGATCCCATCCTTCCTAGGAAAGAACGATCCGGATGCCTACTTTGAGTGGGAAAGAAAGGTAGAACTCACTTTTGACTGCCAGAACTTTTCAGAGATGAAAAAGGTTAGACTAGCAGCTTCTAAGTTTGGAGGTTATGCAATCAACTGGTATGACCAGGTAGTAGCTCTAAGAAGGAGAGCTGCTGAGCCACCTATTGCTACTTGGGATGAACTAACCCTATTAATTAGAAAGCGTTTTGTCCCT
Organism: Iljinskaea planisiliqua; assembly: GCA_900108845.1. Classification (NCBI taxonomy): domain Eukaryota; kingdom Viridiplantae; phylum Streptophyta; class Magnoliopsida; order Brassicales; family Brassicaceae; genus Iljinskaea; species Iljinskaea planisiliqua. The sequence continues at coordinate 327,069 of FNXX01000023.1, read as the reverse complement.
AGTCATTATCACAGGGAACTCCAACCATCTCTCTTTGATAAAGGCAAACCCTTGGAATCCACAAGTAGGGCTAGAGACATTCGATGTTTCAAGTGTCAGGGTTAAGGACATTATGCTAACAAGTGTCCGAATCAGAGGGTGATGATCTTGCTGGAGAATGGATAGATCGAGTCCGAGGAAGAAAAAGAAGACACCGGTTCCATTTATGATGAAGAGGACTAGCCTCTTGATCTTCCAGCTCAGGGACAGCTTTTGGTAACTAGACGCACCCTTAGTGTGCAACCCAAACCCGAGGAGACAGAACAAAGGGAGAACCTCTTCCATTCCCGATGTATCGTGCAAGGCAATGTATGCTCCTTGATAATAGAGGGAGGTAGCTGTACTAATGTAGCTAGTGTTTCCCTTGTCAGGAAGCTGGGCGTACAAACGCGACCACACCCACATCCTTTCAAACTGGAATGGTTGAATGTGGATGTAGAACTACATGTTAAGGAGCAAGTTACAATTCCGCTAACCATAGGAACGTACGTGGAGGAGGTGGAGTGTAATGTACTGCCCATGGATGCCAGTCATATACTCCTTGGAAGACCGTTGCAGTTTGACAAGAAGGCTGTTCATGATGGCTTCACTAACCGCCACTCATTTGATCATGATGGTAAGATGATCACCTTGGTTCCATTAACCCCATCTGAGGTACATCAGGACCAGCTCCAGCTTCGGACAAGCCCAGAATTGGACAAGAAAGGTAAGGCACCAGCCCAAGAATCCAGCCTTCTGATCAAGCCCAACCAGGTTAGGAAATCTAACCCCTTCCAAACACAATATCTTTTTCTTGCATTCCAAGAAAAGCTGGTGGTTACTAACCTTCCACCGGAAATTCCGAGTGAACTTAAAAGGTTATTGGGCAGGTTCAGAGATGTGTTTCCAGAAGAGAACCCCAGTGGCCTTCCTCTTATCCGTGGGATTGAGCACCAAATTAAATTGGTCCCAGGAGCTTCTCTGCCCAACCGACCGGCGTATAGGACCAATCCCGTGGAAACCAAGGAATTGCAAAGGCAAGTGGAAGATTACATGGATAAAGGATTCATACGGGAAAGCTTAAGCCCGTGTGTTGTGTCAGTCCTACTGGTTCCAAAGAAAGATGAGACGTGGAGGATGTGCGTGGACTGCAGAGCCATCAACAACATTACGGTTAAGTATCGCCACCCTATCCCTACGCTAGATGACATGTTAGACGAGTTGCATGGGTCTAGGATATTTTCTAAGATAGACCTTATGAGTGGTTATCATCAAATTATGATGGAAGGAAGGGGATGAATGGAAGACCGCATTGAAAACTAAGCAGGGGTTTTATGAATGGTTTGTCATGCCCTTCGGCCTGACCAATGCTCCAAGCACCTTTATGCGATTGGTGAACCATGTACTTAGACCTTTCATAGGCGATTTTGTAGTGGTTTACTTCGATGATATCCTAGTTTATAGTCGCAGTTTGCCTGATCATGTACAACATCTAGGTAAGGTCTTAGAAGTCTTGAGGAGAAAACGATTGTTTTGCCAATGCCTGTAAGTGCACCTTTGGAACGGATAACCTAGTCTTTTTGGGTTTTGTTGTTGGAGCAGATGGCATTCGGGTGGATGAAGAAAATGTCCTGGCCATCAGAGACTGGCCAAGTCCCATGACTGTGGGTGAAGTCAGAAGCTTCCATAGCCTAGCTGGCTTCTACCGACGGTTCATACAAGATTTCAGTACCATCGCAGCTCCATTAACAAAGGTGATTAAGAAGGATGTTGGGTTCAAATGGGGTCCAGCTCAGGAGGAAGCCTTCCAGACTCTAAAAGGGAAGTTGACAAACGCTCTAGTACTTGTTCTTCCTGATTTCCTTAAAGCCTTTGAAATAGAATGTGATGCCTCAGGAATTGGAATTGGTGCAGTTATAATGCATGAAGGAAAGCCGGTAGCCTACTTCAGTGAGAAGTTAGGAGGAGCAACTCTCAAGTATGCGACTTATGACAAAGAACTTTATGCTCTCGTAAGGTCCCTTCAGATGTGGCAACACTACTTGTGGCCGAAAGAGTTCATAATCCATACGGATCACAAATATTTTAAACATCTCAAAGGACAACAAAAGCTTAGCAAATGACATGCCAGGTGGGTGGAATTCATGGAAACCTTCCCGTATGTCATCAAGTACAAACAAGGTAAGAAAAATGTGGTGGCAGATGCCTTGTCACGCAGGTATACTCTACTCTCTACTCTTGGTACAAAACTCTTAGGATTTGAGTTCATTAAAAATCCGTATGAGCATGATGTGGTTTTCAAGATTCCTTATTTGGCTAGTGCTAGACACACAGTAGGCAAGTACCATAGGATGGAAGGGTTTCTTTTTTTATGACAACCGACTTTAAGTACCTCTTTATTCTTTGAGGGAGTTGTTTTGTAGGGAAGCTCATGGTGGAGGTCTAATGGGACACTTTGGTCTGGTGAAGACACTCAAGGTGCTACAAGACCACTTTTACTTTCCTGGCTTGCGGAAGGACGTGGACTGGATTTGCAGCCGATGTGTCACATGCAAGGAAGCTAAGTCCAAAAACTCTTCACAAGGTTTGTACTCTCCTTTACCCATTCCCTCTCACCCATGGACTGATCTGTCAGTGGACTTCATTCTAGGTTTGCCTAAATCTAGGACTGGTAGGTATTCCATCTTTGTAGTAGTGGATAGATTTTTGAAAATGGAACATTTTATTCCATGCCTAATGTCGAATGATGCCTCACATGTAGCTGAATTGTTCTTTAGGGAAGTAGTTAGGCTACATGGAATGCCTAGAAATATCGTGTCAGATAGGGATGCTAATTTCCTTAGCTTCTTTGGGAAAGCTTTGTGGGCCAAGTTAGGAACTAGACTCCTGTTCTCAACTACTTGCCATCCGCAGACTAATGGATAAACTGAGGTAGTGAATAGAACACTCTCGGCTTTGCTTAGGACTCTGGTTAGAAAGAACCTAGGAACTTGGGAAGAACATCTCCCGCATTTAGAATTTGCTTATAACCATTCGGTACATTCGGCGACCAAGTTTTCTCCCTTTGAAATTGTATATGGATTTAACTCTTTGTCGCCTTTGGATATATTTCATCTGTCTATTGTGATCGTATAAGTGTTGACGGTAGAAAGAAAGCGGAGACTGTCAGGAAAACGCATGAACGGGTCAAAGCCAACATTGGAGCCAAGACCAAACAATATGAGAAGTATGCAAACAAGGGCAGTAACAAGGTGGTCTTTCAACCGGGGGATCAAGTTTGGATATATCTGAGGAAGAAGCGGTTTCCTGAGGAAAGGAAATCGAAGATCATGCCAAGGAAAGACGGAAAATTCGCCGTAGTCAAACGACTGCATGATAACGCCTACCAGATTAATCTCCAATGTAAGTATGATGTCTCATCTTGTTTTAATGTTTCTGACTTTTCTACTTTTGTGGGAGATGATCCGGATTCGTGGACAAATCCTTTTCAAGAAGAGGGGAATGATGGGAATCAGAACATTGTCCACACTACCGAACCAGGAACATGAACATCGGACCAAGGATTGGAGGTTGGTCTAGAAGTCCAGACAGTTGACTGTGGGACAGGAGCTGTCGACCGTGGGACGGGAGCTGTCGACCGTAATGTCTATCGTATCGACCCAACGCGACCCGAAAATGAGTTGAGGAAGGATCTCCGACCGAACGACCGAATCCTTTGACCCAGAGCTCGGAACCAACACACAAGTGGACAAGAGAGTGAGAATAGTCAAGACAAATTTGCCCTGGCTCAAACAGAATCAGGGGATGGTCGAGAAACCACCTTTCTCGACCACAGGGCACAGCTGGAACAGTCAGACCAGGACATGGACTTGTTCCAAATTCCACTTACCAAGGACCGACTCATGAAGCTTCGGATCCAAGTTCAGGTCATGGTTCAGGGCAGTACTCAAGGACTGGAACACTCAGCTGGCACCAATGGACCGACCTGTTGGACCACGATCCAGGCCTTTGCGACCGAGTATCTCAAGGGGCACTTTTGGGGTAGTTTAAGGGTCACTATTGACCAGTCTATTTGCCAGCTATTTCAGCTGAATTCTATGTTTTGTTTTCATCTTTTGCATTAATTCCTTTGAACAAAAACTATACAAGTATTTACTATTTTTGAATAAATAAGAACTTTTCACTTTTATAAAATTTGGTTTTACTTTAGATAATTCTAGTTTCTCTCTATTCTTTGAGAACAACTCCACTGTCGGTAAGGGGTACTTCCACAGTGAAACCTCCCTAGGGTGTTGTGGTGAGTAATATCCACGGCCCAAAGGAGTGGGAATACTAGAGGAATTCTGCAGCCTCTAACGGTCCCATACGATCCATTTTTGGCCGTGAGTACTAGTAGCCATCGGACCAAGTTCCTATCAAACCTCTGTTCCACAAGGTGTGAAAATCAGGACAAGGGTTCTATCACTTATCGTCCAAGCTTCGGGTCTTAGATGGGTTTGGGGACGTTACACTTCTTCCATGATTCTTCTTGGTTCTTTCCCTTCTACGCAAGCCATTAATGGTCTTAATAGCCTCCACTTGAAGACATTTCCATGTAGTGACTCTCAGCTTTCGGGCCGCATATTTTTCTGCTGAAACCTCTCCGTCCATGATATAGGCTCGTATCAGAACCATCCACTTGCGATCTCAGCCGTATTATTTCTGCGGATCCGCTGCTATTTCTTCTTCTGGAAGTTCTTCTTCTTCTTCCCCTTCTGGTGATCGTATAAGTTTTGCGACTTGGGATGGATCGATGCTTGGTTGCTCAACGAATTCCATAGGAATAACTTGCCTTTCTCCGGAGGTTGAAGTCGATGATAGGGCTGCAAATGCATTGGCTGGGGCATTCTCTCTGCGAGGAATCCGTGTGAGTTCGAACTTCTTGAATTGCTTGGTCATGCTTTGGATGATTTTGAGATAGGCTTCTGTTCGGTAGTCTCATGTCTTATACTCTCCACTGAATTGGTTTGCAACCAGCTGTGAGTCGCCGTATGCTTGTAGGTTTTGGATTTTAAGTCCGAGAGCCAGTCTCAGGCCCGCAAGAGCTTTGTACTCTACTTCATTATTTGAGGCGTTGAACTGTAGTCAGAATGATTGCTCCAAGATTTCTCCGGTGGGTGACGTTAATCACACTCTGAATCCCAAACCTTGCTTTGACCCCTCTGCGTGAAGCGTCCAAACTGAATTTGGAGTTGGGACTTAACCCATGTTCTTGTCCCATACTCGATGTCGTACTCACTTAGTTCCACCGCCCATTTCGCTAGTCGCCCCAACTGACTTGGACTATGCAAAATTTTTTTGAGGGGGAAAGTTGTAAGCACGAAGATCGTATGTGACTGGAAATGTGGTCGCAGCTTCCGGGCTGACATCATCACCGCCAGCGCCACATTCTCCATTAATGGGTACCGAGTCTCCGCGTCCATCAGAGTTTGGCATACGTAAAAGATCGGTTTTTGCTCGTTGCGTTCCTTCCTTATGAGCACTGCGCTTACCGCGGTGGATGACACCGCGGTGTACACGAAGAAAGGCTCCATTTCAACCGGCTTTGCTAGGACAGGTGGACTCGCCAAATATTTCTTCAACTCCTGGAATGTCTGCTCGCACTTCTCCGTCCATTCGAACTGTTTGTTTCCCCTAAGGGTGTCGTAGAATGGCAGACATTTGTCCGTCGATCTTGATATGAATCGGTTTAGCGCCGCGACTCGCCCCGTCAACCTGTGGATTTCTCTTTTCGTCTTTGGGGAGACCATCGCTATCAGCGCGTTGATATATTTCAGGTTTGCCTCTATTCCTCGGTGTGTCACAAGGTAGCCTAAGGACTCTCCCGACGCTACCCCGAATCTGCAGTTCGCCGGGTTCAGTTTCATATCGTGGCGGCTGAGTTGCTCGAAACATTCTCGCATATGTTCGACATGATCCATCTCCTCTAGGGATTTTACCAACATGTCGTCGATATAAACCTCCATCATCTTTTCGAGCTGTCCGGGAAACATTTTGTTGACGACTCTTTGGTATGTCGCTCCGGCATTTTTATGGCTGAATGGTATCACCTTATAGAAATATATCCCGCGGTATGTTATGAAAGTGGTCTTCTCCCTGTCGTTAGGAGTCATCATGATTTGATTGTATTCATAGAATGCGTCCATGAATGATAGCATTTTGTTCCGATCTGTGGCCTCTACTAGCAGATCAATGTGCGGAAGCGGGAAACAGTCTTTCAGGCATGTTTTGTTCAGATCTGTGAAATCAACGCAGAGTCGCCACTTCCATTCTTCTTCTTCACTACCACCGAGTTGGTGAGCCAATCAGGATATTTTACTTCCATGATGGATCCGACCTTCAACAGTTGCTCCACCTCGTCGTTTACCGCTAGGGCTCATTCCGGCCCAAGTTTACGCCTTTTTTGCTTCACCGGTTTAAAGGTCGAGTTTACATTGAGATAGTGGCTCGTGATGTTAATGTCTATCCGGGCATATCTTCTGCCGCACATGCTTATGTGTTGACATTTTCTTTCAAGGGAGAGATCAACTCTGATTTAATCGGCTCCTCTAGGTTCGCTCAAATTTATGTGCGCCGCTCCGGGTGTGCTTCGTCGATGCATGTCGGGATTACCAGTTCAAACGGGTGTTCGCTCTCCGTTTTTGAGCTTCTGCGATAGTCAATTTGTACTCCAGCTTTTTGAATTGCCATTCCACCCTTGTCTTTTTTGGTTTCTTCTTTGCGTCAGATTCGGTCACTGGCCCTCTTAGCTTATGGTCCGTTAGAAAACAAGCTCGCGAATTTCTCTGCCGGGCCCAGATCATTTCAGTTCCGGTTGGAGTCGGGAATTTGAGGCAACTGTGATAAGTCGAAGGAATACCCTGTGACCCTCCCCTCAATCCATATTCAGCTCCCTGAGTGCTAATAGCCTCTACGGTTCATATCCCTTCGATCCAGCAATGAGTGATCCATCCTGGGATTCTATCAAGTGATATCAGAGCACCACTCTAAATAAACCAGATTTGAGGGCGAATATTCTTTTAAGAGGGAGGGAATGATATGATCATGGGAAGCAGTAAATACATACATTCATTGATCGAAGCATATCTTTTTAACCACGAGGCTTGTACGCATGAAACCTCTTGGATAATGTCCTAAGCTAAATTGCAGAACTTCTCGAAGAAGAAAGAGATAAAACATATTTCAAATAAAGGAGTTATGCCATTTCCAAATCAGGGGATTTCAAGCATACGCGATGTAGACCTGCGCGCATTTAATGAACAATTCCAGCCAGACCTGATTGAATTAAGCTACAAACCGAATTGTTCTACAATCACGGTCCATCAGAGAAGCCCAGAAAAGTGGATTCAGCCCAATTGTACAAGGCCAGGCATGCATATGAAGATCAAGAGGCAATTGAACTGATGAGTCATTCAAACAAGTGTTTAATTTAGTAAAAGTCTATGGTCTTTATTTTAGTTTCTAGGTTGCATTGTTTTTACCATATTTATCCTAGATTTTAATAAAATTGTAGTCTATTTAAGCTCCATTTCTTGCAAGGAATAAAAAGAAGCCTTTTTGTTGTTTTTGGAACCTTTTGAGTGGTTAACTCTTTTTCTTTTGTCAATGGTCTGTACTTTCAATTGATCTGATCATGGTGGCTTACATCATTAATCAAAACCTCTTTGTCGTCTAGATGTGTCATATCCTAGCGCATTAAGTTGGTATACCTAGGGCCTTCCACAACCCTTTGACGCTCCCCTCAATCCATATTCAGCTCTGTGAGTGCTAGTAGCCTCTACGGTTCATATCCCTTCGATCCGGCATTGAATGATCCTTCCCGGGATTCTATCAAGTGGTCAGAGCGACTCAATTACTGGTATATTTTTCATTTTCATCTTCTCATCTTCCACAAAATTCTTTTATTTTTATCTGATTGCTAGTTGAGCCAGCCTCAATCTTCGATAAAAAAAAAACTTAAAAAAAAACAAACAAAAAGATCTAAATCTTTCAACTGTCTATCTTCTCTCTTCTTTCTTGATTCACCATTTGGGTCTTTGGAGAATTCACTAAGGAAACTAAGGTGCTTGAGAGAAACAGTTGGAGAGAAACACTTGTGAGGAAAGCTTTTGCTTCTAATCTTTTGTGCTAGTGTTTGCAGGAACAACATGTTTGGTCTTAAGAAGCAACCTAGACAGGAGCAGTTTCCACACCAGGGATTTTCTATCCATCAACTAAATCATTTTTGGAAAAGAAACAACCCTCTTTGAGAGGTAAACATAAATCGGTTTTTAACAAATCTGATTATGTGCAGGATTGGATACAACCACGGAAATCACATGAGAAGCCTAATTGGAGAGGAAGAGATCAATCCAAACCGGCCAGATATGGAGGAGAACATGATTACAACCTAGGTGATCAAAGCAGTCTTCAAACCGGTCAAACGTTTTCTGAAAACTTTGAGAAGCAAGGGATGAAAACACTTAAGGCCGTGAGTAACAGCATTAGGGAGAGCGCAAACTCACGCCAGTTTCTTAGCACTGGAGTTGCCCAACCAATGTTTATCAGTCCAAAACCCAAGGGTAAAGCTGAATGCAACACTGAACAGCAAAAATATTTTTTCAGATTCTTTACCAATATTTGATGAATATGATGATGAGCTGTTGAAGTGTGGGACGTCTTATGAGGATAAGATTGTTCCTCTCTTTTCTCAATATGATTGTGTGCTTGAAATTCAAGAGACTTGCCTAAAAATAACCTCTTTGCAACCGGCATCTCCGAGTAGAAGTGATTTGAACTTTCAGGTTGATGATGAAGAATCAAGAAACTTAGTGCTGAATGTAGTGAAGGAAGCAGCAGCTGAACCTGTACAAAGTCCATTCTTAAGCAACTGCAACACTCTCAGTGAAAACGTTGGTTGGAATGAGTCAGTTTTTAGCTTGTTTGTTTTGGTCACATCTGAAGAATAGAAACAATTTCATCTTGAAGTAGTTAAGGAATTTGGTGTTTCAAACGTTTTTGTGTTGAATAGAAAGGCATTTCCAACCTTGTTTTGAGCCTTAAAAAGTTTGTGGAACACAACAAATGTTTTGATTTTCATAAAAACGATTTGGAAAGTGTTTTAAACCAGAATGACTTGTTTGATCACTTGAGAGATTGTGTGTTTTAGCACATGTGACTTGGCGTTTGGAAGTTCTGTGCTAATGCAGGGAAAGCAGAATGAAGTTCAATCAGGCAAGGCGTTGTTGATTCAGAACACTGGTCAACTTGATGTTCATGACAAAAACAAGGATGATGTTCTTCAGACTTTCCAACCGAACCAAACTCAAGGTGAGCCAAGTTTGTTTTCGGAATCTCTTAAAACTAATTCATCTCCTTTTCTTGTTCCAGATTCGAGGACAAATATTTTTTAACAGAAGAGGGGTTAATGATGGAATCCTGACCAGCGCAGGCCATAGACCAGGCACCCGAACCATGCAAACCATGGAGCACATGATGGACCATGAAGATTTTGGCATCAAATCAACTTTTGGAGGAGCTTCATCCGACCAAGAATACTTAAGAAGCATTTGGATTATGCCAGAATGCCCATGAAACGTGTTGGAATTGGGGATGGTCAACAGAGCCCAGTTCTTGACCAAGGAGACCATAACCCAGTACAACCCGGAATGGAGCTACTTTTGGAGCCACAACCAGATGACTACTTTGCTCGACCCAAAGAGTATCTTTCTCGACCAATTTGGGGAGATAAATAGATTGATCAAGACAGATTAAGTTTGGCCCGAGGAGAAATCAAAGATGACTGAGACCACTCGTTTCTTGCCCATACCGGCCATGATGAGCATCTGGAATGCTTCAACCACGGGACATTCATTGAAGACACAGGCCACTCAGCTTCATGCGGACTTGGTGCGGCTTATCTGTCACATGATCCGGGCCACGGATCCTCAGTCCACCATTTCTGAGCCGGCCCTGACATCTTTGATTCAGGCTCACTATGGCCCGACCTGACTCACCGGCCATGGCCATGGACTACGCGGCTGGTAGCCCAGGAGACACCTTGCAATGTGCGTGGACCTGATGGGTTTTTAACCAGTCTTTATTTTAGTCTCCTTTTCTATTCTCTATGCATAATTTTCTGTGTTTTCACTTAAGTCATTTTGACCTAAGTTCTTATATAGTGTAAACACTTTTCATTTGAATGCAAGCTATTTTGATTTCAATTATACACAGGAAATCTCTTTTGGTTCATTGTTCAACTATTCTGTTGTATGGTTAAGGGTTACTTTGATTCAACAAACCTTCTTTGGTAAGGATTACTTCCATTGGAGTTGGGTTTATCAAAGGTCTTCTACACCATTTGACAATCCCCTCAATCCATATTCAGCTCTGTGAGTGCTCATAGCTTCTACGGTTCATATCCCTTCGATCCAGCATTGAGTGATCCTTCCCGGGATTCTATCGAGTGGTTTCAGAGCACCACTCTAAATACACCATATTTGAGGGCAAATCTTCTTTTAAGAGGGAGGGAATGATATGATCATGGGAAGCAGCAAAGACATACGTTCATTGTTCGAAGCGTATTTTCTCAACCACAAGGCTTATATGAATGAAACAACTTGGAGAATATGCTCAGCTCAATTGCGGAACTCCTCGAAGAAGAAGCAGATAAAAAAAAAATCAAATGAAGGACTTATGCCGATTTAGACCTGCGCGCATTCAATGAAAACTTCCGACCAGACCAGATTGAATTAAGTTACAAACAGAATTGTTCTACAATCATGGTCCATCCGAGAATCCCAGAAAAGGGGATTCAGCCCGATTTTACAAGGTCAGGCATGCATATGAAGATCAAGAGGCAATTAAACTGAAGAGTCATTCAAACATGTGTTTAATTCAATCAAACTTTATGGCCTTTGTTCTAGTTTCTAGGTTGCATTGTTTTTACCATATTTATCCTAGTTTTTAACACAATTGTAATCTATTTAAGCACCATTTCTTAAAAGGAATAAAAGAAGCCTTTTTATTTTGTCAATGGTGTGTAATATCTATTGATCTGATCATGGTGGGTTACATCATTGATTAAAAACACTTTTTCGTCTAGGTTTATCATATCCTAGAGCATTGAGTTGGTATACCAAGGGCCTTCCTCAACCCTTTGACGCTCCCCTCAATCCATATTCAGCTCCGTGAGTGCTAGTAGCCTCAACGGTTCATATCCTTATGATCCGGCATTGAGTTATCATTCCCGGGATTCTATCAGAAGGCTTCCTTGAATATGGAGGCTCTCCAGAAAGAGGTCAAGAAGGTGAGTCCCACTGCAAGCAACACATCTCGAAGGCGCGTAAGCAGCAACAGTGGGATTTGGCGGAAAGGTACCGCACCTGTATGGACAAGGCGAATGCTTTCCTTATCAAGTTGGTTGAGGCCAAGGAGGCGGAGGCACATCTATCCGAGTTCTCCGGGAACTTGCTCCTGATTAGTGATTTCGTGGGAGGTTCGAGTCTTGCTGTGGAGAAAACAAGGGTTCAAGGATGGGCTGACGAGCACATAGGTGACATAGGCTGGTTCCAGCGAGCCATGGATGGTCTCATCAGGGAGTTGGCATTTTTCTTCCGTTTCCCGGTATGTGTCGGAATGTGCTTTCAGCAAGGGCTCGATTGGTAATGAGGCTGCTGAGGTCGGAGTGGTGTACTTTGGTGGTACCAACCACGGCGCTTTGGATGAGTGTTTCGGGGTTATTTCTGGTTAGACCACCCCTTGTAATTTGTACTTCTGCTGTTTGGTTGTGGTCGTTTCGACCCTCATAGTATTACCGATTCTTCGGTATTTAATGAACCCTTTTGTGTGGAACTTGGATCTCTTTTGTGTTTGCCTTATACTTTTTGATTCACTTGACTCTAGGGTGCTTAAAGGGGATGCTTTGCCGGGCATTTCGCTTTTTTCGACCAGAGCATCGTTGAAGATACGTTATTGGTTGTGAATGGTTGTTAACGCTGAATGTTGTCTTTGATGTATCGGATCTACACTTTTATAAACTCGTACCAGAACTGGTTTGGTACTGTGTTTGTGAGATGTAATAGTATAAGTGTTCCTTGGATAGCGTTTACTGGGTTAGCGAGCTTCTTTCAAGGTTTCCACTCCGTGGCATTTCCAATCCACGAAATACTCCTCAAGATTAGCTAAATCGAATATCGTCCTGACGCTTCCGCATTCTCGATCAGGTTACACCCTTTAGATATTAGTTCGGAAATTTTTATAGCGCGCTACTTCTATCCGTCTCTTGATGTGAAACGAACCATGGTTAAAGTCCTTGCTTGGACTACATGTGTCTTGTTGTGGCCAGCAACAGACAAGTTTTTGAAAATTCGAGAGAGTTGTGGAAACATAGCCGGATTGCTTTGATGATTTTCGTCGTTCGTCTGGTAAGATCAGTCAGCGATTTTGGATGGGTTGTGAGACGTCAGGTCTCAGTGTTCATCCTCCATACTGTTTTTCTCGAAATATGTGTTCGTTGACAATCGTCGTTCTTCTGGTGAAAACAGTCAACGGTTTTTGGATGGGTTGTGAGATGCCAAGTCCCAGTGTTCATCATCCGAACTGTTTCTCGAAATAAAAATCTCGAGAGTATTCTTTTTTGGAGGGGCAGGTGAACTTTTTTTATAGACGAGCTGCCTACGAACTCTATTGAGAAAGGGATCAAGGCACCTGTAGTTCTGTTATTTTTATTTTTTTATTTTTTATTTTTTGAAATTATCTTTGATTATCTTTTGGAAACGATATCATTCTTTGTAAATTCTGTCGTTTCGGAGCTGCCCTCCTTGGTAGTTGCCGTCGCTCTCTCTTTGGGAGTGACTTCCTCTTTTCTGGGTTGTTCTTTTTCCAATTTCTTGTCTTTGTTGGTTTTAGAGGCCTTGAGGTGCGGCTCTATGGTCGTGTCCGCCTTCTTGCGCTTCGGGTTATCTTTCAGTGGGATCGTTAGACTTTGGAGCTTGTGCTCGGCCAAGAAGCAGATCCGTGACTCCTTCTGATTTCCCCAAATCGTCTTAATTCCGTCTGGGGAGGGAAATTTAAAACCTAAATGGTATGTCGACGGGCTGGCACACATCAAGTTGATTCACGGGGTTCCGATTATGACGTTGTAGATTTCGGGATTGTTAGCCACATAGAAATCCACAATCTTCGTTATTCCGCCGGCATGGACCGAAAATAGGATTGTCCCATCCGTCATGGTTACTTCGCCTGTGAACACAATCAGCGACCTCGGGTTGAGTTTGACGTCAGAAAAACTGACGCCAATCCTACGGAGTGTTTCCCAGACTATTACGTCTACTGAACTTCCCGTGTCGATTAGGACTCGGGAAACATTGCAGTCATTAATGACTAGTTTCACCACTAGAGGGTCATTGTGGGGTTGATCGAGTCTTTTTGCGTCGATTTCTTCAAAAGTGATCACGTAATCATCTAAGGTAATCGGCTCTTACGGGCTTGACTTTTTGTCTCCTCTTTGCTGAAAGGTCTTTATAGACGTGACCGTGTCTCGGAGTACTGAGACCTTCCAATGATCAAGTTGACCTTTCTCCGGTTAATTGCAGGGGACTCTTCATCAGAACTCCTTCCACGTTTTGGCGCCTTTTGAGTCAACTTTCTAGGACATTTTTCGTTGGGCTGGTTTTCCTGCGTCTCAGCATTTATTTCTGTTGCTCCGAGGCTCTCTATCGTTACTGTGACTCCGAAGTCCCCTGTCAAGAACTTGGCTGCAAGTCTTCTTGGGATTGTTTTTCAATTTGCGGTCGAGTGACCATTGGCTTGGTGGAAATCGCAAAAATCTTTTTCGTCGAAGCCTGTGTTGCGAGTCCAGGTGTTCCACGATCCTTGTCCACGTCTGGCTCCATCGGGCGATCTATCTGTGCTTACTTGGTAATTGTGCGCTCCACCAGCGTCTATACCTTCGTGATTGACGTAACCGCTACTGCACCCGCTTCGTATTTTGTCGGTGCGTGGGGTGGCTGGGTTGGTACTCTGGTTGTTGGCCTTGGTGGGCATGTATCTTTTTCAGGTACTTCATCTCTTCTTCGTGGATGACGAAATTCGAGGCGCGGTGAGGGGAATACTGGATGGTCAGCGGCTTGTTGAAGTCTCAGAGATTTTCTGTTGGCCCTTGGGACAGCGAGTAGAGGTCCACATCAGATGTCGATCGGCTTATGAACAGCGAGTAATGCTTCATGAAAGCCGCAGATAGTTTATCAAAGTTATAGATTGAATCTCTTTCCAAGGGGGAGAACCATGTCAAAGCCGGTCCTTTCAAATGCTCGACGAAAAGGAGGCAGAAGCAGGCGTCTCTTTCTTCATTTTTGAACCGGGCTCGACCCATGGCTATCCGAAAAGCTGTCATGTGAACCGTTGGATCTGACGTCCCGTTGTATAATGGAATCCAGATTTTCACGGGATTGGAAGGCTTCACATCTGTGATTCGTGATGTGAACGGGATCTTCTGGGTTTCCTCCAAGACAAAATCAATGTCTGGGGCTGCACTGATGTCCTGGTTGACCTGAGAACACACTATCTTCATCTCACTTTTCACGAGGGCAAGCTTGTCTCTGAGCCATCCATTTCGCTTTTTTTGGCTCGCGGAGAATAGCATTCTGTCTGCTCGGCCTACTCTTCCTTGTTATTCGGCACGCCGTTGTTTCTCTACCCAGAGTATGTTTTCCTCATCTTCTGTGAGCTCTCGTACCTCATCTTCTGTCTCGTCTTCTGTGTCATCTTCCGTCCTCCATTCTCTTCCTCAGTTACCCTCGATGTAGGTTGATCGGTGTTTTGTCCGGTGGTGTTCTTTCGTTGCAGCGGTGGCGGCCCACATGGGTCCACCCTTATCCCGATTGGGGTTGCTCACTTGAGGTATGCCCTCCCGGTGCTACTGCTTATAGAGAGAATCTGAGACGCTTTCCTCCAAAGGTTTTGTGGGTTTGCTACGAGACTCCTCGTGGGGGAACGTTCCTTGTTCGACTTTCTTCCCGGATTGTCTCCAATTTTTGAATCACTGTTCCGTTGAGTTTTTCCTGCTCGGCTTGTCCTCCAGGAGCGTGGCTAGCATCGTCTTCAGTTCGGTCATGGAAACTGTCGCTCCACCTGAGTCGGTCGCACCGCCGGGTTGGTTGTTTCCTCCGTTGTTTCCATCAGTGTTTCTATCGTTGTTTCCGTCATTGTTTACGCCATTGTTTCTGTCATTGTTTACTCCGTCTCCAGACATTGCTTTTGTTCTTGTATCCTCTTGTTCTTAGAGTTTATAATATTTCTCGTCCCCATAGACGGCGCCAAACTGTGAGAGTCGGAACTCACACAATCAAAACTTATATTAAATGTGGGCTCGAAAATCCTATTTTAGAAGAACTCAAGGACCAGGATCGAAAGATTTTTTTATTAATATATTTTTGTCGAATACAAAGAATTTCATAAAAGCTTAATAGTATTACAATACAAAGCCTAAGTACTTGGAACGGGATGCTTTTAACCATAATACATGTTATCTATATATACTGAGTGACTTAGGGCTCCGAGATGAGCTACTACCGATGTGGGACGTCACCAAGTATAGCAATCCGCCGACTTCAACAGGTTTGGGCTTTATCCACGGCCCGTCTTCTCAGCACGTCGTCATTTGGTCCTGTACTGACCCAGCTCACCTTAGGTTTGGTCGGGTCTAATTTAAGTTTGATTTGCTGTCTTGTTCGGTTTCTGTCCCGGCCTGGTGTCCGGTTCGTGAACAGGATCATGAACAGTTTTTCGTGAACAGTTTTCCGAACCCAAGTTATGCAGGGCCACATCTTCCAATTGGATATCTTATATTCGGTTAGTGAACAGTGTTCCATGAATCATGAATAGTGTTTCGGAACACTGTTCCGAAACCGAGTATCGTCAAACCAAACTTTAAGCTCACCGCTTCGGACAAGAAATATGCAAAGAGATTGTTTGAAAGACCAGGTCGCCCAGAACCGTTCTCAATATGGCTGGCGACCAGGAGAACTGTCTTCGGGAAGATCAGGTCACCTCTTTCTTTCTCCTAAGAGTGGGCGACCTGCTTCTTCGTGTTCTGATGTCTAGAGACAGTGATCAAGTAGCCATATTCCGTACAACGGACTGCCGATCTGCTTTTTCGTATTCTGATGTCTAGAGACCGTGATCAGGTAACCATATTCCGTAAGACGGAATGGCGATCTATTTTCAGGGAGACCAGGTCGTCATTTTCTCTTTCCCGGGAGATAGAATGGGCGACCTGCCCCTTAGGGAGGGCCAGGTCACCACTCTCTCTCTCGCTCTCTCTCCCCCGGGAGTGAGAGCTGGCAACCTGCCTCTTCAAAATGAGCAGGTCGCCACCCTCTCTTCCTGGAGAGTAGGCAACCTGCATCTTCTAGTTCTGATGTCCAGAAACTATGATCAGGTCACCATGTTCCGCAATACGGACTTGCAACCTGCCTCTTTTTGGGACCAGGTCGCCATGTTCCGTAAGACGGAGAGGTCACCTGCCTCTCTTTCGGACCAGGTCGCCACGTCCCGTAAGACAGACGGGCGACCTGCCTACATTTTCTGATATCTTGAGACTAATCCTTCGAATCGATACTTAGATTCTTCGGCTTACCAATCCGGAGGTGTGGGTTTTGACCCCAACAATTAAACAAAAATCAATGTAATTAAAAACATCAATGCAACATAAAACGGTTGTAAAATCAATTAGAAAAAAAAGTTAGGAATAAGGAGATTCTCAAGTAAATCCAAATTGCAGATTTAACAAAATGTTAGGACTTTGTTAAGAGCTGTTCTTATACTTGAAACACAATTTTAAAATTAATCAGCTTTCTTTGCAGTCTAATGTCTAAACCTAGAATCCCAAATTTTTTTTACTAAATCAATTAATTCAAACAAGCACTAAGTGAAATTATATCTTTGCATATATGTATTTTTTTTGTTCAAACAATTCAAATAACTATATTTTTGTGTCTAACAATTAAACCTTGTGAAACCTAAGTTCAAATTCTAGGTCGCGAACATATAATAAGCATTAAACATAATCTAGATGGAATAACTCTATGAACGTATAATCCAAATCACTTCTTTCACTCCTTCTATTATAGCAATGTACTCGGCCTCTTTTGTTGACAAACCCACCACTGGCTGCAGGCATTATTTCCAACTCACAGTATTACTACTGACTGTGAAAACATACCCATTGATTGATCTTCTTTTATCCAAGTCACCAGCAAAATCAGAGTCATTGTAACCCTGAACATCAAACTCTTTCCCTTTTGTAAACACCAAGGTCTTTTGTGCCTTTCACATAACACAATAACCATTCACAGCTTCCCAATGCATATTACCTGGTTTACTCATAAATTGACTAATAAGTTCAAGAGCATACGCCACATCTGGTCGAGTACCAACCATGATACTGCCTACAGCGCTAGCATACAAAGTCTTCTCTGTGTGAATACACTATTCAATATGTTTCACAGATGCAAGCTTATAATGATCTTTTACAGGTGTAGAGATACTCTTCACTTCATCCATCTCAAAGCGTCGGATAGCTTTATCAAGATAGTTAGACACAGCTCCAATATTCCTTTTTCTCTGTCACGCTTGATTCTATGCCCAAAATTCGACTTGCAGGTCTTGTGTCCTTCATTTCATATTCATCACTCAAAACATCCTTTAGCTTTTAAACCTCTGACTTCTGCTTTGCAACTAGATGCATATCATCGACGTAGAGAAACAGATACACATAATACTCTGGACCAACTTCTTTCACATAGACACATGAATCTTGATCACTTCTGATAAACCCTTGACCGATGATGAATGTGTTATACCTTTTATTCCACTGACATGATGCCTGCTTTAAATCACACAGGGATTTTCTCAAGAGACAGACCTGATTCTTCTTTGAATCTTGTTCATAACCTTCTGGTTGCTCTATGTATAGGCTCTGCTCAAATTTTCCATGTAAGAAAGTGGTTTTAACATCCATTTGCTCCAGCTCAAGGTCCTTATTAACCACTGCTGACATAAGAAATCGAATTGAGATGTGTTTAATAACTGGTGCAAAAACTTCTTCATAATCAATGCCCTCTCTATGAGTGAATCGTCTAGCTACAATCCTAGCCTTATAACGCTTGTCCTCCACACCAAGGATGCCTGGCTTAATTTTGTATAACCATCTACATGAGAAAACCTTTTGGTCATTTGGTCTATCAACAACATTCCACGTTCTGTTCTTCTCAAGAGAGACATACTCATCTGACATTGCACCATTCCACAAATCCCTATCCCTATCATTCACTGCTTCATGATAACATTGTGGTTCCTCTATGTCAATTTCCTCTCCAGCTACCAAAGCACAAGCTACGTTCGAATAATCATCCATCCACGCAGGTAGAACAGGTTATCTTCTCACATGATCCTTTGTGAACTGATAACTTGACAAATTCCTCACAGGTTCAGATACTGCACTTGTTGACATTTCATTTGTTACAATCTCTGAATCTTTCAAGACTTTTTTCCCCTGATGAGGAAGCTTCACCTGAGGAAGAAACTCCACCTGTTTAAGAATCTAAGATCCTTGGGACTTCTCCATTCTGAACCAATGTTTTTGTCTGAGGCTGAACAGTTTCTGAATTCACATCCTTGAACATCTTCTGTTCATGAAAAACAACATTCCTGCTAATCACACACTTCTCCGAATCCAGCAGCCAAACCTTCTGTCCTTTTACCCCTTGAAGATATCCCAGAAAAATACCTTTCAAAGGTTTTGGTTTCAACTTTCCTTGATCTTGATGAACATACACAACTGAACTGAATCTCCTCAGATGATGATAACCAGGTTTCCTATTAAGCCAGAGCTCTTCAGGCACATTATAATTAATCGCAGAGCATGGATATCTGTTCACCATATATGCTACAGTAGCATCTGCCTCTGCCCAACATTCTTCCCCTAAACCTGATTCACTGAGAAGACATCTGACCTTTTCCAAAACAGTTCAATTTATCCGCTCAGCTACAGAGTTGCTGAGGTGTATAGGTACATGTGCGATGACAATCAATACCTTGTATTCTGCAATATTCATCAAACTTGAGATTACAAAACTCCAAACCATTGTCTGTCTTCAGAGTTTTTACCTTCTTATTTACTTGATTCTCCACAAGTTCTTTCCACTCACAGAATCTTTCAAATGTCTCATCCTTCGTCCTGAGAAACATAAGCCAAACCGTTCTTGTCTTATCGTCAATAATGGACAGAAAGTACTGCTTCCCTGAAAGAGATGGAGTAACATTTGGTGACCCCCAAAGATCTGCATGAACATATCGCAAGACATCTTCTAAAACATGTCTACCAACATTGAAACTTAATTTCTTTGCTTTCCCCATAACACAGTGCTCACAAAAGTCTAGATCAACAATGTCTTTCTTTCCGATTAGGCCTTTTCCAGTCCGGACCTACATGTTGTTTAGATTCATATATCCTAAATGACTGTGCAACAGAGCTGTCTTACTCAACTGTGCTTCGACATTGCAGCTTTCACCAACAACTGTCTCACCAACTAGAAAATACAGTCCACCATGAAGTTTACCACGAAGAGCCAACTTTCCATTCTTGTAGAAACTCACGACACCATCTCCACCTTGATGAGTGTATCCGCGCTCATCTAACATCCCAGTATAGATCAAGTTCCTTCTTAAGTTCGGAACATACCTGAAATTCTGCAATGTTTTGATAATGCCTCCGTGAGTGCTTAGCCTGATAGTTCCACTGCCTCATGATTGAACAGTCCGATCATCACCCAGTAAGATCAACATTGGATTAATCTCTTTAAAATTTGAAAACCATTCCCTTCAAGATGTCATATGAAGGGTACAGCCTGAATCAATGACCCACTTATCATTCCTTTTTGCTGATCAACATACAAAGCTTGAGAGAGTACCAATTTCTCAGTAATAAGTCCAGCTTCTTCTTGGCTTTAAAACCACATACTTCTTTTCCTGGCATAACAATCTGCTTCGGTTTCTATTTCCCTTGGAATCCTTCCAATTTCTAGAAACATATCTTCCACTCTCATTTGTATATAGAACAGCTCCTGTTCCTTTATCAGACCCAATCATCTCTATAATCTCACGTTCTCTGGACTTTGCTGCCGAGATAACTTCTTTCAATGTTAACGATTCTCTTCCATACTTAAGAGTATGTTTCAATTGATCAAAGTTTACAGGTAGCAAGGTAAAGAGTAAAATTGCCTGCACTTCATCTGAGATATTATCCTTCAAGCTACCCAACTCTGCAATTATCTTCAAGAAGTCGTCTACATGTTGATCTATACTCTCTGATTCTACCATCTTGAAAGTACAGAATTTTAACTGCAAATGTATGAGATTTGGTAACGAACTTTCCATATACAAATAATTCAATAGAGCCCAAATCTAAGCAGTTGAATCATCAAGGTTAATCTTTCGAAGAACCTTATCACCCAGATTCATCACAATCAGATTCTTAGCCTTTTCAGACCTCTTGATCTTAACGAGATCAGGAGTCACCTTCGTTAACAATTCCGATGATGATTTTTCATCATCTCCTTCTTCAGACTGTTTCCCTTCACCCTTCGTCAATGGAACCTCCATCTCAAGCCTGTCAACAAATCTTTCAATCCTAAGTATCCTAGATGCGCCACCATTCGTATCTTCTATAAGGAGAAGTCACCGGTGCCGTCAAAGATTCTGATGCAAGGCATAAACATGGTTTCACCCGATAAGCTGGGCTTTGATACCACTTTGTTAAAATTCACCATGAATTTACAATCACACAAGACTCACAAACTTGATATCAAGAAATCAATAATGCGTAAATGAGACGACACGATTTTGTTTACCCAGTGTATGCATTCGATGTGAAGAACTACTCACTGGAGCCAGATCAATCTGGCAATTCACTCAAAGGAGAAGTTACAGCTCAATACACGAGTAATTAACATCAATGGAGTTATAGAATCTCCTTGATAGTTTGTACATAAGATAAGCAAAGAAGAAGATTACAATAGACTTATATACATTCGGTCTAATACCGGTTAACTATACATAAACTCGGTTTATCTTCAATCCCACCTGATTTAAACCAATTTGGAAAATTGAATCAGCTTCTTCTACACATAACAACTAGGATGTCCAAGTTAAGGCAAGAATTACCATATGTAGGATCGGTTATGACCATTATATTAGCTGGAGCTTTATTCCGAGCGGTCCAAGCAAGCACACACGACGAAAGGCTGCAGGAACCTGGTTCTGAAACTAAAGATTTGAGACTCTCTATTAATCAAGGAAAACTGTAGAAAAGCACAAGGAAGCGAGGATATTAACCATAGGGACGATATTAAGAATGCTACACGACGCGACGAAAGGCTGCAGGAACCTGTTTCTGAAACTAAAGACCTGAGACTCTCTATTCATCAAGGAAAACATTAGAAAATCACAAGGATGAGAAGATATTAACCGTAGGGGACAATGTTAAAAACAATTCCAGTGGAAGAGACCACTCGCAAGAGTTCATGGGAAAGTCTGCTAGTATACCAATTGCAGTGATGGTGAGAGGGCCAGAGTAGCCTGAATTCTCAAAAAACCATTTAATACACGGACCGACCCGTCGACCATCAAATTATACGCGTGGCCCATTAGTTGTATATTACCGCATGGACAGACAACTTTTCCTTCTTCTTTTTTTTTTCAAGAACCCATGGCCTAGTAGTTGGCCCAAATAAAAGTTGCACAATTGGTAAACAAAATTTTGTCTCCTCGAAAAGTAATTCCCATCAATTTCCCGTCAAATTTAAATTTGGAAATTGTTAGGTCGGAAATTGAAAGTTATTGCAAAACGGTAGGAAATTTCTCATTAAAATTTGTTAGTGGAAAAATGTTAGAAAATCAGATGGGAATTACCCTTTTTATTAAAAATGGAAATTAGTCCTAATTTTTCTCAACATTTTCCTACCGATTCCCAACAGCGATACTCTACAGGTGATGGGAAATGTTTTGCCACCATTTTTCCATATTTCCGCATAAAATATAAGTAATATGTAACATTAAAAATAAGTAACACAAGACAAATCAAATAAATTGATTATCATATCTTAACTTTCAAAAATATGTAATTATAACTATATAAAAATATAAATTTAAATGATTAGATTATTAAAAAACAAATAGAATTAAGCATCAAAACTTTTTTAAAACCTTTTTTTTTACAGTCACTTTTCCTCAAAATTATTAAATATTCTGTGTCAATCAGTGTTTTCTGCTTCTGTGAATACTTTTTTCGCCGATGATCTTTGCATTATATTAAGCTATAGCTTTTTAAGTAATTATTCAATTATCGATAAAAAACTGGAATTTAAAATTTTTTTGGAATCTTGTACGGAGGGAAGAGTAATTATATCAAGAAAAACGTTTCCTTGACCTTTTTCTTGCTTCTTATGTATTCTTCATTTTCTCAAACTATTATCGTCCATGTAATTTATTTAGTGCTGTTTCTGGTGCTCATTAATTCTGAATTTTATGAGAAGATACTGAAGCTGAAGCAAGGCCAAACCGTTGTTAATGACGGAAGGTTTTCATTGGTGATAAAATGGTTAATGTACTGTCCAGAACAAAATTTCACAAACACACGACATCTTTATCTTTTTCTTTTTTTTTTCATCTGAGAATCATTTCATTAAAACTTCAAAGGATACAGAGGGATACAAAAGATTACAACCAAACCTCCTTACAAAAAACAAGCGACATGCCAAGGATAATAGACTACCAAACCTAGATGAAATTATAATTACAGGAAGAGAGGCAGGCAAACATTAAAAGAACTAAGAAGAGGATAAGGTGCTTTCAACTGCAAACAAGCTTGTCAACCATGAAGGAGGTTTAGAAGCTACATACGACTGCAACAATTCCAAACCTGTCACACTTTGTGCAATGAAAGCAGCTCCTCTATTAGCCTCTTTAGCTTCAACCACAATCCTCCAATCCAAAATATGGTTAAGACATACACCTAATTCCAACCCATAGAACATATATGTAGGCCATGTTGCAGGTTTTAATACTGCTCCAACCAATCTCTTATCTCTGAGGCAAAAATAACCTTGTTGAGCTTGTGATACGCCATGCTAGAGATCACCCAGCTTAGCGTGATGAAATTAGCTTCATCCTGCGAGGTTTACGGTTTTAAACGACACAAAGTTCTTTATTTCTGGCTTAAACCACATAGCCGTCTAATTTTGACGATTTCCTTTTAATCCGTACCTAAACCAAGTTAAAATCATACTTAAACCCGATTTTCAATTGAAATCTGGTATACGACCAATGATTTCGATGATTAACCAAAAATCAAAATTTTAAACCAAAATCAAACCTTAAACCAAAAAATCAAAACTTTTAACCCAAAACACAAATATTAAACCCGATTCTTAACCGAAATAAAAAAAACCCCGAAATTACTCGCTCAAGAACCCTAATTTTCGAAGATTGAGCGAAGATCTATGCGATTTAAAAATGAGGTAATTTCTGTGCTTTTGTATATTTGATTTAGAATACCGACGATCTCTCCGATTTATAACATCTGATTTTTCGATTTAGAACAACGATTTTTGTTTTTTTTGCTCATTTCATTCGTAAAAACAGAGAAATTGGTTTTGAAATTGGTCTTTAAGACGAAATCATCGGGTTGCTTGGTACTCTTAACTCAAGGATTCTTCTTCCTTGTATTGCAGTGATGATGAATCTGTTAATGACCATAGTGTTCAAAGTATATCAACGGAGATGTCAGAGCAAGCGATGGATGAAGAAGCTACATATAGATATCAGTTGGAGATTGAGGAAGCAGTTGCACAATACGAAGGTGAGCCTCGGATTCGTCACAATGTCTGTCCAGATAGTGAGAGTGAAGATGAGGATGTCCCAATTGTTAACATGAAGAGATCGCATCAGATTCAAAGGAGGCGTGGTGGTGCTCTATTTGTAGGGAAAGTTTACGCAAGTGGTGTTGCTTATAAGGAAAATGTTTTGGATTTTGCTTTGAGTACTGGATACAACATCAAGCAGTATCGGTGGGATCAAACGAAGCTTGGTTACAAATGTGGATCAGACAAATGTCCATGGAGGGTTTATTGTTCAGTAAACAAGGGCAAGAACAGATGGGAGATCAAGAGGTTAATAGTGCCACACACTTGCAATCCAAATGGAGCTTGTGAGATGTTAACAGATCCTATTATTGCACGCTTATTTGTTAACAAGATAAGAGAAGATCCGGTGTACTTTATGCCTAAGAGGATTCAAGAAATAATTAGAGATATGTATAGAGGGATTTCAGTTACAAGAAATCACTGTCAAGAGGGAAGAAAAAAGGCTTTGAGGTGGATCAAGGAAGAGTATGAAGATCAGTTTGCACACATTAGAGGCTATTTTGAACAAATCCTGAAGACAAATCCCGGATCAACTGTAGAAGTTGTCACTAAACGAGGAGCAGATGGTGAAGACATATTTGAGAGGTTTTATGTGTGCTTTGCCACACTGAGAGACTCATGGAAAAAAAATTGTCGACCTTTTATTGGAGTTGACAGTACATTCCTTAGAGGAACAACTAAAGGAATGCTTCTTGTAGCTCAGGGACGAGATGCAGACAACTGCATATATCCCATAGCATGGACTGTAGTTGAAGTGGAAGACGAGGTAAGTTGGGTCTGGTTTATTAAGAAGCTGCAAGTTGATTTGGAGTTAGGGGATGGAGCTGGTTTCATCATAATGTCAGATAGGCAAAAGGTATGTTCCTTATTTAGAATTAATGTCTTATGAAATGCAAAATGAATGGTCATTGACTATTTTGTGTTGTCTTCTCATAGGGTCTGATCAATGCTGTGCACAAGGAAATTCCGAAAGCTGAGCACAGAAAATGTGTTAGACACATTTACCAGAATATTAAGGCGCACCACGGGAAAAAGTTGGAGTTGAAGCCATTCATTTGGCAGTTGGCTTGGAGTACCAACGAGACAGAGTATAGAAAAAATCTTGACAGGATCAAAGACTATGATGAAGAGGTATACAATGATGTTATGAAGAGAGATCCAAAGTCATGGTGTTTAACTTTCTACAAGATAGAAGGTAATTGCTGTGAGGATGTGGAGAACAACTCTGTTGAATCATTTAACAACACAATTGTTACTCCAAGAGAGAGACCAGTTATGCCAATGTTGGAGATGATCCGAAGACTTGCAATGGTTCGTATTAACACTAGATTTATCATTGCTAAGAAGCACCAAGGTATGTGCACACCATATGTGAAGGAAACACTTGATGAAACTCTTGATGATGCTCAGAAAAGCAAAGTGTATCCAGGAAGCACAGGGATATATGAGGTTGAGGTTAAGGGCCAATACGAGTCTGTTGACATGCGTAAGAAGGAATGTACATGTTGCAGATGGCAGATTAGTGGAATCCCGTGTGCTCATGCGTATGGAGTGATTCTATACACTAAAGATAATCCAGATAAGTATGTTTCTAACTGGTTTCATACATCTCGTTGGAGAGACACATATGAACAGGCGCCTGAACCAGTAAGAGGACCAGATTCTTGGATTCGTGGTGATATTGCATTGGTAAGTGAAGATCCGGAGAGGAAGAAGAAGAATACGAAAGAGAAAAGAAAAAGGTCGGTGAATGAATCTCCAACCAAGAAGAAGAAGAAGAAGAAGAGTTCTAAGGAAGAAGATAATGTTGTTGAGTCTCATGGTCCGGATAAGGCCAGAAGACATATGCATTGCAAAAATTGTGGAGGACAAGGCCACAATAAGCGGACACGCTCAAAGAGTAAAAAGGTAAGTTATATGATATTGGTGTTTTATAATGTTTTCCATGATAGAATGGGGATGTTATAAGCTTACATTGTTGTTTCAGGATCATGGTGGAGAATGCTCTACACAGCCACTCTCTCAACCACTCTCTCAAGTTGATGATGTGTGAAGTGGATCATGGTTTAGAAGTCATTATCTAACTAGTTTTTAATCGGCTTTGGTGGTGTGTTTTTGCTCTTCTAATTTGAATGTTTTTTTTTTGGTTTTGGCCTCTTAGAAGAGTACTCGGATGTATGGTGACATTATGACCTCTTTTGTTTTCAATTTAAAACATTTAGTCAGTGATTTGGTTTAAATGAAATGAAGATGGATCATTGTGTTTGATTTGGTTTAAAAAAATGATCATATATGTTTGAGAGCTACACAATCAAAGAAAATCATTGGTCATTTAAGTACTCAAGAGATTCAACATAAACAAAGAGAGTCAAGATACTAATTTGAAATAAAATGCATCACAAAAACAAAAAAAATGCATCACAAACCCACTGACTCAACACATAACCTAGGATAAACTAACCAAATAGCTTTTCAAAGCAAACCATGATAACAACCCCAACGACAACCACGATACACAATGCCTTCCAAATTCCTCTCTTTGCATTCAATATTTCTACTTCAATCCTCTCAATCAGTCTCTCTTCCACCTCAATTCCCATCTGCTCAAGCTTCTTTCTCTCACACTCTATACTCTCATTCATGACCTGCTTCATTTGCAGCAGCTCTTCTTCAAGCGATTTTGACTTCAAATCACCAGACACTTCATCGACCCATTTGAAAATATGACCATCATTCGTCAACTAATACAAATCCCAAAAACAGAATCGTGAATCAATAGGTTTCATAATCATAAGCATCAAATTGTGTGGTCAAGACATAATTTTATATCAAAGTACCCGATTATCTGCAGCATATGAACAACGATAATACATTCGACCTGGATTGCGACTACTCTTTGACTTTAGCTCCACAACTGTGTGACCACACCAACAGATCTTCGGTGGTGGGATCCCGGCGACTCTTCCATACACGTTTCCAGATGAACTCGACGAACCAGCAGACTGGGTTACTTGGAGATTCGATTTCGACCTCATCCTAACTCGACCAATGATTCAATTTCAGAGTGAAATTTTGGTGTTTGAATTTTTTTTTTTTTTTTTTGCTCCTTTCACGGTGAGAAATGTGAAAGGGGGAATAATCAGGTTTAATAATTTTTTTTTGAATTAAAAGTTTTGATGTTTTGGTTTAAGGTTTGATTTTGGTTTAAGGTTTGATTTTGGTTTAAAATTTTGATTTTTGGTTAATCATCGAAATCATTGGTCGTATACCAGATTTCAATTGGAAATCGGGTTTAAGTACGATTTTAACTTGGTTTAGGTATGGATTAAACGAAAATCGTCCAAATTAGACGGCTATGTGGTTTAAGCCAGAAACAAAGAACTTTGTGTCGTTTAAAACAGTAAACCAAGTTTTGTGTATCTAAAGTAAGATGTCAAAGTTCCGTATGTGCAGAGCTGGTTTTTAAAGTTTATGTGTAACTGTACCCCGTATTCCCCTCTAAAAGACTACAAAAACACTAAAAAGACTCTATAAACAAGACTTATATCATGGCTAAAAACACTAAAAACCATGATATTTCAACAATCTATTCATTTTACTTATATTTCTAAGCTCTTAGGGAAATGTTCCTTTTCAATCTTTTTCAGTGAATGACATGAATTGAAACTTTCTTTACTAAGCTTTCTTTTCTTTCTAGATAGATCTCTTCTCTTTTACTTACTTTGGCCATTTTTAGGCTCTTCTTTTCTTTTCTTTTTGAACTTAGAGATCTACCATTTTTTCCTTCTTATTTTCACTTAAAGCTTTCTTTTAAACATTTGCTTGCCATCCAATTCAAACTAAACTTCCCTTTTTCTCTCCTAAACCTCCATTTTCTTTCACATTCCCACAAACTTTTGAAATGTTCACAATCATTCTTTCCTTTTAAGAAACAAGCCCAACCCCCAACTTAACTAACCTAAGCATATATCTAACTCAATGATTTGTGAGCTAGTTCTACATGAATGCCAAGAATTGCCGTTATAAACCTAACACTTTATGCTAAGTTCAATCAAAGGATAAGGCCTCACAGGCACACAAGAAAATTGGGTAGAAAGAAGGTTTAGTTCAGTGTGTGGTTAACTGTTCCAAAGATGGAAATCAGCTACTTGAGCTAGCAAGAGAGTGGTAGGAAGGATAAAGATAGACCAAGTATATGTATTGTATCCATGAGTCTTTCTCAAATGCACAAGCATGATAATTGAAGTCAAAATTAAGGTTATTATAAATAGGAAGGGATTAAATTAACGAATGTTTCAACCAAGCCAAGAAATACAAGACAAATTGTCCAAGTATGATGCTTCCTTAATTTCAAACTTGCATTGATGCATCAAGAACCACTAACTATAGCATTCAATCAAACTCTTAAGATGTCATTCAACAAGGAAATCCTATCATTGTTCCCTATGCAAGTGGAATGCATTCCTAATATGCAACTAGATTCAATCCTAAAAAGAAAGAAATATATGATTCTACATGATTTTTTCTGTGTGGTTTCTCAAAAATTTCTATTTTTGTTCCAAAATCATAACTATTCACCATGCAAGACTCAAATACATAAAACAAAACAGAACACAAGGTGAGATAGGAGGCCTCTCCCCCCAAACTTATTTCACACAGTCCCTTGTGTGAGAATATACTTGAAAGACAAGACCTAAAGATAAAAGAAAAATGCAAAAATGAAGTCACACTAACAAAGATAAGAGTTAAGAGGTACTTGGAGTTTGGATGAAGTGTGAGGAGTGGGAGGGTCTTATGAGAAGGGTAGAGACTTGGAAGTAAAAGGTGAAACTCTCCCAAACATTGTTCTTGCCTTCTTGTCCCATTCCATTGACCCAACCTTTTTCAAAACATTTCAAAAACATACACAAAACAAAATAAAAGTGATAGGGATAGAGATATATACAAAAGATTCCATGGGACTTCCTCCCAAGTGAGCTTGTTTATAGTTCTACCTTGACTTTCGTTTCACTTGCTAGTGAGGATTTGGATTTGGCCTGCCTTCCAAAAGTGATGGTCAGGACTTGAGAGAGAAGTTCTTGAAGCTTGATAGGGTGTCCTTGAAGCTCAGGACTGATTAAGGTCTTGACACTTGAGAATGGTGTAGACTTTCCCTTGCACCTGATCTTCTATTCAATGGCTCCATCCTTAAGCTTCAAGGGGTATAAGCCAAGAGTGTTGGGAGGTAGATCAATTGAGGGATGCTGAGGTTCTTTCATCTTTTTCTTGTCCTCAAGAGTGGCCTTTGTGACTCTACCTAACCCCTTCTTTTGAGCACTTCCAATGTGGTCACCAAATAAGCCTTGTAGACTCTCACGATCCAAAATTTTCTCTTCATATTCTTCAACCTTTGGAGACTGATCATTGACCACATTAAAACTTTAACCTTGTCAGCTCTATCATCTTTGAAATTCAGCTCCCCAATGGTTATAGTTCCACAATATGCAGAAGTGATAACTTGAATGGGGTAGGAGAACTTGTTGTTTATATGGTGGAGAGTCATCTTATTGTTTGGGAAGTCAAAAGAGGCTCAAACAGTTGTGAGAAAAAGTCTTTCAAGAATCAATGCGACTTTCTTATTATCAACCATGTCCAAAACAGTGAGGTCTACTGGAATTCTGAAATCCTGAACCTTCATAGGGTAATCCTTGATGAGTTCAACTAAAGACTTAGAAGAAGCATCCCCAAACATGATAGAAGATGTGTGAGCTTTCATATCTTTGATCCATAGACTCTTCACCATCTCAAAAGATATCACATTCGCACTTTCACCAGAATCAACAAGAGCGTCATCAAGCTTTAAAGATCCAAGAGAACAAGGTATTGTGAGCTTCCCTTGATCTTCAGGCTTGGGAAGTGAGGTTGGTGTGACTTGAGGCTTTGTAGGTGCTGTATAGATTCCCATAAGCTCTTCAACCTTGTCTTTGTTGGCTAGAATGTCCTTAATGAGCATCATTTGGAGATGAGCTTCATGCATATTCCCCATATTAGGTACTTCAACACGAATCTCACTCATATCTTTCCTAAACTTGGAGATGACTTTCTTTTGAGCTTTAGTGAGGAATATTCCTGTAAATGGTAACTTGGGTTCATAAGGAGGGGGTTTAACTTCAGGGGTTTCTTCCTTTTTAATGATCTTCAAGACCTCTTTCTTATTCCTATGTCTCTCTTCCACTTTTACAATCCTTCCAGTAACTGAATTTTCAACACTAGAGCCATGAAGAAGTCTGGAGATCTCCTCTATTGCCCTTTCATTCTCATCAGGTTGGCTGTTTGTCATAGCTCTTGAAGAGTTAGTGGATTCTACCTCATTACTATCATGAGAGAAGACAACATTGCATTACTCATTGGGGTTAGTTTCTGATTTTCTTCGTAGGATTTTCTTGGTAGGTTTCCACTTGGTCCTTTAGAGCTAGAAAAAATCTGAGAAACTTTGAGGTCCATGATTTTCACATGGGAAGCCAAGCTTTAGATCTTCCCATTAATGTCATTTACATCCCATCCATCTTGGTGTGTACCTCAGCAAAATCCTGACAAATGTCAGCATGGTATTTGTTATGTCCAACCCTCAACTACCCGACCTATGATAAGGAGTTATACGCATTAGTCAGGTCACTGGAAAATGGCAACACCATCTATTCAGCAAGCAGTTTTTGATCCACACCGATCATGACACACTCAAGTATCTACGAGGCCAAACCAACCTGAATAAGAGGCATGCACGGTGGCTTGAATTCGTGGAGACATTTCCGTACGTGATCAAGTACAAGAAAGGGAAGGAGAACAGTGTTGCCGATGCCTTATCCAGAAGACACACACTTATCTCAACCATGGAGACTAGGATCATGGGATTTAACCATCTCAAGGAGCTCTACCCTGAAGCCGCAACTTCGGAGAAATCTTCCAACAATGCAACGAGGTGCTTTCGGTCCTTATTTTAAACATGACAGTTTCCTTTTCAGGAATATGAGACTGTGCGTCCCTCAAAGCTCAATGCGAGAGCTACTGGTTGGAGAAGCCCATGGAGGTGGCCTCATGGGACACTTTGGGATGAACAAGACCCAGAGTGTACTGCTGGAGCACTTCTTCTGGCAACACCAAAGGAGAGATGTGGAATGGTTCTGTTCTAAATGCAGTACCTGCTTGAGTGTGAAATCAAGGTAAGATCCCCACGGTCTCTATATACCTTTACCTATTTCTGACATGCCTTGGGTAGATTTGTCTATAGATTTTGTGTTAGGTTTGCCCAAAATCAAGAACAAAGACTCGATCTTTGTAGTGGTTGATCGGTTCAGCAAGATGGCCCATTTCATACCATGTAACAAGGCGAATGATGCCACCCAAACTGCGGGTATAGTTTTCAAAGAAGTAGTTAGACTACATGGACTTCCAAGGACCATCATCTCGGACTGTGTTTCAAAGTTTTTAAGCCATTTCTGTATGACCCTCCGGAGGAAGCTCAGAACCAAACTGCTTTTCTCCACCATGTGCCACCCTCAAACCGAAGGACAGACCGAAGTCACTAATCGTACCTTGTCCACTCTACTAAGAGCCACAGTCGATAAAAACTTACGTAATTTGTTGGAGTGCTTACCCTTACTAGAATTTGCTTATAATCGTATACCCCACTCTACTACTAAGTTGTGTCCTTTTGAGATTGTGTATGGTTTCAAGCCACAGACTCTTCTAGACTTAGTGTCAATCACCACCCAAAAGGAGGGCCAGATCAACCAGAACGGAGTGACAAAGACCGAGACAATCAAGAAGTTATATGCAAAGGCGAAAGAAAACATGGATAAGAGGAATGAGAAGACTAAAGCTAGCTCGGACACGAACCACAAGGAAGTAGTACTCGAACCAGGCGACTATGTATGGGTCCACATGCGATCAGACAGATTTCCACAAGAAAGGAAAGACAAGCTGGAACCAAGAGGAATTGGACCATTCAAGATTAAGAAGAAGATCAACGACCATGCCTACCAACTAGACCTACCAGGTGAGTTCAAAATTTCTTCAACCTTCAATGTGTCTAACTTAGTTCCTTTGAATGCAGATGAAATAGTTCTGAGGTCAGAACCTTCTGAAGAGGGAGAGGATGATGTATCCCTCGGAAGCAACAAGGGGTCCGTAGGACAACCTAAGCCCGCGCCGACTATACCGACCATGCGATCCCGGCCCATGACAAGTTCCGGAGCTAGAACCTTACAAAGGGAGTTCGACCAGACCATAAACAACATGATGGCCGAACATGAGGTTGATGACCTGGTCCATCAAATGAGTCAAATAAGCCTTATCAAGAAGACGGACCAGCCCAAACAAGACAAGGGTAAGGACCAAGCCGGTCCATCTCCAGAACCAGGACAAGACCAAGACCCAGAAGGCCCACCGCGGATCCAGGATTACATGACATCATAGTCGGTCCGCAAAATGCACATTCAGCGCATAGGTCAAAGGTACTTTCCATATGGCCATTCTTAGCCACTAAATGTCTGTTTTAAGTATTTGAGGACGTGCAATTCTTTTTGTGATCCTCATGGGACTTCTTACAGTTCAATATTCCCCTTTTTGGTATACTAGATTGTCTTGATTAACAGTATCTCCCAATGAATGATAAACAAGGTATATATACTTCCTATTCCTCATTTTGGAGTCCCATAATGCGTATGTCTAGTAGTATTCATTGTCATGGCCATTCTTACCCACTAAAATTCTGTTTTAAGCATTTGAAGAGATGCAATTTTTTGTGTGATCCTCATGGGACTCCTTACAGTTCAATATTCCCCTTTTTGGTCTACTACATGTTGTTGATTAACGGTGTCTCCCAATGAGATAGAAACAAGGTATATATGCTTCCCATTCCTCATTGAGGAGTCATATATTGTGTATTCTAATGGTATTAATTTTGATGGCCATTCTTAGCCACTAAAAGTCTGTTTTAAGTATTTGAGGACATGTAATTCTTTTTGGGATCCTCATGGGACTCCTTACAGTTCAATATTCCGCTTTTTGATTAAAGGTCTCTCCCAATGAATGAGAAATAAGTTATATATGCTTCCCATTCCTCATTTAGGAGTCCCGTAATGCGTATTTCCAGTGGTATTCATTGTCATGGGCATTCTTACTCATTAAAATTCTGTTTTAAGCATTTGTGGACATGCAATTCCTTTTGTGATCCTCATGGTACTTATTAGAGTTTGATACTCTTCTTTTTGGTCTACTAAATGTGGTTGATTAACGGTGTCTCCCCATGAATGAGAAATTAGGTATATACACTACCCATTCCTCATTTAGGAGTCCCATAATGCGTATTTCTAGTGGTATTTATTGCCATTGCCATTCTTACTCATTAAAATTCTGTTTAATGCATTTGAGGACATGCAATCCCTTCTGTGATTCTCATGGGACACATAAGAGTTCCATACTCCTCATTTTGGTCTACTAGATGTGGTTGATTAACGGTGTCTCCCAATGAATTTGAAACAAGGTTTATATGCTTCCCATTCCTCATTTAGGAGTCCCATAATGCGTATTTCTAGTGGTATTCATTGTCATGCTCATTCTTACTCATTATACTTCTGTTTTAAGCATTTGAGGACATGCAATTCCTTCTGTGATTCTCATGGGACTCATAAGAGTTCCATACTCATCTTTTTGGTCTACTAGATGTGGTTGATTAACGGTGTCTCCAAACGAATGAGAAACAAGGTATATATGCTTCCCATTGCTCATTTAGGAGTCCCATAATGCGTATTTCTAGTGGTATTCATTGTCATGACCATTCTTACTCATTAAAATTCTGTTTTAACCATTTGAGGATATACAATTCCTTTTAGGATGGTCATGTTACTCATAAGAGTTTCATACTCCTCTTTTTGGTCTACTAGATGTGGTTGATTAACGGTGTCTCCCAATGAATGAGAAACAAGTTATATATGATTCCCATTCCTCATTAAGGAGTCCCATAATGCGTATTTCTAATGGTATTCATTGTCATGGCCATTCTTAGCCACTAAAATTATGTTTTAAGTATTTGAGGACATGCAATTGTTTTTGTGATCCTCATGGGACTAATTAGAGTTCCATATTCCTCTTTTTGGTCTACTAGATGTTGTTGATAAATGGTGTCTCCCAATGAATGAGAAACAAGGTATATATGCTTCCCATTCCTCATTTTGGAGTCTCATAATGCGTATGCCTAGTGGTATTCATTGTCATGGCCATTCTTACCCACTAAAATTCTGTTTTAAGCATTTGAAGAGGTGCAATTCTTTGTGTGATCCTCATGGGACTCCTTACAGTTCAGTATTTGTCCTTTTTGTCTACTAGATGTAGTTGATTAATGGTGTCTCCCAATGAATGCGAAACAAGTTATATATGCTTCCCATTCCTCATTAAGGAGTCCTATAATGCGCATTTCTAATGGTATTCATTGTCATGGCCATTCTTAGCCTCTAAAAGTCTGTTTTAAGTATTTGAGGACATGCAATTCTTTTGGTGATCCTCACGGGACTCATTACAGTTCCATATTCCTCTTTTTGGTCTACCAGATGTAGTTGATTAACGGTGTCTCCCAGTGAATGAGAAACAAGGTATATATGCTTCCCATTGCTCATTTTGGAGTCACATAATGCGTATTTCTAGTGGTATTTAATGTCATGGACATTCTTAGCCACTAAAATTATGTTTTAAGTATTTGAGGACATGCAGTTCTTTTTGTGATCCTCATGGGACTAATTACAGTTCCATATTCCTCTTTTTGGTCTTCTAGATGTTATTGATTAACGGTGTTTCCCAATGAATGAGAAACAAGGTATAGATGGTTCCCATTCCTCATTTTGGAGTCCCATAATGCTTATTTCTAGTGGTATTCATTGTAATGGTCATTCTTACCCACTAAAATTTTGTTTTAAGCATTTGAGGAGATGCAATTCTAGTGGTATTCTACTTTTTTTGTCTATTAGATGTAGTTGATTAACGGTGTCTCCCAATGAATGAGAAATTAGGTATATATACTTCTCATTCCTCATTTAGGAGTCCCATAATGCGTATTTCTAGTGGCATTTATTATCATTGTCATTCTTACTCATTAAAATTCTGTTTTAAGCATTTGAGGACATGCAATTCCTTCTGTGATTCTCATGGGACTCATAAGAGTTCCATACTCCTATTTTTGGTCTACTAGATGTGGTTGATTAACGGTGACTCCCAACGAATGAGAAACAAGGTATATATGCTTCCCGTTGCTCATTTAGGAGTCCCATAATGCGTATTTCTAGTGTTATTCATTGTCATGGCCATTCTTACTCATTAAAATTCTGTTTTAACCATTTGAGGATGTACAATTCCTTTTTTGATGGTCATGGGACTCATAAGAGTTTCATACTCCTCTTTTTGGTCTACTAGATGTGGTTGATTAACGGTGTCTCCCAATGAATGAGAAACAAGTTATATATGCTTCCCATTCCTCATTAAGAAGTCCCATAATGCGTATTTCTAATGGTATTCATTGTCATGGCCATTCTTAGCCATTAAAATTTTGTTTTAAGTATTTGAGGACATGCAATTGTTTTTGTGATCCTCATGGGACTAATTAGAGTTCCATATTCCTCTTTTTGGTCTACTTGATGTTGTTGATTAACGGTGTCTCCCAATGAATGAGAAACAAGGTATATATGCTTCCGATTCCTCATTTTTGAGTCCCATAATGCGTATGTAGTATTCATTGTCATGGCCATTCTTACCCACTAAAATTCTGTTTTAAGCATTTGAAGAGGTGGAATTCTTTGTGTGATCCTCATGGGACTCCTTACAGTTCAATATTCCCCCTTTTTGTCTACTAGATGTTGTTGATTAATGGTGTCTCCCAATGAATTAGAAACAAGGCATATATGCTTCCCATTCCTCATTAAGGAGTCCTATAATGCGTATTTCTAATGGTATTCATTGTCATGGCCATTCTTAGCCTCTAAAAGTCTGTTTTAAGTATTTGAGGACATGCAATTCTTTTGGTGATCCTCACGGGACTCATTACAGTTCCATATTCCTCTTTTTGGTCTACCAGATGTAGTTGATTAACGGTGTCTCCCAATGAATGAGAAACAAGGTATATATGCTTCCCATTCCTCATTTTGGAGTCCCATAATGCGTATTTCTAGTGGTATACAATGTCATGGACATTCTTAGCCACTAAAATTATGTTTTAAGTATTTGAGGACATGCAATTCTTTTTGTGATTCTCATGGGACTAATTACAGTTCCATATTCATCTTTTTGGTCTTCTAGATGTTATTGATTAACGGTGTCTCCCAATGAATAAGAAACAAGGTATAGATAGTTCCCATTCCTCATTTTGGAGTCCCATAATGCTTATTTCTAGTGGTATTCATTGTAATGGCCATTCTTCCCCACTAAAATTCTGTTTTAAGCATTTTAGGAGATGCAATTCTTTGTGTGATCCTCATTGGACTCTTTACAGTTCAATATTCCCCTTTTTGGTCTACTAGATGTTGTTGATTAACGGTGTCTCCCAATGAATTAGAAACAAGGTATATATGCTTCCCATTACTCATTAAGGAGTCCTATAATGCGTATTTCTAATGGTATTCATTGTCATGACCATTCTTAGCCACTAATAGTCTGTTTTAAGTATTTGAGGACATGCAATTATTTTTGTGATCCTCATGGGACTCCTTACATTTCAATATTGCCCTTTTTGGTATACTAGATGTTCTTGATTAACGGTGTCTCCCAATGAATGAGAAACAAGCTATATATGCTTCCCATTCCTCATTTAGGAGTCCCGTAAAGCGCATCTCTAGTGGTATTCATTGTCATGGCCTTTCTTACTCATTAAAATTTTGTTTTAAGCATTTGCGGACAAGCAATTCCTTTTGTGACCCTCATGGTACTCATTAGAGTTCGATATTCTAATTTTTTGTCTACTAGATGTAGTTGATTATTGGTGTCTCCCAATGAATGAGAAATTAGGTATCTATACTTCCTATTCCTCATTTTGGAGTCCCATAATGCGTATTTCTAGTGGCATTTATTGTCATTGTCATTCTTACTCATTAAAATTCTGTTTTAAGCATTTGAGGACATGCAATTCCTTCTGTGATTCTCATTGGACTCATAAGAGTTCCATACTCCTATTTTTGGTCTACTAGATGTGGTTAATTAACGGTGTCTCCCAACAAATGAGAAACAAGGTATATATGCTTCCCATTGCTCATTTAGGAGTCCCATAATGCGTATTTCTAGTGGTATTCATTGGCATGGCCATTCTTACTCATTAAAATTCTGTTTTAACCATTTGAGGATGTACATTTCCTTTTGTGATGGTCATGGGACTCATAAGAGTTTCATACTCCTCTTTTTGGTCTACTAGATGTGGTTGATTAACGGTGTCTCCCAATGAATGAGAAACAAGTTATATATGCTTCCCATTCCTCATTAAGGAGTCCCATAATGCGTATTTCAAATGGTATTCATTGTCATGGCCATTCTTAGCCACTAAAATTTTGTTTTAAGTATTTGAGGACATGCAATTGTTTTTGTGATTCTCATGGGACTAATTAGAGTTCCATATTTCTCTTTTTGGTCTACTTGATGTTGTTGATTAACGGTGTCTCCCAATGAATGAGAAACAAGGTACATATGCTTCTCATTCCTCATTTTGGAGTCCCATAATGTGTATGTCTAGTAGTATTCATTGTCATGGCCATTCTTACCCACTAAAATTCTGTTTTAATCATTTGAAGAGGTGCAATCCTTTGTGTGATCCTCATGGGACTCCTTACAATTCAATATTCCCCTTTTTTGTCTACTAGATGTTGTTGATTAATGGTGTCTCCCAATGAATAAGAAACAAGGCATATATGCTTCCCATTCCTCATTAAGGAGTCCTATAATGCGTATTTCTAATGGTATTCATTGTCATGGCCATTCTTAGCCACTAAAAGTCTGTTTTAAGTATTTGAGGACATGCAATTCTTTTGGTGATCCTCACGGGACTCATTACAGTTCCATATTCCTCTTTTTGGTCTACCAGATGTAGTTGATTAACGGTGTCTCCCAATGAATGAGAAACAAGGTATATATGCTTTCCATTCCTCATTTTGGAGTCCCATAATGCGTATTTCTAGTGGTATACAATGTCAAGGCCATTCTTAGCCACTAAAATTATGTTTTAAGTATTTGAGGACATGCAATTCTTTTTGTGATCCTCATGGGACTAATTACAGTTCCATATTCCTCTTTTTGGTCTACTAGATGTTATTGATTAACGGTGCCTCCTAATGAATGAGAAACAAGGTATATATGGTTCCCATTCCTCATTTTGGAGTCCATAACGCTTATTTCTAGTGGTATTCATTGTCATGGCCATTCTTACCCACTAAAATTCTGTTTTAAGCATTTTAGGAGATCCAATTATTTGTGTGATCCTCATGGGACTCTTTACAGTTCAATATTCCCCTTTTTGGTCTACTAGATGTTGTTGATTAACTGTGTCTCCCAATGAATTAGAAACAAGGTATATATTCTTCCCATTCCTCATTAAGGAGTCTTATAATGCGTGTTTCTAATTGTATTCATTGTCATGGCCATTCTTAGCCACTAAAAGTCTGTTTTAAGAATTTGAGGTCATGCAATTCTTTTTCTGATCCTCATGGGACTCCTTACAGTTCAATATTCCCCTTTTTGGTATACTAGATGTTCTTAATTAACTGTATCTCCCCATGAATGAGAAACAATGTATATATGCTTGCCATTCCTCATTTAGGACTCCCGTAATGCGTATTTCTAATGGTATTCATTGTCATAGCCATTCTTAGCAACTATAATTATGTTTTAAGTGTTTGAGGACATGCAATATTTTTTGTGAACCTAATGGGACTAATTACAGTTCCATATTCGTCTTCTTGGTCTACTAGATGTTGTTGATTAACGGTGTCTCCCAATGAATGAGAAACAAGGCATATATGTTTCCCATTCTTCATTTTGGAGTCCCATAATGCGTATGTCTAGTGGTGTTCATTGTCATGGCCATTCTTACCTACCAAAATTCTGTTTTAAACATTTGAAGAGGTGCAATTCTTTGTGTGATCGTCATGGGATTCCTTACAGTTCAATATACCCCTTTTTGGTCTACTAGATGTTGTTGATTAATGGTGTCTCCGAAAGAATTAGAAACAAGGTAAATATGCTTCCCATTCCTCATTAAGGAGTCCTATAATGCTTATTTCTAATGATATTAATTGTCATGGCCATTCTTAGCCACTAAAAGTCTGTTTTAAGTATTTGAGGACATGCAATTCTTTTTGTGATCCTCATCGGACTCCTTACAGTTCAATATTCCCCTTTTTGGTATACTAGATGTTCTTAATTAAAGGTCTCTCCCAATGAATGAGAAACAAAGTATATATGCTTCCCATTCCTCATTTAGGAGTCCCGTAATGCGTATTTCCAGTGGTATTCATTGTCATGGGCATTCTTACTCATTAAAATTCTGTTTTAAGCATTTGAGGACATGCAATTGCTTTTGTGATTCTCATGGGACACATAAGAGTTCCATACTCCTCTTTTTGGTCTACTAGATGTGGTTGATTAATGGTGTCTCCCAATGAATGCGAAACAAGGTATATATGCTCCCCATTCCTCATTTAGGAGTCCCATAATGCGTATTTCTAGTGGTATTCATTATCATGGGCATTCTTACTCATTAAAATTTTGTTTTAAGCATTTGAGGACAAGCAATTGCTTCTGTGATTCTCATGGGACACAGAAGAGTTCCATACTCCTCTTTTTGGTCTACTAGATGTGGTAAATTTACGGTGTCTCCAAATGACTGAGAAATTATGTATATATACTTCCAATTCCTCATTTAGGAGTCCCATAATGCGTATTTTTAGTGGTATTTATTGTCATTGCCATTCTTACCCACAAAAATTCTGTCTTAAGCATTTGAGGACATACAATTCCTTTTGTGATGCTCATCGGACTGACAAGAGTTTCATACTCCTCTATTTGGTATACTAGATGTTGTTGATTAACGGTGTCTCCCAATGAATGAGAAACAAGGTATATATGCTTCCCATTCCTCATTTTGGAGTCCCATAATGCGTATTTCTAGTGGTATTCATTTTCATGGCCATTCTTACCCACTAAAATTCTGTTTTAAGCATTTGAGGAGCTGCAATTCTTTGTGTGATCGTCATGGGACTCCTTACAGTTCAATATTCCAACTTTTTGTCTACAAGATGTTGTTGGTTAACGGTGCCTCCCAATGAATGAGAAACAAGGTAAATATGCTTCCCATTCCTCATTAAGGAGTCCTATAAAATTCTGTTTTAAGTATTTGAGGACATGCAATTCTTTTTGTGATCCTCATGGGACTCATTACAGTTTCATATTCCTCTTTTTGGTCTACTAGGTGTGGTTGATTAACGGTGTCTCCCAATGAATAAGAAATTATGTATGTATGCTTCCCATTCCTCATTTAGGAGTCCCATAATGCGTATATCCAGTGGTTTTTATTGTCATGGCCATTATTACTCATTAAAATTCTGTTTTAAGCATTTGAGGACACGCAATTCTTTTTGTGATCCTCATGGTACTCATTTGAGTTCCATATTCCTCTTTTTGGTCTACTAGATGTGGTTGATTAACGGTGCCTCCCAGTGAATGAGAAACAAGGTATATATGCATCCCATTCCTCATTTAGTAGTCCCATAATGCGTATTTCTAGTGGTATTTATTGTCATGACCATTCTTACTCATTATAATTCTGTTTTAATCATTTGAGGACATGCAATTGTTTCTGTGATTCTCATGGGACTCATAAGAGTTCCATACTCCTCTTTTTGGTCTAGTAGATGTGGTTTATTAACGGTGTCTCCCAATGAATGAGAAAAAAGGTATTTATGCTTCCCATTCCTCATTTAAGAGTCCCATAATGCGTATTTCTAAAGGTATTCATTGTCAAGGCCATTCTTAGCCACTAAAATTATGTTTTAAGTATTTGAGGACATGCAATTCTTTTTGTGATCCTCATGGGACTAATTACAGTTCCATATTCCTCTTTTTGGTCTACTAGATGTTATTGATTAACGGTGCCTCCCAATGAATGAGAAACAAGGTATATATGGTTCCCATTCCTCATTTTGGAGTCCCATAATGCTTATTTCTAGTGGTATTCATTGTCATGGCCATTCTTCCCCACTAAAATTCTGTTTTAAGCATTTTAGGAGATGCAATTCTTTGTGTGATCCTCATTGGACTCTTTACAGTTCAATATTCCCCTTTTTGGTCTACTAGATGTTGTTGATTAACTGTGTCTCCCAATGAATTAGAAACAAGGTATATATTCTTCCCATTCCTCATTAAGGAGTCCTATAATGCGTGTTTCTAATGGTATTCGTTGTCATGGCCATTCTTAGCCACTAAAAGTCTGTTTTAAGAATTTGAGGTCATGCAATTCTTTTTCTGATCCTTATGGGACTCCTTACAGTTCAATATTCCCCTTTTTGGTATACTAGATGTTCTTAATTAACGGTATCTCCCCATGAATGAGAAACAATATATATATGCTTGTCATTCCTCATTTAGGAGTCCCGTAATGCATATTTCCAGTTGTATTCATTGTCATGGCCATTCTTAGTCATTAAAATTCTGTTTTAAGCATTTGAGGACATGCAATTCCGTTTGTGATCCTCATGGTATTCATTAGAGTTCAATATACTTCTTTTTGGTCTACTAGATGTGGTTGATTAACGCTGTCTCCCAATGAATGAGAAATTGGGTATATATACTTCCCATTCCTCATTTAGGAGTCCCATAATGCATATTTCTAGCCCTATTTATTGTCATTGCCGTTCTTACTCATTAAAATTCTGTTTTAAGCATTTGAGGACATGCAATTACTTCTGTGACTCTCATGGGACTCATAAGAGTTCCATACTCCTCTTTTTGGTCTACTAGATGTGGTTGATTAAAAGTGTCTCCCAATGAATGTGAAACAAGGTATATATGCTTCCCATTCGTCATTTAGGAGTCCTATAATGCGTATTTCTAGTGGTAATCATTGTCATGGCCATTCTTACTCAATAAAATTCTGTTTTAAGCATTTGAGGACATATAATTCCTTTTTTGATGGTCATGGGACCCATAAGAGTTTCATACTCCTCTTTTGGGTTTACTAGATGTGGTTAATTAACGGTGTCTCCCAATCAATGAGAAATAAGTTATATATGCTTCCCATTCCTCGTTAAGGAGTCCCATAATGCATATTTCTAATGGTATTCATTGTCATGGTCATTCTTAGCCACTATAATTATGTTTTAAGTATTTGAGGACAAGCAATTATTTTTGTGATCCTTACGGGACAAATTACAGTTCCATATTCCTCTTTTTGGTCTACTAGATGTTGTTGTTTAATGCTGTCTCCCAATGAAACAAAAACAAGGTATATATGCTTCCCATTCCTCATTTTTGAGTCCCATAATGCGTATTTCTAGTGGTATTCATTGTCATGGCCATTCTTACCCACTAAAATTCTGTTTTATGAAACAAGGTGCATATGCTTCTCATTCCTCATTTAGGAGTCCCAGAATGTGTATTTCAAGTGGTATTCATTGTCATAGTCATTCTTACTCATTGTTACTCATTAAAATTCTCTTTTTGGCATTAGAGGACATGCAATTCCTTTTACGATTCTCTTGGGACTCATTTCAGTTTCATATTCCTCTTTTTAGTCTACTAGATATTGTTGATTAACGGTGTCCCCAATGAATGCAAACCAAATTATATATGTTTCTAATTCTTCATTTAGGAGTCAAATAATGTGTATTTTTAGTGGTATTCACTGTCATGGCCATTCTTTTTAACTTCTTGGGATTCAGTTCAGTTCAATATTTCTCCTTTTGGTCTGCTAGATGTAGTTGATTAACGGTGACTCCAAATAAATGAGAAACAAGGTATATATGCTTCTCATTCATCATTTAGGAGTCTCATAATGCTTATTTCTAGTGGAACTCATTGTCAGAGCCGTTCTTACTCACTAAAATTCTGTTTTAAGCATCTGATGACATGAAATTCCTTTTATGATCCTCTTGGGACTCATTTCAGTTTCATATTTCTGTTTTTGGTCTACTAGATGTGGTTGATTAACGGTGTCTCCCAATGAATGAGAAACAAGGTCTATATACTTTTCATTCCTCATTTTGGAGTCTCATAATGCGTATTTCTAGTGGTACTCATTGTCATAGCCGTTCTTACTCATTAAAATTCTGTTTTAAGCATTTGAGGACATGAAATTCCTTTTATGATCTTCATGAGACTCATCTCAGTTCCATATTCCTCTTTTTGGTCTACAA
Organism: Iljinskaea planisiliqua; assembly: GCA_900108845.1. Lineage (NCBI taxonomy): Eukaryota > Viridiplantae > Streptophyta > Magnoliopsida > Brassicales > Brassicaceae > Iljinskaea > Iljinskaea planisiliqua. Next base: position 283,637 of record FNXX01000023.1, on the reverse strand, counting down.
GATATGGTTGATTAACAGTGTCTCCCAATGAATGAGAAACAAGGTCTATATACTTCTAATTCCACATTTTGGAGTCTCATAATGCGTATTTCTAGTGGTATTCATTGTCATAGCCGTTCTTACTCATTAAAATTCTGCTTTAGGCATTTGAGGACATGAAATTCTTTTTATGATCCTCTTAGAACTCATTTAGTTCCATACTTTTGTGTTTGTCTACTAGATGTGGTTGATTAACGATGACTCCCAATGAATGAGAAAGAATGTATATATGCTTCTCATTCCTCATTTAGGAGTGTCATAATGCGTATTTCTAGTGGTATTCATTGACATAGTCATTCTTACTCAATTAAATTATGTTTTAAGCATTAAAGAACATGGAATTCATATTTATGTTCTCTTCGGATTCATTTCAGTTCCATATTTCCCTTTTTCGTGTACTAGATGTGGTTGATTAAAGGTGAGTTCAAATAAATGAGAAACAAGGTGTATATGCTTCTGATTCCTCATTTAGGAGTGCCATAATACGTATTTCTAGTGGTATTCATTGACATAGTCATTCTTACTCATTAAAACTATGTTTTAGGCATTAAAGGACATGGAATTCATATTTTTGTTCTCTTCGGATTCATTTCAATTACATATTTCTCTTTTTGGTCTACTAGATGTTGTTGATTAACGGTGAATCTAAAAAAAATGAGAAACAAGGTATATATGCTTCTCATTCCTCATTTAGGAGTCCCATAATGTGTATTTTTAGTGGTATTCTTTGTCATGGCTATTCTTATTCATTAAAATTCTGTTTTTAGCATTTGAGGACATGCAATTCCTTTTACGATCCTCTTGGGACTCATTTCAGTTTCATATTCCGCTTTTTAGTTTACTAGATGTTGTTGATTAACGATGTCTCCCAATGAATGAAAAAAAAACTATATATGTTTCTAATTCCTTATTTAGGAGTCAAATAATGCGTATTTTTAGTGGTATTCTTTGTCATGGCTATTCTTATTCATTAAATTTCTGTTTAAAGCATTGGAGGACACGAAGTTCCTTTTATTATCCTCATGGAACTCATAACAATTCCATATTCCTCTTTTTGGTCTACTAGATGTGGTTGATTAACGTTGTCTCCCAATGAATGAGTAACAATGTATATATGCTTCTTATTCCTCATTTATGAGTCCCATAATGCGTATTTCTAGTGGTATTAATTGTCATGACCATTCTTTCTCATTAAAATTCTGTTTTAGGAATTTGAGGACATGAAATTCTTTTTATGATCCTCTTAGAACATATTTCAATTCCTTATTTTCTGTTTTTGGTCTACTAGATGTGGTTGATTAACGATGACTCCCAATGAATGAGAAAGAATGTATGTATGCTTCTCATTCCTCATTTAGGAGTCCCATAATATGAATTTCTAGTGGTATTCATTTTCATGGCCATTCTTACTCATTTAAATTATGTTTTAAGCATTTAAAGACATGAAGTTCATATTTTTAACTTCTTGGGATTCAGTTCAGCTCCATATTTCTCCTTTTGGTGTGCTTGATGTGGTTGATTAACGGTGACTCCAAATAAATGCAAAAACATGGTATATATGCTTCTCATTCCTCATTTAGGAGTCCAATAATGCTTATTTCTAGTGATACTCATTGTCAGAGCCGTTCTTACTCACTAAAATTCTGTTTTAAGCATCTGATGACACGAAATTCCTATTATGATCCTCTTGGGACTCATTTCAGTTTCATATTTCTGTTTTTGGTCTACTAGATGTGGTTGATTAACGGTGTCTCCCAATGAATGAGAAACAATGTCTACATACTTCGCATCCCTCATTTTGGAGTCACATAATGCGTATTTCTAGTGGTACTCATTGTCATAGCCGTTCTTACTCATTAAAATTCTGTTTTAAGCATTTGAGGACATGAAATTCCTTTTATGATCCTCATGGGACTCATTTCACTTCTATCTCTTTTTGGTCTACTAGATGTGGTTGATTAACGGTGACTCCCAATAAATGAGACACAAGGTGTATATGCTTCTCATTCCTCATTTAAGAGTCCCAAAATGCGTATTTCTAGTGGTATTCATTGTCATAGTTTTTCTTACTCATTAAACTTCTGTTTTTAGCATTTGAGGACATTTAATTCCTTTAACGATCCTCTTGGGACTCATTTCAGTTTCATATTCCTCTTTTTAGTCTACTAGATGTTTTTGATTAACGGTGTCTCCCAATGAATAAAAAACAAACTATATATATTTCTAATTCCTCATTTAGGAGTCAAATAATGTGTATTTTTAGTGGTATTCACTGTCATGACCATTCTTATTCATTAAATTTCTGTTTAAAGCATTGGAGGACACGAAGTTCCTTTTATGATCCTCATGGAACTCATTACAATTCCATATTCCTCTTTTTGGTCTACGAGATGTGGTTGATTAACGTTGTCTCCAAATGAATGAAAAACAATGTATATATGCTTCCTATTCCCCATTTATGAGTCCCATAATGCGTATTTTTAGTGGTATTAATTGTCATGGCCATTCTTACTCATTAAATTTCTGTTTTAGGAATTTGAGGACATGAAATTCTTTTTATGATCCTCTTAGAACTCATTTCAGTTCCTTATTTTCTGTTTTTGGTCTACTAGATGTGGTTGATTAACGATGACTCCCAATGAATGAGAAAGAATGTATATTTGCTTCTCATTCCTCATTTTGGAGTCCCATAATGTGAATTTCTAGTGGTATTCATTGTCATCGCCATTCTTACTCATTTAAATTATGTTTTAAGCATTTAAGGACATGAAATTCATATTTTTGTTCTCTTGGGATTCATTTCAATTCCATATTTCTCTTTTTGGTCTACTAGATGTGGTTGATTAACGGTGACTCCAAGTAAATGAGAAACAAGGTGTATATACTTCTCATTACTCATTTAGGAGTACCAGAATGCATATTTCTAGTGGTATTCATTGTCATAGTCATTCTTACTCATTAAAATTCTGTTTTTAGCATTTCAGGACATGCAATTCCTTTGACGATCCTCTTGGGACTCATTTCAGTTTCATATTCCTCTTTTTAGTCTACTAGATGTTGTTGATTAACGGTGTCTCCCAATGAATGCAAAACAAATTATATATGTTTCTAATTCTTCATTTAGGAGTCAAATAATCTGTATTTTTAGTGGTATTCACTGTCATGGCCACTTTTATTCACTAAATTTCTGTTTAAAGCATTGGAGGACATGAGGTTCCTTTTATGATCCTCATGGAACTCATTACAGTTCCATATTCCTCGTTTTCGTCTACCAGATGTGGTTGATTAACGTTGTCTCCCAATGAATGAGAAACAAGGTATATATGCTTCATATTCCTCATTTACGAGTCCCATAATGCGTATTTCTAGTGGTATTAATTGTCATGACCATTCTTACTCATTAAAATTCTGTTTTAGGCATTTGAGGACACAAAATTCTTTTTATGATCCTCTTAGAAGTCATTTCAGTTCCTTACTCATTAAAATTCTGTTTTAAGCATTTAAGTAGATGAAATTCATATTTTGATCCTCTTGGGACTCATTTAACTTCCATATTCCACGTTTTGCTCTACTAGATGTAGTTGATTAACGGTGTTTCCAATCAATGAGAAACACTGTTTATAAGATTCTCATTCCTCATTTTTGAGTCCGATAATGTGTATTTCTAGTGGTTTTATTCTAATGGCCATTCTTACTCATTAAAATTCTGATTTAAGCATTTAAAGACATGAAATTCTTTTTATGATCCTCACGGGACTCATTACAGTTCCATATTCATATTTTTGGTCTACTAGATGTGGTTGATTAACGGTGTTTCCCAATGAATGAGAAACAAGGTATATATGCTTTCCATTCCTCATTTTGGAGTCCCATAATGCGTATTTCTAGTGGTATTCATTGTCATGGCCATTCTTACTAATTAAAATTCTGTTTTAAGCATTTGAGGACATGCAATTCCTTTTGTGATCCTCATGGGATTCATTAGAGTTCCATACTCCTCTTTTTGGTCTACTAGATGTAGTTGATTAACGGTGTCTCCCAATGAATGAGAAACAAGGTATATATGCTTCCCATTACTCATTTACGAGTCCAATAATGTGTATTTCTAGTGGTGTTCATTGTCACGGTCATTCTTACTCATTAAAATTCTGTTTTAAGCATTTGAGGACATGCAATTCCTTTTGTGATCCTCATGGGACTGATTAGAGTTCCATACTCCTCTTTTCTGTCTACTAGATGTGGTTGATTACCGGTGTCTCCCAATGAATGAGAAACAAGGTATATACACTTCCCATTCCACATATAGGAGTCCAATAATGCGTATTTCTAGTGGTATTCACTGTCACGGTCATTCTTACTCATTAAAATTCTGTTTTAAGCAGTTGAGGACATGCAATTCCTTTTGTGATCCTCATGGGACTCAATAGAGTTTCATACTCCTGTTTTTGGTCTACTAGATGTGGTTGATTAACGATGTTTCCCAATGAATGAGAAACAAGGTATATATGCTTTTCATTCCTCATTTAGGAGTCTCATAATGCGTATTTCTAGTGGTATTAATTGTCATAGTCATTCTTACTCATTAAAATTCAGTTTTAAGCATTTGAGGACATGAAATTCTTTTCAAGATCCTCATGGGACTCATTACAGTTCCATATTCATCTTTTTGGTCAACAAGATGTGGTTGCTTAACGGTGTCTCCAAATGCATTAGAAACAAGTTATATATGCTTCTCATGCTCATTAAGGAGTCCCATAATGCATATTTCTAGTGGTATTCAATGTCATGACCATTCTTACCCAATAAAATTCTAGTTTAAGTATTTGAGGACATGCAATTCTTTTTGTGATCCTCATGGGACTCATTACAGTTCCATATTCATCTTTTTGGTCTACTAGATGTGGTTGATTAACAGTGTTTCCCAATGAATGAGATACAAGGTATATATGCTTCCCATTCCTCATTTTGGAGTCTCATAATGCGTATTTCTAGTGGTATTCATTGTCATGGCCCTTCTTACTCATTAAAACTCTGTTTTAAGCATTTGAGGATATCCAATTCCATTTGTGATCCTCATTGGACTCATTAGAGTTCAATACTCCTCTTTTTGGTCTACTAGATGTGGTTGATTAACAGTGTCTCCCAATGAATGAGAAACAAGGTATATATGCTTTCCATTCCTCATTTATGAGTCCCATAATGTGTATATCTAGTGGTATTCAATGTCATGGCCATTCTTACTCATTAAAATTCTGTTTTAAGCATTGAAGTACATGAAATTCCTATTTTGATCCTCTTGGGACTCATAAGAGTTCCATAATCCTTTTTTTGGTCTACTGGATGTGGTTGATAAACGGTGTCTCCCAATGAATGAGAAATAAGGTATATATGCTTCCCATTCCTCATTTTGGATTCCCATAATGCGTATTTGTAGTGGTTATCTTTGTCATGGCAACTCTTACCCTTTAAAATTCTGTTTTAAGCATTTGAGGACATGCAATTCCTTTTGTGATCTCATGGGACTCATAAGAGTTCCATACTCCTCTTTTTGGTCTACTAGATGTGGTTGATTAACGGTGTCTCCCAATGAATGAGAAACAAGGTTTATATGCTTCTCATTCCTCATTTAGGAGTCCCATAACGCGTATTTCTAGTGGTATTCATTGTCATGGCCATTCTTACTCATCAAAATTCTGTTATAAGCATTTGCGAAGATGAATTTCCTTTTATGATCCTCTTGGTACTCATTTCAATTCCACAGTTCTGTTTTTGGTCTACTAGATTTGGTTGATTAGCGGTGACTTCCAATGCATGGGAAATAAGGTATATATGCTTCTCATTCCTCATTCAGGAGTTCTCATAATGCGTATTTCTAGTGGTATTCATTGTCATGACCACTCATACTCATTAAAATTATGTTTTAAGCATTTAAGGACATGAGATTCATATTTTGATCCTCTTGGGATTCTTTTTAATTCCATTTTTTTCTTTTTGTTCTACTAGATGATGTTGATTAACGGTGACTCCAAATAAGTGAGAAACAAGGTATAAATGCTTCACATCCTCATTTAGGAGTCCCATAATGCGTATATCTAGTGGTATTCAATGTCATCGCCATTCTTACCCTCTAAAATTCTATTTTAAGTATTTGACGACATGCAATTCTTTTTGTGATCCTCATGGGACTCATTACAGTTCCACATTCCTCTTTTTGGACTAATAGATGTTGTTGATTAACGATATCTCCCAATGAATGACAAACAAGGTATATATGCTTCCCATTCCTCATTTAGGAGTCTCATAATGCGTATTTCTAGTGGTATTCATTGTCATGGTCATTCTTACTCATTAAAATTTTGTTTTATGCATTTAAGGACATGAAATTCCCTTTATGATCCTCTTTCAGTTCCATATTTCTCTTTTTGGTGTACTAGATGTGGTTGATTAACGGTGTCTCCCTATGAATCACAAACAAGGTATATATGCTTCTCATTCCTAATTTAAGAGTCACAGAATGCATATTTCTATTGATTTTCATTGTCATGGCCATTCTGACTCATTAAAATTATGTTTTAAGCATTTGAGGATATGAAATTCCATTTAAGATCATCATGGGACTCATTTCATTTCCATATTCCTCTTTTTGGTCTACTAGATGTGGTTCATTACCGGTGAGAGTAAGCCGCCATGTCCTTTCCTCCGTATCAGGACAGGCCGTCATACTCTTTCCCTCGAATCAGGCGGCCCTAAGCCAGGCCGCCAGTTTGGCCAGGCCACCAACCAGAACAGGTTGCCCGATCTGTCATCTAGGCTGCCGTGCTTTGCCTCCCTTGGACCAGGCCGCCATCGGGCAGTCCGCCCTGCTCCAGTCCAGGCCGCCCTGCTCCAGTCCGCCTTGCTCCAGGCCGCCCTCGGAAGGTCCGCCCTGATCCAGGCCCCCCTGCTCCAGGTCGCCCTCGGACAATCCGCCTTCGGACAGTCCGTCCTGCTCAAGTCCGCCCTGAACCAGTCTGTCCTGCTCGAGGTCGCCATGAACCAGTCCACCCTCGGACCAGGCCGCCCTGGATCAGACCGCCTGTGACTTCTCCGAACCAGCCCAACGGTTTACTCTCCTTGGACCAGCCCGCCAGTCCAGACCGGGCGGGCTGGAAGTTCATACGAGAAAAATGGGCGGGCTGAAAGTTCATACGAGAACAACGGGCAGGCTGAAAGTTCATACGAGAGAAACGGGCGGGCTGGAAGTTCATACGACATTTACAGACGTCCCACATCGCTAATAAACTCCTTGGGTACCCTAGGTCGCCGACTATATATATGATAGCTTGTATCAAGTTTATCCAGTTCAGAGTATTAGACTTTTCGTATTGTAAGACATTACCTTTTACGAATTTTCTTGTACTTTGGCAAAAAACATCACTTAATAAAATCAACTTTCGATCTTGGTCCTTGAGTTCTTTTAAAATAGGATTTTCGAGCCCCCATTTAATATATGTTTTGATTGTGTGAGTTTCGACTCTTACAGTTTGGCGCCGTCTGTGGGGACGAGAAATATTCTAAACCCTAAGGGCAAAAGGATACGAGAAAGAAAACCATGTCAGAAGAAACGATGGACTGGAGCTATACGGAAGAGGTGTTGAAGCATAATCATACATCTCATATAACACAAGTCACATTCACATTAGTTAGTTACTTGATCGAGAAGACACAAGCATTTGTCTTAGAGTTGTGTCTTTAGATTAAGAATCGTGTCTTTACGTATTACACAAACACAATGTTTCAAATTCTATAAATACGTGATCAAGTTTCTGTTTCTTGCATCACAAAAAACAAAACAACAGAATTGTAATACATTCAAGTTATCAATACAAGTTTGATTACAATTCAATATTCTGTTTCTTCTTTGTCGTAAACACATATTCCAAAACCATTTACATGGTATCAGAGCTTTACGATTTGAGAGGACAAGAGAGAAAGCACTAAAGAGAGAGAGAGGCAACAAAAAAAAAAAAAAAAAAATCGTATACGTCTCAGAAATAAGCCGAGACTATGCAAAGCTCCTCACATCAAGTGATCCCTATATTCAATGGGGAGAAGTACGACTTCTGGAGTATCAAAATGGCAACCATATTTCGAACCAGAAAACTATGGTCCGTGGTTGACGAAGGCGTGCCGGCTGAACCGGTGCAAGCGGAAGAAACTCCTGAAACCTCAAGAGCAAGGATGCTAAGAGAAGAAGCAGCGGCAAATGATACGGTGGCTCTGCAAATTTTGCAAACTGCCGTAACCGATGAAATCTTCTCACGCATTGCAGCGGCATCATCATCGAAAGAGGCATGGGATGCGTTGAAAGACGAATACCAAGGCTCTCCACAAGTCCGATTGGTTAAACTCCAATCGTTGCGTAGAGAGTACGAAAATCTGAAAATGCATGATGGTGATGACATCAAAACATTCACGGATAAGGTAGTTGTTTTGGAGAATCAATTAACTTATCACGGAGAGAAGAAAACAAACTCTCAACTCATACAGAAGATACTCATCTCTCTCCCAGCCAAGTTCGATAGCATTGTTAGTGTTCTAGAGCAAACTCGCGACTTAGACTCACTAACAATGTCAGAACTTATTGGTATCTTAAAAGCACAAGAAGCGAGAGTTGCAGTAAGAGAAGAAAGCACAAATAAGGGAGCATTCTATGTTCGCTCCAAAGAAGAGAATCCGGTTTCAAACCAGAAAACACCAAGAGTCGTGTAAACCAAGGCAAGAAGTGGTGTGAGTTTTGCAAGAAGAGCAATCACTCAGAAGAGAAGTGTTGGAAGAAACCGAAGAAAAACGATCATGGCAAAAATCAAAAAAGTAACAAAGTATGTTACAAGTGTGGTAGGATCGGCCACTACGCAAATGCATGTCGCTCAAAGAATAAAGAGAGAGCACATGTAAGTCTCGAAGAAGAAGGCTTGAATGAAGATCATATGCTTTTTAGTGCAAGTGAAGAAGGACAAACAACGTTAAGTGAAGACGTTTGGTTGGTGGACAGTGGCTGCACAAACCATATGACAAAAGAAGAGAGATACTTCTCAAACATCAACAGAAGTATCAAAGTGCCGATTAGAGTCGGAAATGGAGATATAGTTATGACAGCTGGTAAAGGAGATATTACCGTCGTGACAAGCCATGGCAAAAGAATCATTAAGAATGTTTTCTTAGTGCCTGGTTTGGAGAAGAACCTATTGAGTGTTCCTCAAGTTATCTCAAGCGGCTGTCGAGTACGTTTTCAAAACAAGAGATGCATCATACAAGATGTAAATGGCAAGGATATCATGAATATTGAGATGACGAACAAGAGCTTCAAGATCAAGTTAAGTTCAGTCGAAGAAGAAGCCATGACAGCCAGTGTTCAAATGGAGGAAACATGGCACAAAAGACTTGGCCATGTAGGCAAGAGGCGCTTACAACAGATGCAAGACAAGGACTTGGTAAAGGGATTACCAAAGTTTAAAGTCAATAAGGAATCATGTAAGGCGTGTAACTTTGGGAAGCAATCACGCAAGAGCTTTCCAAAAGAATCTCAAACCAAGACGAGAGAAAAGCTTGAGATTGTGCATACGGATGTATGTGGACCGATGCAACATCAATCGATCGATGGAAGCCGTTACTATATCCTGTTTTTGGATGATTATACTCACATGTGTTGGGTATACTTCCTAAAACAAAAATCCGAGACCTTCTTAACATTTAAGAAGTTCAAGGCAATGATCGAGAAGCAATCAGGATGCATGATCAAAACATTAAGATCTGATGGTGGTGGTGAATTCACATCTCACGAATTCAACCGGTTCTGTGAAGAAGAAGGTATCAATAGACAAGTTACCTTGCCTTACTTACCACAACAAAATGGTGCAGCAGAACGCAAGAATAGATCATTGTTGGAGATGGCGAGATCAATGCTCGTTGAGCAAGACTTACCGCTCAAGTTATGGGCAGAAGCGGTATATACCTCAACATATCTGCAAAATCGCTTACCATCAAAGGCAATAGAAGATGATGTGACGCCTATAGAGAAGTGGTGTGGACACAAACCAAACGTGTCACACTTAAGGATGTTTGGGAGCATATGCTACCTGCATATACCGGATCAGAAAAGAAGAAAACTAGATGCTAAGGCAAAGCGTGGTATTTTCATTGGTTATAGCAATCAAACCAAAGGCTATAGAGTTTTTATCTTGGAAGATGAGAAGGTTGAAGTATCAAGAGATGTCGTTTTTGAAGAAGATAAGAAATGGGATTGGGATAAACAAGAAGAAGTCAAGAAAACCTTTGTCTTGTCCATCAACGACACAGAAGAACCAAGAGATCAATCACAGAGAATCTTGAATACTAGTCCATCTCAAGATGATGATCATGATGATTCTGAAGAAGAAGAAATTTCAGAATCACCAAAAAGATTCAAGTCCATGAAAGAAATCATGGAAAAGGCACCAAGAAGAGAGAATGAAGAAATGGCTCAAATCATAGAAGCTTGTCTCCTTGCTCATGAAGAACCACAAACATATGATGAAGCTTGCGGTAATAAAGAATGGGAAGAAGCCATGAATGAGGAGATTAAGATGATTGAGAAGAACAGAACATGGAAACTAGTAGACAAGCCAGAGAAGAAGAATGTGATAAGTGTGAAGTGGATCTATAAGATCAAGGCAGATGCAAGCGGAAATCACATCAAGCACAAGGCAAGGCTAGTTGCGAGAGGTTTTTCTCAAGAATATGGAGTCGATTATCTTGAGACATTCGCCCCTGTCTCAAGACATGATACAATACGAGCCTTACTTGGATATGCGGCTCAAATGGAGTGGAGATTGTATCAAATGGATGTAAAATCGGCATTTCTAAACGGAGAGCTTGAAGAAGAAGTTTATATTACACAACCACCTGGGTTTGTGATCAAAGGAAAAGAAGAAAAGGTGTTAAGGCTATACAAAGCCTTATATGGTCTTAAGCAAGCTCCACGAGCATGGTATGGAAGAATAGATTCTTATTTCATTCAAAATGGTTTTGAAAGAAGTATGAATGATGCGGCTTTATACATCAAGAAGAAAGGTGGAAAAGTGTTGATTGTTAGCTTATACGTCGATGATATCATCATCACTAGAAGCAATGCTCATATCATCAACACATTCAAGAAGAACATGAAGGATGAGTTCGAGATGACGGATTTTGGTTTGCTAAATTACTTTCTTGGTATGGAAGTAAACCAAGATGATCGTGGTATTTTTCTTTCACAAGAAAAATATGCAAACAAACTTATTCATAAGTTTGGAATGAAAGAAAGCAAGAGTGTAAGTACTCCGCTTACACCACAAGGAAAAAGAGAAGAAGATGGCAAAGAATATGGAGATCCAACGAAGTATAGGAGCATTGTAGGAGGGCTTTTGTACTTGTGTGCATCAAGACCTGATGTGATGTATGCAAGCTCTTATCTATCGAGATACATGTCATCACCACACATTAAGCATTATCAAGAAGCAAAAAGGGTGTTAAGATACGTCAAGGGAACGTTAAGCTTTGGAGTATTCTTTACAAGCAAAGAGACACCAAGATTACTTGGCTACTCGGACAGCGATTGGGGTGGTTCTCTAGAAGACAAGAAAAGCACTACAGGCTATACTTTTAGTCTTGGATCGGCTATGTTTTGTTGGCAATCATGTAAGCAGCAAACAGTGGCTCAATCAACGGCAGAGGCAGAGTACATTGCCGTATGCGCAGCAACAAACCAAGCCATATGGTTACAAAGACTCTTTGAGGACTTCGGTTTAAAGTTCGAAGAAGGCATTCCCATCTTATGTGACAACAAGTCAGCAATAGCAATTGGAAGGAATCCGGTGCAACATAGAAGAACGAAGCACATAGAGATCAAGTATCATTTCGTGAGAGAAGCCGAGCACAAATGACTAATTCAACTTGAGTATTGCAAAGGAGAAGATCAACTCGCAGATATACTTACAAAGGCCTTAAGCGTTTCAAGATTTGAAGATCTTAGAAGGAAGCTTGGAGTGAAGCCGAGATATGATTAAGGGGGAGTGTTGAAGCATAATCATACATCTCATATAACACAACGTCACATTCACATTAGTTAGTTACTTGATCGAGAAGACACAAGTGTTTGTCTTAGAGTTGTGTCTTTAGATTAAGAATCGTGTCTTTACGTATTACACAAACGCAATGTTTCAAATTCTATAAATACGTGATCAAGTTTCTGTTTCTTGCATCACAAAAAACAAAATAACAGAATTGTAATACATTCAAGTTATCAATACAAGTTTGATTACAATTCAATATTCTGTTTCTTCTTTGTCGTAAACACATATTCCAAAACCATTTACAAGAGGTCCGGGGCAGTACCATCTCATTCAGAGGAAAAGAAGCCGCCAAAATCAACCACCCTCATGATGATCCGCTTGTCATCAGTCTTTCAATCAGAGACAATGACGTGCCGAGAGTTCTAATCGACACGGAAGTTCGGTGAATGTCGTATTCCAACAAACCCTTCGAAGGATGAACACTGGGAATTGGCATCTCACAACCCATCCAAAACCGTTGATTGGTTTCACAGGAAAGAGGAGAATGACAATCGGAACGATTCGACTCCCCGTAAGAGCAAAAGACGTGCCCAAAAGATAGCTTCACACTCCCGCGTATTGACCGGTTAGTTGAGGCCACGGCCGGGAACAAATTATTTCTCTTCATGGATGCATTCTCCGGATATAATCAGATCATGATGAGCCCAGATGATCGAGAAAAGACCACATTCATAACAGATCACGGGATATACTTCTATAAGGTGATGCCGTTGGGACTCAAAAATGCTAGAGCAAAGTACCAAAGACTCATCAACCAGATGTTCGCTGAGAAACTTGGAAAGACGATGGAGGTTTACATCGATAACATGCTGGTGAAATCTCTAGAAGAAAAGACCAAGTGAAACATTTGAGAGAATGTTTCGAACAACTCAACCGGCACAACATGAAGCTCAACCCAACAAAGTGCAGGTTTGGAGTAACATCGGGAGAATTTGTAGGCTACCTTGTGACGCATCGAGGAATAGAGGCGAACCTGAAGCAAATCAACGCTTTGATAGAGATGGTTTCGCCGAAGACGAAAATAAAATCCATAGGCTAACCGGACGAGCCGCTATGCTGAACCGGTTCATCTCAAAATCAACGGACAAATGTAATGGATCCCTCGGTAGAATTATACTCTTTGTGGGTAAGTTTGGGATATGAATGATGCCGCAGCTACTTGCATACACGGATCAAGCTGGTGGATCGATTGAGACCGTCAAGAGTTGCGGAAGACTCTTGGTATTCTCCACTCCAGAGAATTCAAAGAAGTAACCCTTACCAATGAATCCAACGGAGGTTTGTTGATTTTGGAAGTAACCCTTGCCAAATCCAACGAAGTGTTCAAGAAGAACAGTGAGATTTCCTCTCAAGAAAAAGATGATAAAAACTTCGATTATTTTTCAGAATAATGTCATTACAAACTTAAAGTGTTTTCGCAGCTAGAGATAGAGTATTACGAAGAGTTTTTGATGATCTCTAGAACTTAAAATAAATGAAACTAGACTAGATTCAGTTTATGTCAAAGTCGCCTTTGGTCCACGCGGTTTGGTGAGATTGACTTTTGAACTTCCGGCCAAGTTGACCCTTGAACTTCCAGTGACATTCAGCTTGGTGTTTCTCGGGCACGGATGGAGCAAAGGAGACCTTCTTGGGGCAAGTCAGGTTTGGCTCGTGCATTCTGAGAATTCCCACTTTCGATCATCTCCTTAAGTCCCATTATGTGCGGCCTCAAACTTCGGACGTTGGAAAAATCCATATAGTCTGGAAAACTTCCGTCCTTCTCTGCTGGGTCAATATCCGGACGTCCGGTTCGGTCTAGAACTTGAGTGTCACGTCCGTTCTCTGAATTGGCTCGGGCCATTTGAATTCTGACTCGTTCGTTGTCTTCTTCTTGGCTTTTAGGACGAGATTGGGATCGAGTCCGTCGAGTGATTCGGTCTTTGGGTCGGACGTCCCTTCGCAGCTGGCTCCCGTGTCCGGCCGGGTCTATACGGAACACGGCCGTAGCGTCCGGATGTCCTGCTCCTTGTCCTGAGCTCATTTCCTGTGGTTGAACCTCGATTTCCTCACGAACAAGTTGTTCCTTAGCATGATTGCCCGGTCCGTCAAGTTCTGGTTCATAATCCTCCGATCGGTCCATGGACGACTGGCCTGGTTCGGTACCTTGGTATCTATCATTCTCCCCCTCTTGAAAAGGACTTGTCCACAAGTCTGGTTCATCTGAAACAAAAGGAGATAGATCAGACACATTAAAACTTGAAGAAATATCGTACTTACCTTGAAGATCCAGTTGATAGGCGTTGTCAAGAAGTTTCTTGACCACTGTGAAGGGTCCATCCTTTCTTGGCATCAGCTTAGATTTCCTCTCCTCTGGGAATCTTTCCTTCCTCAGGTGTACCCAAACAAGGTCACCTGGTTGGAATACCACCTTCCGTCTGTGCTTGTTAGCATACTTTTCGTATTGTTTTGTCTTGGCTTCAATGTTTGCTCGGACCTTTTTCATGAATCTGCTTAACAAGTTTGGCCTTCTTTTTGCCATCTAAACTTATCCTTTCATCAACAGGTAAAGGAATGAGATCAAGAGGAGACAGTGGATTAAATCCGTAAACAATTTCAAATGGGGAATGTTTAGTAGCCGAATGCACAGACTGATTATATGCAAACTCTACATGCGGCAAATGCTCCTCCCATGATCTAAGATTCTTTTTAACTAACGTCCTAAGCAAAGCAGATAGGGTTCTATTGATTACCTCTGTTTGGCCATCGGTTTGAGGGTGACAGGTTGTTGAAAACAGCAGTTTAGTTCCTAGTTTGGTCCACAAAGTTTTCCAAAAGTAGCTTAAGAACTTAGCATCACGATCTGAAACTATGGTCCTAGGCATTCCATGAAGTCTAACAATTTCTCTAAAGAACAGATCGGCAACATGAGAAGCATCATTCGTTTTTAAGCAGGGAATGAAGTGTGCCATTTTAGAGAAACGATCTACCACAACAAAGATGGAATCTTTACCTAATCTAGACTTAGGCAATCCCAAGACAAAGTCCATAGAAAGATCAGTCCAGGGATGATAGGGAATGGGTAAAGGAGAATACAGACCTTGGTTTGTACTTTTGGACTTAGCCTCCTTGCAAGTCACGCATCGGCTGCAGATCCTTTCCACGTCCTTCTTTAGCCCTGGCCAGCAGAAGTGATCTTGTAGCACTTTTAGGGTCTTAGCTGGTCCAAAATGTCCCATTAAGCCACCTCCATGGGCTTCCCTGGTAAACACTTCTCGCAAAGAACAGTGAGGTACACACAAACGGTTGTCAAAGAAAAGGTAACCTTCAGACAGATAGTACTTGCCATGGGCGTGTCTAGAACAAGCAAGATAGGGTTCCCTAAAGTCAGTGTCTGCCTCGTACAGTTCTTTAATGAATTCAAATCTTAACAGCTTGGTTCCAAGAGAAGAAAGAAGCGCATACCTCCGAGATAGAGCGTCTGCTACTATGTTCTTTTTACCTTGTTTGTATTTGATGACGTACGGGAAGGTTTCAATGAATTCTGCCCACCGTGCGTGCCTCTTGTTGAGCTTTTGTTGTCCTTTGAGATGCCTTAGGGAATGGTGGTCAGTGTGTATGACGAACTCCTTTGGCCACAGGTAATGTTGCCAGTTTTGAAGGGCTCGGACCAAGGCATACAACTCCTTGTCGTAGGTCGGATAGTTCAAGGTCGCTCCACCCAGTTTCTCACTGAAGTACGCCAATGGTTTTCCTTCTTGCGTCAAAACAGCACCTATACCAACACCAGATGCGTCACATTCTATTTCAAAGGTTTTAAAGAAATCGGGAAGAACAAGTAGAGGAGCTTGAGTCAACTTCCCTTTTAAGGTTTGGAAGGCATCTTCTTGAGCTTGTTCCCACTTGAACCCCACGTTCTTTTTAATGACTTCAGTCAGAGGGGCCGCGATGGTGCTGAAGTTTGGGACAAACTTCCTGTAGAAGCCGGCTAACCCGTGGAAGCTTCGGACTTCACTCACGGTTTTTCGGCTGGGCCAGTCTTCGATGGCCTTGACCTTCTCTTGGTCGAAACGGATGCCATCAGCTCCTACAACAAAACCCAAGAAAACTAGGTGATCTGCTCCAAAGATACACTTCTTTTCATTGGCAAATAATCGTTCCTTCCTAAGCACTTCCAAGACCAGTCCTAGATGTCTAACATGCTCACTCATGCTCGTGCTGTAGACCAAAATGTCATCAAAGTACACGACGACAAACTCTCCTATATATGATCTAAGTACATGATTCATTAATCGCATAAAGGTGCTAGGGGCGTTCGTCAGGCCGAACGGCATAACAAGCCACTCATAAAGGCCGTGCTTAGCTTTAAAGGCTGTTTTCCATTCATCCCCTTCTTTCATCCTAATTTGATGATACCCACTTCTAAGATCTATTTTAGAAAAGACCTTCGAACCATGCAATTCATCTAACATATCGTCTAAACGAGGGATAGGATGGCGATACTTAACCGTAATGTTGTTTATGGCTCTGCAGTCCACACACATTCTCCAGGTTCCGTCCTTCTTGGGTACAAGAAAGACCGGGACCGCACAGGGGCTTAAACTCTCCCTGATGTAGCCTTTGTCCATTAGGTCATCAACTTGCCTTTGCAACTCCTTGGTTTCAGTCGGTTAGTGCGATAAGCCGGACGGTTTGGTAGGGAGGCTCCTGGTACCAAGTCGATTTGGTGTTCTATTCCCCGAATAGGTGGTAACCCACTAGGAGTTTCTTCTGGGAACACATCCTGAAACCTGTGCAACATGGGCTTAAGTTCACTCGGTAGCTCCGGTGGAACGTTAGAAGCTGTCAGAGTTTCTTTGTATACAAGCAAAATAAAAGATGGACGAGAAAACAGAGTTTTCTTTACCTGACTTGGCTTGATGTAAAAGTTAGACTTTCTAACCGGTTCTGGTTCTTTCTCTAGCTCCCGGCTCTTCCGAAGTTGTACCTGATCCTGATGTACTTCGGTTGGAGCTAGAGGCATTAAGGTAATCTTCTTTCCTTGATGCTCAAACATGTGCCGGTTAGTGTATCCGTCATGGACGGCCTTCCGGTCGAATTGCCACGGCTGGCCTAAGAGGATATGGCTGGCGTCCATAGGCAAGACATTACACACAACCTCGTCATGGTATCGGCCAATGGTAATGGGAACAGTGACCTGTTCTTTGACGTGCTGGACTCCTTCTTCATTCAGCCATTCTAGCTTAAATGGTCTCGGGTGTGGTCTGGTTTCCAGCCCCAGTTTCCTGACAAGGACATCACTGGCCACGTTAGTTCAACTCCCACCATCAATAATTAGAGAACAAACCTTGTCATTGACCAGGCAACGAGAGTGAAAAAGATTCTCCCTCTGTTCTTTGTCACTGGTCCTGGGTTGGACACTTAGTGATCTCATGGTCACGAGGAGATTGCCTTGGGCCGGATAGTCAAAGGGTTCTTCCTCGTCAAAGACTGGTCCGGTGTCTTCTTCCTCCTCATCCTCGGACTCCACTTCCCCATTATCAAGAAAAATCATGACTTTCTGGTTCGGGCACTTGTTGGCATAGTGTCCTAGTCCGTGACACTTGAAACACCTGATATCTCTGGCTCTACTCGTGGATTCCACGGTTTTGCCCTTATCTAAACGTGTAGAGGTTAGCTTTAAACTCGGTATTTGCTGGAAGAGGGGACTTACCTTTATCTTGGTAGTTTGGCTTAGGTGCATAGGCTGGTTTCGGTGAGTACGCCGGTTTTGGGGCGTAGGCTGGCTTAGAGAATCCTCTCCTTTTAACCTGTTGTTCAATCAGGATCGCTTTGTGGAGCATGTCCTCCACGCTGTCGAACTCCTGGAGCTCCAACCGGTCTTGTATTTCTCGGTTTAGTCCTGCCAAAAAGCGAGCCAACGTTGCATCTAAATCCTCCTCAACATCAGCTTTGAGCATGAGGGTTTCCATCTCCTGGAAGTAGTCCTCAACGTTCTTTGTTCCCTGTGTCAAACGTCTCAACCTCTGATGTAGATCCCTATTATAATGACTAGGAACAAATCTTTTTCTCATCAGTTCTGTTAGTTCTTGCCAAGTAGTTATTGGACTTTCTCCTATCCGTCTTCTAAGAGAAACTACTTGATCATACCAATTAATGGCATAGCCACTAAATTCAGCAGCAGCTAGTCTTACTTTACTAAGTTCCGAAAAGTTTTAACAATCAAAGACAAGCTCAGTTTTCCTTTCCCATTCTAAATAGGCGTCCGGATCATTCTTACCATCAAAGGTAGGAATTTTCAGCTTAAGTCCACCAAGCCCATCGTCCGTCCTTCTGGCAAATGGGTTTTCTTCTTCCCGGTTCCTATTGCCACGCCTGGGCCTGAGGGAACGGTTGTCTTCAAAGCGATCTTCCATGTCCTGGCCGTCAAATGATCGGCTGTTCCTCCTGCCACGAGCTCTTCTCTGGCCTGGCCTCGCCTGGCCTTGCTGGTCTTCCTGGATTTTGTCCAGGCGGACGTTGACTTCTTCAAGACCTAAGTTCACAGCTCTCATCAAGTGGTCAGTTAAAGCTTTGATTTGTAAATTAGATAGACCACTTCTAGAATTGGGGTTCCTTTCATCCTCACTGTCAGACATGGCTTCCTGTTAAGACACTTAAACAGATAGCGTTAAAGTCACAAAACCCTCACTCTCAGGTGTTTATCCTCACCACTCAAGTGTTTGATCTCACAGGTTTGGTTTAGGTAACACTCAGAGTTTTTCCCAAAGTTCTAAGAGAACAAATCGAGCCGGATCTAGCAAGAAAATCCCAAGCAACAAAAGGAAGAAGGTTGGACAGAAATTTCTGAAAGAATGAATCCGCTTTAACCACCTCAAGGCTGGGTTTTCTCTTCAGCCAGCAGGCTTTCTCTTCCACCACCCTCACAAACTGGTTTTCTCCTCAGTTTTGTACGTAACTTTTTTTTTTTTTTTTTTGGTTTTTTTTTTTTTTTAAACTTATAGAGGATTAGACAGAAGATATGGAGGGTAAGAAGGTGACCCGGATTGAAATAAAATAGAACAGAATTTGCGAAGAAAGAGTTTAAAGAAGATGAACAGTTTTTACCAACAAAGAGTGGCTCTGATACCACGTAATGGATCCCTCGGTAGAATTATACTCTTTGTGGGTAAGTTTGGGATATGAATGATGCCGCAGCTACTAGCATACACGGATCAAGCTGGTGGATCGATTGAGACCGTCAAGAGTTGCGGAAGACTCTTGGTATTCTCCACTCCAGAGAATTCAAAGAAGTAACCCTTACCAATGAATCCAACGGAGGTTTGTTGATTTTGGAAGTAACCCTTGCCAAATCCAACGAAGTGTTCAAGAAGAACAGTGAGATTTCCTCTCAAGAAAAAGATGATAAAAACTTCGATTATTTTTCAGAATAATGTCATTACAAACTTAAAGTGTTTTCGCAGCTAGAGATAGAGTATTACGAAGAGTTTTTGATGATCTCTAGAACTTAAAATAAATGAAACTAGACTAGATTCAGTTTATGTCAAAGTCGCCTTTGGTCCACGCGGTTTGGTGAGATTGACTTTTGAACTTCCGGCCAAGTTGACCCTTGAACTTCCAGTGACATTCAGCTTGGTGTTTCTCGGGCACGGATGGAGCAAAGGAGACCTTCTTGGGGCAAGTCAGGTTTGGCTCGTGCATTCTGAGAATTCCCACTTTCGATCATCTCCTTAAGTCCCATTATGTGCGGCCTCAAACTTCGGACGTTGGAAAAATCCATATAGTCTGGAAAACTTCCGTCCTTCTCTGCTGGGTCAATATCCGGACGTCCGGTTCGGTCTAGAACTTGAGTGTCACATCCGTTCTCTGAATTGGCTCGGGCCATTTGAATTCTGACTCGTTCGTTGTCTTCTTCTTGGCTTTTAGGACGAGATTGGGATCGAGTCCGTCGAGTGATTCGGTCTTTGGGTCGGACGTCCCTTCGCAGCTGGCTCCCGTGTCCGGCCGGGTCTATACGGAACACGGCCGTAGCGTCCGGATGTCCTGCTCCTTGTCCTGAGCTGATTTCCTGTGGCTGAACCTCGATTTCCTCACGAACAAGTTGTTCCTTAGCATGATTGCCCGGTCCGTCCAGTTCTGGTTCATCATCCTCCGATCGGTCCATGGACGACTGGCCTGGTTCGGTACCTCGGTATCTATCAAAATGTCTACCCTTATACGATACACTCAGAGGAAACAAAAAAAAATCAAATGGACGGAGAAGTGCGAGCAGGCATTCTAAGAGTTAAAGAAATGCCTCGCGAGTCCGCCCATCCTAGCGAAACCGGTCGAAGGAGAGCCCTTATTCTTTAAAACGACAGTGTCGTCAGCAGCAGTAAGCGGAGTACTCATAAGGGAGGATCGCAACGAGCAAAAACCGATCTTTTACGTAAGCCAAACTCTGACGGACGCGGAGACTCGATATCCATTAATGGAAAAAGTGGTGTTGGCAGTGGTGATGACAGACCGGAAGTTCCAGCCGTAATTCCAGTCGCACACGATCATCATACTTACAACTTTCCCCCTCAGAACAATCTTGCATAGTCCAAGTTAATCAGGGCGACTAGCAAAATCGGCTGTAGACCTAAGCGAATACGACATACATCGAATACCGGATCAGAACATCGAATAAGCCAAATCCCAAGTTCTGGCAGACTTCATAGTCAAACTACCAACCACAGGTGTGGAGGAGCCAACCCCAAACTCGGTTTGGACACTTCACGCAGACGGGTCATCGTCAAAGCAAGGTTCGGGAGTCGGAGTGCGACTAACATCCCCCACCGGAGAAATCCTGGAACAATCATTGCGACTACTGTTCCACGCTTTCAAAAGTGAAGCAGTGTACGAAGCTCTAATCGAGGGACTAAGACCTGCCCTTGGCCTTAAAATCTAGAACCTCCAAGCATACTGCGACTCCAAACAGGTCACAAACAAGTTCAGCGGAGAATACGAGACGACTGATGATTGGATGGAAGCTTATGTCAAGATGGTCAAGAGCCTAACCAAACAGTTCAAGGAGTTCGAACTCACAAGAATCCCCCGAGGATAAAACGCCCCTGCCGATGCATTCGCAACCCTAGCATCAACCTCAGCCCCGGGAGAAAGACGAGTCATTCCCGTAGAGTTCATCGAACAACCAAGTATCGATCCGCCCCAAGTCGCGAACCTTATACGGAAACCGGAAGGTGGCGAAGAAGGAGAGGAGGAACCTCCAGAAGAAGAGCTGGCGACCGATCCGCAAGGGGAATACGGCTGCAATCGCCAATGGATGGGCCGGGCCCAATACGAATCTTCATCATGGATGGAGAGGTCCCGGCGGAGAAATGGGCGGCACGCAAGCTGAGAGCTCAAGCCGCCCGTTTTATCCGGGTTGATGGGAACACCACCCCCTGGTGTTGGCCGACACCAATCAGACAGACAAATTCCACGCCAATTTTCAACTTTTTTTAAAAGGAAATTCACCCATTCTTTTCCATATTTCCAAACAAGTCCCAATTCGAGTTTTTAGGCTATTTATTGGATTTTAAGGTCATTGTTTAGACCTAAGTTTTATTCTAAGCTTTAGTTTATTGAGAGAGATTTGAAGCATAGTT
Organism: Iljinskaea planisiliqua; assembly: GCA_900108845.1. Lineage (NCBI taxonomy): Eukaryota > Viridiplantae > Streptophyta > Magnoliopsida > Brassicales > Brassicaceae > Iljinskaea > Iljinskaea planisiliqua. The sequence continues at coordinate 261,856 of FNXX01000023.1, read as the reverse complement.
TTGGAGATAAGAATTCAGACTCCTTCAGAGAAGATTCAGCACTCTTTTATTCTATATTGATTCCTTTTATGCAATCTTATTCATTCATGTTTATTGTTTCATTCTCCATTTCTGAGTAGTTTGCTAGTTAGGTTTAGGGTTTCTCAATAGGAATTTGATGGATTGTTAAGTTGATTGGTTAGTTAAGGATTCTGGAATACTAGTTCTTTATATAGGATGTGATTAATGCTTGATCTGAACTGACCAGTTAGATTATTGATCATAGGTTGATTCTCGCAATGAAAGTTGGGGTAATTAACTAGAAAATATCCTTTAGGTGAGCAAATTTTCCATTCGCAAAGGAATTTGGTTTGGAGAATTTGTGAACAAATCGAACCTGGAATTTTTGCATGTTTAGACTTTTAAATTCACAAAGAAATTTGGTTTTCTAGATTTCTACACATAGATTGTTTTTGCAGCGACGGCTGGTTAACTTCATCATTGTGTTTCGAGTTCTAGAACATAGCAGAATCATGATTAACTGATTAGCTTGCATTCCTGATTTCCCGAGAATTCCCTGAGCCTGACGTTTTTCCCATCTGATTTACAACTGATTTTACTGCATTGTTTTCATTACATTATTTCTTGTTTAGCTTAATTCGAAAACCAATAATCTATTGTGTGATCTTGAGTCTCTGTGTAATTCAACCCCTAAGTACTGTATCGATCTCTTAATTTGGAGGGTAAGTCTAGGGTATTTTTCAGCACATCAAGTGGAGGCTATCCGGACCATTGATGGCATGCGTAGAAGGCGAAGAAGCAAGAAAAATCATGGAAGAAGTCCATAGTGGAGCATGTGGAAACCATTCTGGAGGAAGAGCTCTCTCAATCGAAATCAAGCGGCACAAACACTACTGACCGACAATGGTGAAAGACTGCGAGAAGTTCTCCCTAAAGTGCGAGAAGTGCCAGAGGCATGCACCGATAATCCACCAGCCCGCAGAAGTCCTTTCGTCGATCTCCGCGCCTTATCCATTAATGAGGTGGTCAATTGACATCGTGGGGCCAATGCACAACTCGAAGCAGAAGAGATTCCTACTCGTCCTAACGAATTATTTTTCAAAGAGGGTTAAGGCAGATTCTTATGCTAGTATCAAGGACGCTCAAGTAGAGCACTTGGTGTGGAAGAACATCATCTGCAGGCACGGAGTACCGTACGAAATCGTCACCGACAACGGCTCTCAATTCATCTCTGTCCGTTTTGAAGGATTCTGTGAGAAATGGAAGATACGGCTAAGCAAATAAACACCACATTATCCACAGGGTAACGGCCAGGTCGAAGGAGCCAACAAGACCATCGTCGACGGACTTAAAAAGCGCCTCGGAGAAAAGAAAGGACGATGGGCAGATGAGCTCGAAGGAGTCTTATGGTCTCACCGAACAACACCAAGACGAGCGATGGGTGAAACACCATTCACACTAGTTTACGGCACCGAATGTGCCATCCCATCGGAAGTCGAATTTTCCGGAGTCATGCGAAGACTCCTTCCCGGAGATGATGGCCTAAACCACCTGATGCTGTTCGACGAGCTAGACCTAGTTAACGAAAGGCGAGACCAAGCACTTGTCCGAATTCAGAATTACCAGCAGGCGGCCGCGAAATATTACAACTCTAACATCTGAAGCCGCAAATTCAAAGAAAGGGACCTTGTCCTCCGCAAATATGTCCATATACACGCATCCTCCCACAAATTCTTGCCTCATGGCACACATCTTACCATCGGTTGCTGATCACAATAAGACGAATTTGTTTTAACCATGGTTCTTTAAGCATCCATCGACAGATAAAATAAGCGCGCTATATAAATTTCAGGATTAATATCCAAAATGCACAACTTGATCGGAAATGCAGGAAGTGTCTAGACGATATTCATTTTAGCTTATATTCAGGAGTGTTTCGTAGATTGGAAATACTGTAGAGCGTAAACCGTGAAATGAGCTCGCTAAACCCAGTAAACACCATCCTTGAAACACAGGACTTACTACATCTCTCGAACGAAATACCAAACCGGCCCTGGTATGAGGTTGTAAACACATTCACTGTCGCAAAATGGGTACATGAGCCGAACAGCCGCAAACCCTATAACTAGACAAAACTCTAAACCCAGCAAGCCACTTCATGCTGGTCAAACGATGCATTCAACCCAGAAAGGAAGATTTTCCTAAACATGATGGTCCTCGGATTAAAACGTCGGAAAAGCACTTTCATCAAATCAATTCAGAACTAACAAAGCGCCCCTCGGCAAACTGCGATCAAATACACAAGGGTTCGAAGCAAGCCGCTGACTTCTTTCGAAAGAGGACCGACGACTTGCACGGATCTTAAAGCAGGCCGCCGTTTGAATGGAAGGACCAGTTCACCACTTGGTGTAAAGAACGTCCTGGCCGCCATTTGGGCACCCAGGCTGCCATTCGTTGCACGACATGTGCCAGGCCGCCGTTTTCTCAGAAGACCAGCACAACACCCTATCCACGGCCTTGTTACGATAAACTAAGCCATAAAATGGCAACCGAAAGAATCAAAGCATGTTCGTATTAAAATCTTTAAGTAAGAACAAATCCAAACCAAAATCTGTTCAGAACGTGACAAGAAAAAGCGCGAAAGCCAAAACATAAACTCGGAAAAAGCCCAAAAAAAACTAAAAACTCGAAGAAAACAGAAACCAATATAACTAAGGACTCGCACGGAATGCCTTAGGAAGGGTTAAATCCGAAATCCCGGAAACCCCGTCATTCGATCCAGCAAGATCAACTACTCCAACCGCCAGGGCCTCTTCTATGATTCATCTGGCTCCGGGCTTTGGCACAACCTCGCTTTTGGAAGAGGGGATCGGATGAGACTCAATCTTCCCTCGAACTTGAGTAATCACTGCGTGGAACTTACCCGCCGTTCCATCTAAGCCTTTCTTCCATTCAGACAAAGTTTTCTTCTCTTGTACTTTGGCAGAAAACATCACGTAATAAAATCGATTTTCGATCTTGGTCTTTGAGTTCTTTTAAAATAGGATTTTCGAGCCCTCATATATTATAAGTTTTGATTGTGTGAGTTTTGACTCTCACAAGAGGCAAAAAATTCTTCTTTACAAAGAACACAAACGTGTTTTGTTTCTTAGAAAGAAAACAGAGTAACAACTGAAAAATTTCATGTTGGCAAGCAAATTGATTCTGGGCTAGCAAATTGCCAACTCTTTCTTAGGAGATTCGTAATAAAAATTTCATGTTGGCAAGATAGATTCACGTTCATGGAAATAAATGCAAGACTAACCATTCTGTTAAAACCTCTACGTCATGAACAGTTTGTGTCCAAGTTGGATCATCATCAAGAACAACTAACGTCTTTGAGTTCCCCATATTTTAATCTATGTATGTCATCTGTAGGGTCGAAAGGCCATTCAGATGGCAGAGATTTAAGTACGTCTTGTTTCTTCAGAACAGCAAGTCGCCCTTCTACTTTTATCCCTGAAAGGGTTTCATATACCTATATATATGATAAAATAATTTTAGTTACTTAAAACTTAAATTAGTCACCCTAAACAGACACCAATCTTAATACTATATGTGGATCTTGAGTCCAATAGTTCACATGCTATAAGAGCAAAATCCAAGATGTTACAGCTTATAGTATTCATTAAAGAGCATTGTAATAAACTGTAAGATCTATGCCGTTTACTATCAAACGTTTGCACTTCCAGCCCTTTTCAAATAAAAAGAGGGTTTCTATTGTTTTCAAAGACAGAAACTAACAGCCAAAGATGTCTCAAATTCAACAACAGTAATCTTGGCTATCAGTGCATATATGAAAATTATACCTTGACGGCTTGACCACTCCCGCATCACCTATCCGTCCCCATCCCGTAGCAGAACCTGTAAATGAAGATATATTTAAGTATACTTGTCTCCATCTATATGTGGAACAAAAGGAAAAGGAAAATTTTTCTTGTTCTCCAACATTCAAGAAAGAAGCACTTTAAATATATTTTTCAAGAAATTTGCAATACATGGAACTCGGTATTCAGCCCATTGAGCTTTTAAATAATAGTTTGTATTGTTGAAATGGCAGGACCGAAATGATGCACGTTCAAGATGAACAGAGAACAGTAAAATATATTAAGAGGCTACCGGCTAAGAATAGCTGGTGTGCCATTGTTGATATATTTCCCTACAGTCAAAACTCTTGCTTAGTTTGAGAGAAAAAGAAACAAGTTTACAAATTGATAATAGTTGCCAATCTTAACAAATCCTTAACAAATATATCAAGAGCAGAGTATGGTGTATAATCATTATCCAGCATGTGGGGAACACGATTTTCAAACATCCTGCAAGAATAGAAGCCATTCAAATTTATGACATAGGACCACCTCTAATGAGGGTTCTTAACATGAGTTATTAATGAAAAAAGCAGAAAAAAAATCGGCTAAAAAATTAAAATGCTTAGAACCGCTTCTTAGAAGAGGGTTTTTAGAATTTGTAACAACCCCTTGCTTGTCCAGTTTCTACAGGTTAATTTTTTTTTTAAATAAAATTTTAATTCATTTTCCTCACTTTCTCTCTCTTTCTCGCCTCTTTCTGATTTCGGCGAAAACCAACATTTCTGCTTCGTGACTCTGCCGCTTCTTTCATGTCTTCTTTTTCACGGGTGAAAGGATGAGATGCCCTTAAGTGTTACAAAACAATCTCACTATCCCTCTAATAATTTCATTACCCCCCTCTTATTCTTCTCTCACTTTTACCCTCCCTTTTTAACAATTTATAAACAACAACCAAAAATTAAAAATTACCCGAATTACTAAACTCATTTACTGCTCTCAACAACATACTCAACTACCAATGGCTCCTAAAAACTCAATCTCTCTTTTGTCCCCTCCTTCCTCCTTCCTCCTTCCTCCTTCATGTCCCCCAAAAACGGACAGCGTCCGCCATTGTTCTCCATGTTTTCCAACGTTTAAGAAATCTTCGAAAGATGAGTCTTTTGCTGCTGATATGATTCTGCGCTTTGAATCTTCGTAAAATAATGTTTAGGAGAGTGTTACATTCCTCTTACATGGTGGCATAGTTTTACTTTTTTTTTGGATCATTTGGTAATTAAAATTCTTTGCTAAGTTGATTAGAAAGGGGCTAACATGTTAAACAAGAGCAGTTAGACTGGTTAAATGCGTTTCGAATCATTCTGAATCGTACTAAATCATAGTAGTTTTGCAGAATTTTTTTTTTTTTTGGCTTCTGGTATTACTGAGCATGCTTCGAAAACTGGTATTACGGATAGAACCAGTATTACAGGAACAACTGGTATAACGAGGTTGTATTACTGAGAGAACGATCATATGATTGAGACATATGCTAATAGTTTTTTTTATTCTTGTTCAAGGGAAAATGAATAATTGTAGATACACTAATATTTGTTTTGATTACCAGGGATGTTATGAAAAGGACGGTGCGGAGATAAATTGGGTTTCAGGAGAAGATGAAATTCACACTTTAGTGATGAAGACATTTTTTGAGGAGGTCACATATGATGGGTTAGTTGAGGGAATTTGCAGGAAGATTAAGAAAAAAAAAAAAGGCAACGACGCAACTAAAAGTTATTTACTTTCCATTGGTAGTGGATCCTAAGAAACCGTCATATATCTGTAATGATGATGAAGTTCTTGGCTACCTAATGCAAGTTAATAACCAAACATGTGGAAGTGTGTTGCATGGGGAGATCTTGAAAGAGGTTGATGAAAACAAGTAAATTGGGCTACCAATTGATGATGAAACTGATAATGGTGTAAGTAATAAAGAGTTGTTTGGTAGAGATGTTAATGATGGTAGAGATGGTGATGAAGATAGAGATGGTAATGATGGTATGGTTACTCTCTACAGAGGCGAAGGATCGGAAGACCATGAAGGAAGAAATGTTTCAAGGGAAGAACTTGGTAATACTGACTGGGAAGATGAGATTCCGGCTGGTATAGAAGAAGAATCGAATGTAAATACTGGCTGGGAAGATGGTATTGATATGACTATAGGCCAAGAATTTCGAAGTAAGGAGATAGTGCAAAATTTAGTTCATAAAGCTTCACATCAGAATTGTTTTGAGGTTGAAACAATCAAGTCTGACAGAAAGCGATATGCGGTAAAATGTAGTGAAGCTAAAGCTGGTCACAGGTGGTCATTAGCAGCTGCAAAGCTTATGAATTCAGATAGTTTCACGGTTATAACTTACAACAAGATGCATACATGCTCTAGAGCTACTTCAGTTACAAGCAAAAATAGAAGGAAAGGCAAACCACGATTAATTCAATCTGTTTTGCATGAAGATTATCCGGGTTAACTTTACACTCCTACAGCCAAAAATTTGATTGAGATGGTTTAAAGGAGACTTGGTGTTAAACTATCATACTCTACTGCGTTGAGGCGAAGACAACAAGCTGCAAATGATCTCCGGGAAATTCCAGAGGAGAGTTAACAGATGTTGTATTGTTATATGTACATGGTAGAGTTGATAAATCCTGGTACACGGACTTATGTGGAATTGGATGAGGGGAAAAAGTTTACGTATCTAGTTTATGCTTTGGGAGCTTCCATTGAGGGATTTCAAGCCATGAGAAAAGTCATTGTAGTGGATGGAACCCACCTTAAGACAAGTTATGGCGGTGTTTTAACTGTTGTTACAGCTTAAGATCCTAATCATCACGACTATCCAATTGCTTTTTGTGTAGTAGACGGTGAGAAAGAGGCTTGTTGGCTGTGGTTCTTGAATAGCTTAAAATCAGTAATATTGGATGATCCTGGCCTGGTGTTTCTTTCTGATAGAAACTCTAGCCTCATCAAGTTGATGGATGCGGTGTTCCCGTTGTCTGAGCATGGGTATTGTATACAACATTTGTCTCAAAACGTGGAAGGTAAATTTTTTACGTCAACAAAGATACATGTGTACATAATTTCAAAGAATGCACTCATGCCAATAAAGAGAGTGAGTTCTTGACTCTTTATGCTCCTTTTAGAACCAAGTATCCAGCTGCAGCAAAGTATCTAGACAATAGTGTTGCTGTGCAGAAATGGACAAGATGTTATTTTCCAGGGAAAAGATACAACATAGACATTTTCAATATTGTTGAATCTATTAATGGTGTTTTAAGGAAAGCAAAAAAGTACTCGCTATTACCAATGATTGATGTGATTGTTGAAAAATTGGCTGAATGGTTTAACAAGCATAGGAACACTGCTGATGGTGCAGGATCAAACACACAGAAGCTTGTGTAATATATCACTGGAAGCAAAGAAATAGGTGGTTTATGAGTTGAACGGCTCCTTTCTTGAATACAACGTCATTGGACGTGATTGCAAGTCTTATTTGGTTGATATGAGAAGAAAAACTTGTAGTTGCAAGCACTTTGATATAAATAGATATCCATGTGTGGATGCAATTGCTGCTGCCATCTTCATGAGTGGAGAGACGTAGATGACCTCCATCTCCAAGAGTTCTGCTCGAAATATTATTCGATGGAGGTATGGCATTGGCGTATTGCAGGAAGATTTATCCAGTACCCCATAAGTGTGATTGGATTGTTCCTGAGCATATACGAAATTTGTATGTCTTTCCACCGGAGTTGGTCAAGAAGACTGGAAGAAACCAAGAAAGAAGGTTCCCATCAGCTCGAGAACACCGGGGAACAGGGAGAGGGAGAGGGAAAAAACTATCAGGTATGTATGCATATTTTCAAAGTGGTAGTGATGCTTAGTTTATGTTTGTATTTCGTATTGTTGTTTGTAACTTTGAAATATTAGGTATAACTGGTGTAACTAAGAATACTCGGGTTAGAAATTTTAATTTATTTAATATATATATATATATATAATAAAGAATTTTATTTTATTTGATTAAGATATGTCATTTTCTTACATTAGATAAATAAGTATTGAATGTTAAAAATATGTGTAGGAACTTGGTTAAAAAAAATTTTGGGCATTATGGTTTATTATTAGCATATTTACACAAACAACACATTACACTTCTATGAATACTTTGTTAAGACTAATTACATTAGGAAGCCAAACGCACAGAAAAATGAGTTTTAAAACATGTTAGTGCATAGAAACCCCCGAATTGTGAATGTATTCACTAAAAGTAAATGTCAAACTACAAATATAACATTTGTGGTAGTGTAAAACTAATTAAACTTGAAAACACCGAAAAGTAAAACTATTTGCAAATTGGTATAACTAGAAAACTATGGATAACTAAGTGTAATTTCAGTGGTGTCCACATAAGGAAAAATTGGCATATGTGTATACATGGCGGCACACAGTTTCTTAATTATTGCGTTTCACATAAGTGGTCCTCTAATTCTTACATTAGATAAATAAGTATTGAATGTTAAAAATATTTGTAGGAACTTGGTTAAAAAAAATTTAGGGCATTATGGTTTATTATTAGCATATTTACACAAACAACACATTACACTTCTATGAATACTTTGTTAAGACTAATTACATTAGGAAGCCAAACACACAGAAAAATGAGTTTTAAAACATGTTAGTGCATAGAAACCCCCGAATTGTGAATGTATTCACTAAAAGTAAATGTCAAACTACAAATATAACATTTGTGGTAGTGTAAAACTAATTAAACTTGAAAACACCGAAAAGTAAAACTATTTGCAAATTGGTATAACTAGAAAACTATGGATAACTAAGTGTAATTTCGGTGGCGTCCACATAAGGAAAAATTGGCATATGTGTATACATGGCGGCACACAGTTTCTTAATTATTGCGTTTCACATAAGTGGTCCTCTAATTTTCATTTGGTTTCAGAAAAAAATCTAGGGTTTTCATCCTCTTCCTCATTTTCCCTCCCCACTTTTTCGGGTTTCCCTCTTATTCCCTCTCTTATTATCTATTCCCTCACAAAAAATCCTCGCTCTTTGTCCCTCTTATTTCCCCTCCGCTGCCTCTTCTTCTTCCTCCTCTCCTCTCGGACCAGGGCCTCATAAACTCATATCTCCACTGTCTCTCATCTCCATAGGTTCTCCTTTCTCTGAGACTCCAAAGTAAGTCTATTTAGGATCCTATATTCTGGGTTTGTTGTCAAATTTGAAATTGCATATGATTTAGGACACCCGATTTAGGATCCTATAGGCTGAGTTTTACCTGCAGATTTGGAATTACTATTACTAATTCTTGGTAACAGTTGATAACATTTGGTATTACTATTAGATCTACCTAATGGATCCCATGGACCCCAACTACCGTTCGGACAAGAGGAACAGGAAGTTAATGGAGAGATTAAAGTGGATCCCTTATGCTGGCTATGGCATTATCACATGTTGTTCATGTGGAGAAAAAATCATCCCTGAGGTTGTTGAAACCGCAACTGAACACGATGCTGAAAAGAGATACTTTACCTTCAAATCGTGAGGTGAGTGGAGATAGTTTACACGCATCCTTGAATATGTTATGAATATCTTGATTTACGTGCAGAATGATGGCCTACACGCTAGGAAATTGTGACTCCACGGTGTGGAAGAGGAACTTAAAAAGTTACACACTGTGCTTTGCGAGCGCAAAGAGAGCAGGAATTTGGTGCCATTCGATACGAGTTATCGAAAATGCGTGAAGAAATTGCGGAACTGAAGAACATTTTTGCGCGTCGAAACAATGTTTAATGTTCTGTCTTTTTCATGTTATTGTACTAATGACTATGGTTTTGAACTCTTTTTAGTGTTTATTTTTGAATTTTATGTTAAACTTTGCTTAAAATTGTTTCAAATTCTTAAAACATAGTCATAATTCTTTTAAACACAAAACATAATATTGTTTTAAAACAGAACATAGTTCAAAATACCAAACAAACTAAAACATAGCATAGTTTTAAACACAAAACATAGCATTGTTTTAAAACCGAACATAGTTCAAAACACCATATCAACTAAAACATAGCATAGTTTTACTTAAAACATAGTTCACTTGTTACTGCACTTCTTGCTATTTTCCTATGTCTCCTCGCATACGTGACAGGTGTACCCACTTTCCTCTTTAAATCATTTACCCTTATGCCTTTTCTAACTCCCACGGTGGTACACCTCTCCATTGAGATAAGAGAAACATCATCTTCTCCTTCCTTCCCCTGCAAAACACAAGCAATATTATTTAGTATTCATTAGTATTCCATAGTATTATCTAGTATCACCTAGGATCACATTTTATTAAAACAGAATTTACCTCTTCCTCCTCCTCTTGTACCTCTTTATCTGCGTTCTTCGCTGCCTCCTTCTCTATCTCTAACTCCTTATCTGCGTCCTTCGCTGCCTCCTTCTCTATATATACCTCCTACTATACCTCCTTATCCTTAACCTTCTGTGCCTCCTTCTCCTTCTCCTTCTTTACCTCCTTCTCTATCTCCTTCTCATTCACCTTCCATGCCTCCTCCTCCTTATCTATGTCTTTTGCTGCCTCCTTCTCTATCTCTAGCTCCTGCTTTACCTCCTTCTCTACCTCCTGCTCTACCCCTTGCTCTACCTCCTACTTTACTTCCTGCTCTACCTCCTACTCTACCTCCTTCTCCATCTCTGCCTCATTCTCATTCTCTGCATCTCTAACTTCATCACCCTGCGTACACGTACAATTGTACTTAGTATTACCAAGTTTTACATTTTTGTTTAATGGTGAAAGAAAACAAAACATTACCTCATTTTATCTTTCAAAAACCGTAGTGGTAGCATAGAGGGGATTGAAAGTGTATTACATGTCCTCATATGTCGTCCGAGCATTTAATTGCTCCTTCACATAGGCCTCAACAACTAATAGTCTTTTCACATAGGCCTCAACAACTTGGGTTTTGATTCAATTTTATGACCCAATTGTTGTGTGTGGAGATTGATCGATGTACTTATAATAACTTTGAATTAATGTCTATTCGCAGGCAAAATTGGTTCATAAGGGTTTAGCTATCTCTGGAAATTTAATTTCTGTCACTACAGAAATATGCGCTTTGGTAGCATCACGAAAACGTTGTCATATGATAGTGTTTCCATAAATGTTGTCTTTTCCGCTGCTATCTTAGACCCCCATCTAATATAGCGTTAATTTTCGTGCTATGATAAAACAATATAGAATAGCACTACTATTGGTGCTATAAAGTTATTTACACTAGCGCATTTTATTTTCCAATTTATAAATTATTATGGCAATTCTTTCAGGCAATAATAAATGTTATGATTACAATATATTACCGCTATTTTATATTTTATATTAGTTTTTTTTATTTTCTTTAATAATGTTGCTAGTAGCATTTTGTTTTTGAAGTAAATGTTTGTATTATAACGTTAATTTGTGCTATTTGGCTATTGTAATTTAATTATATGTTATAACGACTTTGTTTTCTAGCCATGCAATAAAAGTACCAAGGGCATCTTCCATTGTCTCGATTTCAGAAGTTCTCCTCCACACTGCTGCACTTTTGACCTTCACAACATCTATCCAAACTCGAACTGCATTTGGATCCAACGGTACGAAGTGGACAGTATGATATGGATAATTTGAAGCCCATCGTCCTTCAGCAACAACCCGGTTACTTCCAGTAATTTCCATAAGCTTGCATTTCTTATTATCTTTGACGACACTCCACTTCTGAGTTTAGAAAGACCACATAACAGAATAACCAACCAATACAACATAACATTTCAGTGTTCCAACATTGGAATATAGATAACAAAAAAATCCCAAACAACAGTTCAACGAAATATAGATAGAGGTCAAGAAAATTACCATTGATTTCCAGATTGGAGATTGTGGAGGTTGTTTGCAGGAGCTTTTGGAGTTGGTTGAGATGTTTGAGGAGGAGCAATTGGACCTACTATAGAAGTCTTCTGAGTTTCTGGAGATTTCTCAAGAGAAGACCTACTGGCGACTTACTTTTGGAAGTACTCTTTGTAGGAGACTTCCGACCTTGTGGATATTTCTGAGTAGATGCTTCTGTGTGTTTCATTCTCCACTCTGTTGGCAGGCCAAGCTATGAAAGAATTTAATGTCTGCTCCATGTTTGTCATCTCCGGTGTAGGCCTCCATGGAAATGCATGAGGTGGTAGTACCACATCCACATAAAGTTTCACTGCATTTGGTCCGATAGGAACATCATTAACCATAGCTTGAGGTTCTCTCGACTGCCAACGTCCTTCATCTACAGGTTTGTCATCTGTAACCCAATCCATCAGTGTGCATCTGTTCTTCGAACTTAAGTATGGGCTCTGTGAAACACAATATATAACATTAACTACTCAGTCACAGAGACAACAATCCATTATCAATAAAATAACACCACTGTAATTGCCATCAACTTTTCAAGTTATGTCAAATATATGAAAAAGTTAAGATACCACCTTTGGGAAAGACTCGTCTTCACTGACCTCTTCGTCTGCAGCAACACAACTATATGCCTTCCATGCAGTTGTTTGACCACCAGCCTCTTTCACAGTTGTCATGTTTGTTGTAGGTCTCCAAAGAATGCATCTAGGATGATGACAGATTCAACCAGCACTTTCACAGAGTTAGGTCCTAGTGGAATTTCATTCACATACTCCACAGGGTCATCTGAAAGAAGTCGGCCCTCAGCGACAGTTTCCTCCATTCCAGTCCAATCAACCAACAAATACTTAGCTGGTACTGATTTGTTAACACTCTTAAAAATGAAAATTGCACTTAGTCAATCGATTAAGTATATAAAGGTAATGAAGACAGGATCTTAGTGACTTACTCTTGGAGCTAAGGTTTCACCTTGCTCATCTTCTCTCTGTAACAAAGCGAAAGTGTAAAACTTAAAAAAAATATTTATGATAGTCAGATCAGAATGTGACCATAATAAGATACAACTGATAAAGTCTTACCTGGTTATTCATTCTTAGAACAATTGCCTCTAACTCTTGAACCTTTTGCTGCAGCTGAGCTTGTTTGTCTTGTATTTGACTCATATACGCAGACTTGACTTGGTAACAAGCTAGCTTTGTCGTAGACATACCTCAACCCATATCCCTTAATCGAGCTGGATTATCAGGTCATAATATTTGAGTGAGTGTATCGTTCTTACCAAGAGTGGTTGTTCACGAGGAAGGAGACACCACTTTGAACATCTTTTGCCTTTCTCTGACCAACATTACGGAAAATTCGGAAATGTAATCATAAAAGAAATCAGGTAAGTGATAGAAATTAAAATCAAACTTCTACACTTACTATCTTTTCAGCAGCCTGGTTATTAACTGGAGTCCCATCTTCTTTTTTCCGTGACTTGACCCACACTTTTAGCCTTGTCAGTTGAGACTGTATATAGCAACTCTTTTTCTGCATAAAAACAAAGTTCAATCATTATTCATTTATAAATCTCAATTAATGGAGTAAAAAATCATTATACTTACCATTTCTTCACTCGGTCGAACCATTCCTTTACGGCTAAGAGTGTGAGGAATCTGTTTCTGTCGTCTCTTCTTGTATGAATCGCTCACAGCCTTAAAGGCTGCATTAGTTTTTGTTGTTGACAAATTTACGCTAATCCACCAGCTGAATGTTCTTCGGTTTCAGCTGCATCCTATCCTTCATGGCCTTAGCCTTCCGGATTTGTGTTACTACACGTGATTGGAGGCCCTCCAAAGACATCCCATCTGCCTGAACACATCAGTCTTTGGTTATTCCTCATCTAATTGAAACCTTGATTGCATTCAATTACCATACAAAAAACCATTGTTATAATATTTAGCTAACAAAGACACAATTGAAGAAACTTTTACCTGAATAAATTTCCAGAGAACTGTTTTGATATTAACACCAATCTTTCTCCAATCATCGATTATTATAGGAATGTGCTCCCTTACCAATGGACCAAGATAAGATGACAGCTTCACTGGCCCTGGTTCATATGGTTCACCAAATTCAATGAAATCAACCAGTTCTCGTACATTTGGATCCCATGCGATATGTTTCATCCTAGTGGGTCTACGCCTTCTCTTAGATGGAGGTTGAACAGGATCCTGTTTTTCTCTGGACAGTCTCCTCATGATCCTCATTGTTTTCATCCTGCTCTGCATTCCGCTCAGTACCATTTTCAACATCCTCAGCGTTTTCCTCCTGCTATGTATTCAGCTCATTACCATTCTCAATATCCTCAGCATTTTCCTCCTCCTCTTTATTTAGTTCAGTACCATTCTCAACATCCTCAACATGTTCCTCCTGCTCTTTATTCAGTTCAGTAACATTCTCAACATCTTCAGCAACTTCATCCCCCTTCTTATTCACTTGAGTACAACACTCGGCACATTTATCCACTTTTCTTTTCCGGTTTTTAAAAATAACCTTTGTACGAGTCATACCGATTCACCTGAAAGAAAAATGGATAACTAAGTTAGAACACATATTCCATTACTCACAAACATAGACAAACCACATAAAATCAACACACAAGCAACAAACAACACACAAAGTCAACACACAATCAACAAACAACACACAAAGTCAACACACAAGCAACAAACAATGCACAAAGTTCCTACAATACTCTTTCACACATATATCCGTTCAAAAACATTTTTCGGGCTTTCTGATCTTCATCATCTAAGTCATCTGTGTTTATGTCAACATCTGCTGCCACTGGCCCGATATCTCCAATTACATCTTCATGATGTTCCTCGCTGTATCTTCTTGAAGATCCTTTCACCACGACATACGAATTCGAAGAATCATTTTCCCTTAAATAAAAAACTTGTTTCACTTGAGAGGTTAGTATGTATGGATCCCTTGCAAATAATTGTTGACTCTGGTTGAGGTTGACAAATGTGAATCGATCTTCTTCCTTGACTCCATTTCTTTTGTTAGCCCATTGACAACGGAATAGTGGTATGTAAAAGATGTTGTAATCCTTCAAAATAATGTCGACTACTCTGCCATAATAAGATACCATATCAACCATCTGTGAAGCGTCTCTTGCACTAACTATACACAGCGAGATGGCCTCGTAAAGAACCCCACTATTTTGACTTTGCCTTGAAGCTGAACTCGTGTGAAACCTATGACCATTCACTATATAACCAGTATAAGAACGTGCAATGCTGCAAGGACCATATGCCAACCACTTAAATGCCTCTTCATGTCCTTCTAAATCCATAGGTACCTAATAGTTAGAGCATTAGCAAATTAACATCCAAACATGTATATCATAACTGGCAATTTAACTTAAGACAATACTTACCTGTTCTTTTAACCATTCAACAAAACGCTTACTATGCATATTCCACAACATTGAAGTATCACGATTACATTTTCCATTAGACTCTTGCAGATATTGAAGGTGCATGCTACACGGTCAGAAACACTATCAATTGATGTTGTTTAAAAGAGGATTTCACTTGTGAAGATATAACAAAAAAAATTGCAGTCACTTGTTGAATGACAGCAAGATGAGATATTCTCTTCTCTGTCTCAGTCAGTATAATTGCAGTGGTTGTGGATATCGAACGACCGTCTAGGCTAGGGCTGCTCTGGTCCCCATCAATTCTCTCCACTCTTTCCCCAACACTTGTTGTCATTTTCAAAAACTCACTACAGAACTGCATGCATTTTTCTGCAAGGTACCTCAACAATACATCCTTTCGGTCTAGCTGGATTTCTTACAAAGTCTATATGAATTTAATGTACCTGCACACATTTACCAATAATGAAGATTAATGTAACAACAGTCAATTGTATAAAGTAAACACTAACAATTAAAATACAGTTCAAGCTACCTTTCAAATGGGTACATCCATCGAAAGTGTAATGGTCCACATAGCCGAGCTTCCCTCCCTAGATGTACGGTCAGGTGCACCATAATATCGAATGCTTGGAGGAAAATATCTCTCAAACATGCAAAAAGTTTCAACAATCTCAGTTTCCATTACAACTATTTGCTCTCTGTCGATAACTCGCTGACATAACTTATTGAAGAATACACACAAGCATGTAATACATATCATCGGGCCTTTAGGAAGTAAACCTTTTAGTGCAACTGGGAGGAGTTGCTGCATCAACACATGATAATCATGTGATTTGTGTCCTGAAATTTTGCAATCACTCATTGTTATGCCTCTGGATATGTTAGAAAAATACTCATCCGGTCCTCTGAAGTCAAATAATCTCTTGCAAAATACTATTTTCTCTGTCTTCGTTAAGGACCATGGTACTGTAGGAAGGTAAGTTCTTTTACCTCTGGCTTGAGGATACAAATCCATACGAAGACCAAGAAGTTGCAAATCTTTTAGAGCGTTAAGACCGTCTTTAGATTTTCCACAATGCTACAATGTAGAAACTAAGCTTGCAGCCACATTTTTCTCCAAATGCATAATATCCAAGTTATGCCTTACTGGCAATTCCTAAACAATATAATACAAATAAGATTGAACAAAGTTAAAAAAATCCTACACTTTCAATTGTGAAAGAACAAGATAATAAACAGAAGATACATACCTTCCAATAACGCAGTTTGAAAAATATAGACCATTTTTTCCATCTTGACAACTCTCTTGTGTCTACTACATCTTCCTCTTCTTCTTTCTCTTTCTCTTCCTCTGATTCAGTTTCATCATCGCAGCCTGATCCAACAGACGCGGTCCTATTTCTCTTCCTTCCACTCTCTTTTGCATTTCCAAAATCATTTTTAAAATTTTTCAGGAGTTGGCTGATATTATGACCTGTCTGAATCCTACCCTTTGTCCCATATTCAGCTTTTCTATCAAACCATATTTCTTAGAACGATACCTATGTGTCGGTGGCAGACCCTTCCTATGACACATATACACATGCTTCCTGATATGCTTCAACCACCGACTATCAGTGGTTTTCCCACACACAGGACATGCCATCTTAACCTTAACTTTGCAGCCTGCAAGATTTTCGTATGCCGGAAAATCATTTATTTTCCAAAGAAGGATCCACTTTAGCGTGAAAGTGGTTCTGCTATAGGCATCATAGGTTACCTCTCTCGTGGTCCACACATGATTCAGATACTCTATGAGAGGTTCTAAGTAAACATCAATGTTGTTTCCAGGTTGGTGCGGACCAGGAATTAACAATGTGAAAAAT
Source organism: Iljinskaea planisiliqua (assembly GCA_900108845.1). Lineage (NCBI taxonomy): Eukaryota > Viridiplantae > Streptophyta > Magnoliopsida > Brassicales > Brassicaceae > Iljinskaea > Iljinskaea planisiliqua. The sequence goes on along the minus strand of FNXX01000023.1, from coordinate 244,737 downwards.
ATGTATCCATTCTTCATACATAAGTGAGGACGCATATTGTAGTTAACCACCAACACTGGCCAATAACAATACTTATAATTCTTCATATTGATTGGATTGAATCCATCAGTTGAAAGACCAAGCTGGATGTTCCTTTCTTCACTAACAAAGGAAGGGTACTTGTCATTTATCTGATCTCACACCAATGAATCCACAGGGTGACAACTTTTACCGTTGCTGCTCTTCTTCATGAAGTGGCACCTTAAATTATTTGTCCTTTCGTCAGACCTAAACATTCTCTTGAGCGTTATGATAATCGGAAAGTATCTTAAAACTTTCTGTGGGACACCTTTCTTTACTTCACCACTGTACATGGTAGTCTTCCATCTTGAAGCCTTGCATTTTGGACAACTCTCAACAGTCTTGTACTTCTTTCTGAATAAAAGGCAGTCATTTACACATGCATGTATCTTCTCATAGAATGATGTGTGAAGAACATTGTCCACAGGTAACATTTATAGCAATGTCTCAAGCAGCTCGTCGAAACTGTTGTCAGACCAACCATTCTGAATCTTCAATCTATACAGAGACACAATAGCTTATAGCTTGCGATGAGTTGAACAGTTTGGATACAAAGGTGTTTCTGCATCTGCTAGCTTTGCTAAGAACTCATCTTCTTCCTTATCCTCACCCTCATCAACCTCACATAAGTCAACCTTCTGAACCAGCTCTTCATTTAAATATTCAGCAGCTTGGAATAACACAACAATCTCCTCGTTCCACTAAGTTTCTTTTCTTCCATCTTGAGCCTCTGAGTTCACTTCTCCATGATGAAACCAATCATTCCGCATCTTGTAAGCCTTATCAATTCTCTTTGTTACCAGATGATGCATTACAGTTCTCGGTTGATTACGATCAAAATTTTGACAGTGTTTACATGGACATATTACCATGTCCCCATCTCCTAACACCGCAGCCGCTGCAGTAACAAAGCTCCACGCAATTCTCTCATATGCAGGATCAGCTATGTAGTGCAGTTGTATGAAAGCAGACAAACATAAACTCTTATCATCTTATGAGAACCCATTTAACCACAACCTACATATATATACTCCATTCCTGCAAAGATGAACCCATGCCTTGTCCAGCATTTTATGTTTAAACCTTATTTAAGGATTAAGCAGGTTCATTAATCTCACAACCAGTCAAACAAACACACGAGAACAACAGTTTAATCACATAGACATAACAATCACAGATTATTCATGGTCAAACACACAAAAACAACAGCTTAATCGCATATACAAAACAATCACAGAATATTCAACACTAACATTCACAGCAACAGTCCAGTACTAAAACAACTAAATCGAAAACTGAAATTGTGGAACATTGCTTCTTACCTCTACAACCAAATGCCTCAACGAGATGATTCTGTGGATTGTTTTCGTTCTAGATCCTCTTTGTTATCCCTTGCTTCACACCAGAAACAAATTCAGTAAGTGAAAATGAAAACAACTGAAGCTGAAGGAATACCTAATCGAGGTATATATTGGTGAAATTCGTACCTTGGAGTTTCGTGTTACTGTAGAGTGAACCCTAATGAGAACAACTGAAGCCGTTGAAGATCGAGATTATCACCGGATAGATATTGAAGACTGAATAGAGGACGTCGAAGATCAATATTATGTCGGCGATGAGTTTCGTAGTGGTGGTGGTCGTTGTCGTTGCAGATAGAGATGAGATGTCAGAGAAATTGAGAGAGATGGGTTGTCGTTTTTTCCCATGTATATCTTTTTTTTTTCTTTAGTCTTTTTTTACTAAGTATGGCGCTCAACCCTGCCTAATTTTATTAAGTATTGACGCCTATAGCGGCATAGCAGAATTTTGGGCTCCAAAACATAATTTTGGTCTCCTACATAGTGAAATTACGGTTCATCGCTAATTTAATATTGTATTAAAGTAATTCAATCTAGCTGACCATCAATCATAGCAGTATCCAAATTTGTGCTATTCTCATGTGCTATCAATGCGCTTAATTCTTGTTGTGTGTTGTCGTTTCTGGATATAAAGGAAAATGGTTGAACTAGGAGAAGGAGAGGAAGCAACTGAAGGGAGAAACATAGGATCTATGTAGGATCTAGAGAAAGAACTTGATCAGCCCATGGATGGGGAAGCATATAATCTCAAGAACATGTACAAAGAAAAGGTGCATACTTTATATAACTTATCACTTTTTGTTCTTCTAAGTTTTTTTTATGGTGTCTCTTCCTTGGACTTATACAGATGAGTATTGGATTATACCAAAAGAATCGATGTTTAGACTTTTTAGTGTTATCTACATATGTTCAATCATGCCAAAGAGTGAAGAGAACTCAACATAATCGCTTCTTTTGGGCTATATCTTATTTGAATATGAGATGAGAATAAACTAATTGAATGTTTGGGGAGTGTTATTCAATTATGGATTTAGAGTTTTTTTTTTTTTAAATGTTCTATAGCCTTCAAATTTACAATTTTTTTAATAGGTTATAACAGAATGTATACTATTCAATCATGTGTTATTTGTATATTTTAGCTGCTGATTGACCTTTGTTGAGTTCCAATTTTGCTGAGTTTTCTGCATCCCTTGAGTTAATATATCAGTATGTTTTGTGCAGTGACGGGAGTAATGGTTGAAATTCATACAGCAGCAATAGTCAATCTTCCAAAAAAGTGTGTGCTCTTACACTATCCTGCTATCATGTCAAACTTTTCTTTGATTCAGCAAATTAGTTTGTTGGTTTATGCTCATATAGCCTTCGAAGAGACCATACACACACCATCTGATTCTTTATACCTTCCATGTTTATTCCGTCTGTATGTTTGATTCTTGACACTTATTCTCCAGAGAGATGAAAGAATTAAGTTGGTTGCCGAAGCCATATCATCTGGTATATTCAACAACTTGGAAGTGGTAGCAATGTAGATATCTGTGTGATCACAAAGGTTTGTCATTTTCCATCTTCCTGTGTGACTGACCAACCAAGTGATTTGCCACAAAACCAACAGTTAGGATGAGCTATGTCTTTTATGTTTGCTTTCAAACTTACTGTTTGAGGTTATAGAAGTGCTTGGTGAAGCAATGGAAGAATGATTCTCTTGTTTGCACTGTGTTACGTCATTGTTGTAGTTGCAGTTTTTAATATTTGGTTTGGACTTATGATTGTGGATAATTCGATTTTGCAATTTTTTTTTTTTTTTTACGAACCCCTGATGGGGTTCTACCATTGGAGCCATCCAACTTAATAAAAATTCTTAGCTTAAAATTTTTCAATATTTATATTTAAAATAATACTAAATGGGGGATCTTAAGTGGGGTTCTTAAACATTTTCATATTAAAATAAATCAAAATTACCTAATAAACTAAGAAACGGTTCTTAGTTTAGAACTTTAAGAGCTGGTTCTTATATGGGGTTTTTAGCCACTTGTCACTTTCTAATCTGCCAGATTTTTAAAAACTTTTTCTTAACTTTAATTATTTTTTAAAAATTATTAGCTTTAACTTTAAAAATAAATAAAAGTTAAAAAAAAAATTCAATGAAGAATATTTTTATGTTTTATTCTAGAATTTTTTTTTTTGAAAATAATAAAATAATTTACATATGACCAATGCAACATATAATTTCATTTTCATTTATTCGATAAACTCATTTTAAAATTTAAATATTTTTTGCATTCGTATCTAAAGATACTTTCGTTGAATTCATTGTAAGATAATTTGATTTATTATACTAAATTACTAACAACTCAAAAAAATAAACTCTACTTACAATTAAACAAAAAATCTTATATATATTTTTTTAAGAACCTCATTAGGAGTTTGAGTAACGAAAACAGAATTATCATAACAAGAGTTCTTAACATAAATGTTATAATGGGGTTTTACCATTGAACATGCTCTAAGAACCCATGAGGGGTTCTTACCATTGGAGATGCTCTAACATGCTGACAGAAACGTGTTTCTCTTAAACATGTTAAAATAAATTATCAATAAGCAAAACCGCAGGGTATCATGAAGAAACACTTTCGGCTTTAGATAGTTAAAATCTCGCAATTCAGTTCGGCAAGGATGAGATGTTAAACGACTTGCAAAAAAAAGAAAAACTTACTCCATAAAGATCTTAGTAAAGCATACCAAGATGTTCCACTGTAGTTCGAAATAGCATGGAATAGCTTTCGAGTATTCAGACCTAACCGAGCTCCAAATGCCATTGCCTCAGCAGCTGATGCAATATGAACTCCTGCAAGCAATTGATTGACCATTTTAACACCACTGGGGAACATCAAATAAACATGTAACAAAGAAAGTGAAATGGTGTCCATGTCAGTAAAGAAATGATTGTGTTGGTGATAACAAATGAGCAAAAACAAATTACATTCCTGCGTCACAACCTCCTCTAATCACATAGAGCTTCTCACTCAATGCTGCTCAAAACTCGAATAATCAGGCACATCCAAATTATTGATGTGAAGAAGAAAATATTAACCAGAAGTGAAAATGAAAATCATTACCTGATAACACAACAACTGCAGACGTAAGTGCTTCATCGGTACCTGAAGCCATAATCTGGAGAAAAAAAAACATATAACTTCGGCTTCAGACACATGTAGAAGATACGTTTCTAGACTTCATACCGTAAGTCCCCCCATGGCAGCCCTCTTAACACCACCAGAAACATGAGAATCCACCAGCTTTAGGTCCTTTCACTCATCTGCAAGATTATCAAATAAAAGAATAAATCATAGAACTCAATCAAGTGTCAGTAAAAGATCGTGATGGAAGTAAAAATAGATCAGCGGAGCATATGGAAACACTACTTTCGAAACGCCTTTCAAGGTGGCTAACAAATGCGGGAGAGACTGTTGACACAAGTAAACAACAGCATTGCAGAAATTCTGTGAAATAAAACATAGAAAATTAGCCTAACCTCCAATACTAATATAACGCCCCAACCACCCCTATCAGTGGTCCCCATGTCCTCTCACTAGCCCCATGGACCGGCCCACCTCTGTCCGACGGTCGGAACATTAACATAGAGGTTTAAAAGTCAGGATATACTGACCCTGCAATCACCACGTGACCGTTTCCCGTGTTTTGGTCTCACTCACACGGTACCGCGAATGACTTCCCGGTAGGTCACCCATCCTTTGACTACTGCAGCTCAAGCACGCTTAACCCTGGAGTTCTCTCTGGATGTGCAGCCGAAAAGGTAAGTGCACTTTGGTGACATAGGTAGCCAAATAAATTTTGTTAACCTCTCCACATATACTAGAAATCGGGATTTTACAATTCACCCCCACTCACATAGCGCAACGTCCCCGTTGCGCACCACAACAGGTCCTAAGACGCCTCCCAGGTCAAAACTGGGATGGCTAACCATCTCTGATACCACCCGGACTTCCTTTGCTCAGACCCTCTCCGGCGTACTCCATTCTCTACACTCGCCAGCTCTTCTAGAGCACTACCGCCTCACCTGGAGGACGAGGAGACGCCCCGCACCGCTCCAAACACACTGACGCTCCCCTACCACACCACTACCACTCAGTGTGAGTTCAACATTCCCCTATATCTGATGAGCCTGATACAGCTGAGTACAGGCAGTGGATGATCGCTTCTCAGCGGAAGACCAACAGTCTCCTACAGCGCATCTTGCAGACCTTATACCGTGGTTGCTACCACACCACGGCAGAAAGAGACGTTCACACAGAGCAGACGCCGGGACCTTCTGAGCAGCCGTCCCGTGGTAGGAAGCGCCAGGGGCGAGACATGAGCGAGAGTCCCGATGACACCACCCGCTGATCGCCAATAACACCCCTCTATCACCATTGTATTATTCCATTTTCATTTGTATTTTCTTTGTATCCCGACTTCATATTTACTTTCACACCAGGGACGCTGTGAAGTAAGTGTGGGGGATGGAGTTTGTTGCTACTAATTTTCCTTTATTTTCTTTTGTTTTTATTTGGATTTTGAGTCAGTTTTGTTTTTGAGTCAGTCTTTTTTATTGAGTCAAGAACTTGGTTGGGAATTAGGACCTTAATCTATGATGAGATTGTACCATTTATGTGATTTTAACCATCTCTCTTGTGACCATTGCTGCAGAATTTTGAGTACTCAGACAAGCTGGACCACTATACTCGGATCTCTCTCTTTCCAGAACATCCCACTACACTAAGGTTTCATCGGCATTACTTTAAACTCTATTTTATCTGAACGTAATTTGAACTTAAAATCTTCTTGTTATGGTCATTAGGCTAGGGGAACAAGTTTATATTCAGGACTTCTTATACCTTTCACCACTCTTGCTTGCTTGACACCAGGTTGGTGCGGACCAGGAATTAACAAGGTGAGAAATATGTATTCCTTCTTCATACATAAGTGAGGAGGCATATTATAGTTAACCACCAACACTGGCCAACAACAATACTTAGAATTCTTCATATTGAATGGATTGAATCCATCAGTTGAAAGACCAAGCTGGATGATCCTTTCTTCGCTAACAAAGGAAGGGTACTTGTCATTTATCTGATCTCATGCCACTGAGTCCACAGGGTGACAACTTTTACCATTGATGCTCTTGTTCATGAAGTGCCACCTTAAATTATTTTCCATTTCGTCAGACCTAAACATTCTTTTGAGCCTTGAGATAATCGGAAAGTATCTTAAAACTTTCTGTGGGACACCCTTCTTTACTTCACCACTGTACATGGTAGTCTTCCATCTTAAAGCCTTGCATTTTGGACAACTCTCAACCATCTTGTACTTCTTTCTGAATAGAAAACAGTCATTTACAGATGCATGTATCCTCTCATAACCTATATCTAACAACTACATAAATTTCTTTACATCATAGAATGATGTGTGAAGAACATTGTCCATTGGTAACATTTATGGCAATGTCTCAAGCAGCCAGTCGAAACTTTTGTCAGACCAACCATTATGAGTCTTCAATCTATACAGCGACACAATAGCTTATAGCTTGCTTTGAGTTGAACAGTTTGGATACAAAAGTGTTTCTGCATCTGCTAGCTTTGCTAAGAACTCATATTCTTCCTTATCCTCATCCTCAGAAACCTCGCATAAGTCAACCTTCTGAACCAGCTCTTCGTCTAAATATTCAGCAGCTTGGAATAACACAACAATCTCTCGTTCCACTGAGTTGCTTTTCTTCCATCTTGAGCCTCTGAGTTCACTTCTCCATGATGAAACCAATCATTCCGCATCTTGCAAGCCTCATCAATTCTCTTTGTTACCAGATGATGCACTACAGTGCTCTGTTGATGACAATCAAAATTTTGACAGTCTCTACATGGATATATTACCATGTCACCATCTCCTTACACCGCAGCCGCCACAGTAACAAAGCTCCACGCAACTCTCTCATATGCAGGATCAGCTCTATAGTGCAGTTGTATGAAAGTAAACAAACATAAACTCTTATCATCCTATGAGCACCCATTTAAACACAACCTACATATATATACTGCATACCTGCAAAGATGAACCCATGTCTTGTCCAGCATTTTATGTTTAAACCTTATTTAAGAGTTAAACAGGTTCATTAAACTCACAACCGGTCAAACAAACACACAAGAACAACAGCTTAATCTCATATACAAAACAATCACATAATATTCAACACTAACATTCACAGCAACAGCCAGTACTAAAACAAGAAAACTGAAATTGGGGAACATTGCATCTTACCTCTACAACTAAATGCCTCAACGAGGTAATTCTGTGGATTCTTTTCGTTCTATATCCTCTTTGTTATCCCTTGCTTGACACCAGAAAAAAATTCAGTAAGTGAAAATGAGAACAACTAAAGCTGATGGAAAACCTAATCGAGGTATATATTGGGGAAATTCGTACCTTCGAGTTTCGTGTTACTGTAGAGTGAATCCTAATGAGAACAACTGAAGCTGTTGAAGATCGGGATTATCGCCGGATAGATATTGAGGACTGAAATAGAGGACGTCGAAGATCGAGATTATTGGTGGCGACGAGTTTCGTGGTGGTGGTGGTCGTCGTCGTTCCAGAGAGAGATGAGATGTCGGATAAATTGAGAGAGATGGGTTGTGTGTTTTTCCCATGTATGTCTACTTTTTTTTTCTTTACTCTTTTTTTACTAAGTATGCCGCTCAAAACTGCCTAATTTTACTAAGTATTGGCGCCTATAGCGGCATAGCAGAATTTTGGGCTCCAAAACATAATTTTGGTTTCCTACATAGTGAAATTACGCTTCATCGCTAATTTAATATTGTATTAAAGTAATTCAATCAAACTGACTATCAATCATAGTTGTATTCAAATTCGTGCTATTCTCATGAGTTATCAATGCGCATATTTCTTGTAGTGTGTTGTCGTTTCTGGATATAATGGAAAATGGCTGAACTAGGAGAAGGAGAGGAAATAACTGAAGGGAGAAACATAGGATCTATGTAGGATCTAGAGAAAAAACTTGCTCAGCCCATGGATGGGGAAGCATATAAGCTCAAGAACATGTACAAATAAAAGGTCCATACTGTATATAACTTATCACTTTTCATTCTTCTAAGTTTTTTTATGATGTCTTTTCCTTGGACTTATACAGATGAGTATTGGATTATAACAAAAGATTCGATGTTTAGACTTTTGAGTGTTATCTACATATATTCAATCATGCCAAAGAGCGATGAGAACTCAACATAATTGCTTCTTTTGGGCTACATCTTATTTGAATATGAGATGAGAATAAGCTAATTGAATGTTTGGGGAGTGTTATTCAATCTTGGATTTAGAGTTTTTTAAAAAAAAAAAATTTATAGCCTTCAAATTTATAATTTTGTTAATAGGTAATAACAGAATGTATACTATTCAATCATGTGTTATTTGTATATTTTAGCTGCTGATTGACCTTTGTGAGTTCCAATTTTGCTGAGTTGCATCTCTTGAGTTAATATATCAGTATTTTTTGAGAAGTGATGGGAGTAATTGTTGAAATTCAGCCACCGGCAATAGTCAATCTTCCAAGAAAGTATGTACTCTTACACAATTCTACTACCATGACAAAACTCTTCTTTGATTCAGCAAATTAGTTATTTGGTTTATGATCATTTAGCCTTCGAAGAGACCATATACACCATCCGATTCTTTACACCTTCCATGTTTATTCCGTCTGGATGTTTGATTCTTGACACTTATTCTCCAGAGAGATGAAGGAATCAAGTTGGTTGCGGAAGCCATATCCTCTGGTATATTCAACGACTTGGAAGTGGTAGTAATGTAGATATCTGTGTGAGATCACAAAGGTTTGTCATTTTCCATCTTCCTGTGTGACTGACCAACCAAGTGTTTTGCCACAAAACCAACAGTTAGGATGAGCTATGTCTTTTATGTTTACTTTGAAACTTATTGTTTGAGGTTATAGAAGTGGTTGGTGAAGCAATGGAGGAATGATTCTCTTGTATGCACTGTGTTACATCATTATTGTAGTTGCAGTTTTAAAGATTTGGCTTGGACTTACGATTGTGGATAATTTTATTTTGCAATTTTTTTCTTTTCTTACGAACCCCTGATGGGGTTCTACCATTGGAGCCATCCAACTTAACAAAAGTTCTTAGCTTAAATTTATTCAAAATTTATAATTAAAATAATACTAAATAGAGGATCTTAATTGAGGTTATTGGCTTTTTCAGATTAAAGTAAATCAAAATTACCTAATAAACTAAGAAATTCTTTAAAAAAAGAAATTCTTAGCTTTAACTTTAAAAATAAATAAAACTTAAAAAAAAAGATTCAATGAACTATATTTTTATGTTTTATTCAAGAAATTTTTTTTTTTTTGAAAATAATAAAATATTTTACATATGACCAATAATATTTTTTTTAAAAATAGTAAAACAATTTACAGATGACCAATGCAACATATAATTTCGTTTTCATATATTCGATAAACTCATTTTGAAATTTAAATATTTTTGCATTTGTATCTGAAAGATACTATCGTTAAATTCTTTGTAAGATAATTTGATTTATTATACTAAATTGCTAACAACTCAAAAAATAAACTCTACTTACAATTGAACAAAAAAATTTAATATTTTTTTAAGAACCTCATTAGGAGTTCTCCCATTTGAATAATAAAAACAGAATTATCATAACAAGAGTTCTTAACCTAAATTTTATAATGGGGGTTTACCATTGAACATGCTCTAAGAACCCATGAGGGGTTCTTACCATTGGAGATGCTCTAACATACTGACGCAAACGTGTTTCTCATAAACATGTTAAAATAAATTATCAATAAGTAAAACCGCAAGGTATCATGAAGAAAAAACTTGCGGCTTTAGATAGTTAAAATCTCGCAATTCAGTTCGGCAAGGATGAGATGTCAAACGACCAGCAAGAAAAGAAAAAAACTTATTCCATAAAGATCGTAGTAAAGCGTAGCAAGGTGTTCCTCTGAGTTCTAAATCGCATGGAATAGCTTTCGAGTATTCAGACCTAACCGAGCTCCAAATGCCACTGCCCCAGCAGCTGATGCAATATGAATTCCCGCAAGCAATTGACATGTAACAAAGAAATGATCGTGTTGGTGATAACAAAAGAGCAAAAACAAATTACATTCCTGCGTCGCAACCTCCTCTAATCACATAGAGCTTCTGACTCAATGCTGCTCAAAATTCGAATAATCAGCCACGTCCAAATTATTGATGTGAAGAAGAAAATTTTAACCAGAAGTGAAAATGAAAATCATTATCTGATAACACAACAACTGCAGATGTAAGTTATTCATCGGTACCTGCATCACCACCAACGAAAACCCGGTGCTCTTATTCGGAGCAGGTGCTCCCGAAACATTTTCTCAACTTCTAACGGCTTAGAGCAGGTGCACGGGATCAGACACTTCTGCTTGGGGCGTGCACTCTTATATCGAGCAGGTGCTCCTGGAAATCCTACTCATCTTCTGGCGATTTCTTCAGCAAGACTGAGTTAGAGGTTGTCAATCCTTTTCTCTCCGACCTTTTTGCACATATCTGCACATATGAGAAATGAAATACAAGAGTGCAAGTGGTCTAAAAGGAGGTTAGGCTAGATGTAGGTACTAGCTAAAGATGAGCTAGTTATTCAGGATCAGCAAGAGTCGTGAAAGGTATAAGAAGTCCTGAAAATAACTTGTTCTCCTAGTCTAATGCCCATAACAAGAAGATTTTAGATTCAGATTACGTCCAGATAAAATAAAGTTATTCCGATGAAACCTTAGTGTAGTGAGATGTTCTGGAAAGAGAGAGTTCCGAGTATGGTGGTCCAGCTTGTCCGAGTACTCAAAATTCTGCAGCAATAGTCACTAGAGAGATGGTTAAAATCACATGAATGGTGCAATATCATCATTGATTAAGGTGTTACTGGTGATCAGCGGGTGGTGGCATCAGGACTCTCGGTCCTGTCTCTTCCCTGGCGCTTCCTACCCCGTGAAGGCTGCTCGGAAGGTCCCGGTGACTGGTCTGTGTGGACGTCTCTCGCCGCTGTGGTGTGGCAGCAACCACGGAATAAGGTCTGCATGATGCAATGGAGGAGACTGTTGTTCTTCCGCTGGAAAGTGATCATCCACTGCCTGTACTCAGCTGTATCAGGCTCATCAGAAATAGGGGGGAGGTCGTGCTCACCCTGAGTGGTGGTGGTGTGGTAGGGGAGCGTCAATATGCGTAGAGAGGTGCGGGGCGTTTCCTTGTCCTCCAGGTGAGGCAATAGTGCTCTGGAAGAGCTGGCGGCTGTAGTGAAAGGAGTACGCCGGAGAGGGTCTGAGCAAAGGAAGTCCGGGTGTGGCATGAAGCTGAGGTTGGACTCAGAGTTGAGGCTGGCGATTGCTGGCTGTGGGAGCTTCCAGAAAAGTCTCTTGCCCTTCTCGCCCTTGAACTGGTAAGTGTCCTAGTCTCGGAGGATCTTCGAGCTGATGAGGTGAGCTGTATCCATCCTCTCAATCTGAGAAACGCAGGTGGCATGTCCGAGAGGTACCTTACAAGTCAGGAAGAGGGTGGTGAGAAGGCTCCCAATGCGCTCGGTCTTCTCTGACGCGCCGGTGCATGCTGTATCTTTTGCCGCCACAATCGTCTCGGCGAACTGAAGCCCAAGGTTGACCTGGTGCACCGTTGGGTGCGGTGCTCCATATGATTCGGCCACCAAGTCCCCACAGCCATAGTAGAGCATGAGGAGCTCATCGAGATGCACCTTTTTACCAACGTCTCGATCAAAGAACAGCTGGCTGTATAGTCTGGCGCAGATGCGCACAGCAGGGTGGCGGATCAAGGACTGGCTCGCGGAGCGAGAAGCATAAGGGCCGGATGCGATCGTCTACCAGAACTGGCTAGAGATGGGGAACCTCCTTGGAAGGCAAGGTCCTTGTCTTCTTCGTGGAAGCCAAAAACATCGTTAAGCTCTTCAATAGTGATGGTGTACTTCCTCCCGTCAGCAAAGAAGGAGAGATATGCTTCGTCAGCAGCCGGGTTCTGAGGGTCGGCATAGTAAATCCTCGCTGTGGCGAGGCACTGGCGAGTGAGCTCGTGGTAGAGGACCTGGGTTTCCAGAGCAAAACCAATGAATTTGGCGCTGAAGAAGATTTCAGACACCTCTTTTCTATTCCCAGCCGCTTCAACGTATCCGTGTACATAAACCGGGTGGGCTCTATCATCACCCCCATCCGCGCGTTGTAGTAGAAGCAATCCGTTTGGTCCTACCTCTCATTTGAGTGCACGGGGTTGCTGTCATCTGGGAGCTCAAAACGTTCTCCTTCAGCGCGCGGCCATGGTGCGATTCTAGGTTCCGCTTGGGCCGAGGTGCTTACCCAATTTCCTTTCCAATTCGTGAACCGGACGTTCTTGGGCTGCATTTTTCTGCAAAACACACAAAAAAAAACATCTAAGAATGAGCTTTACACGAAGGGAGGTTACACAATTTTGGCATTCAAGTATTGTACCATTGATGAACAAACATATCATGTGTATTTGCGACTCATTTAAGGAGTTAAACTCATATCTCAAATCCAATTCAACATGCAACACGATTTTCACAATTGAAGAACATTCAAGCTTTTTCCAAAAATTTGCATGTGTCTATTTCGAACTCTATTCAAGCTATAATTGTACAAATCATCGTGAAAAACACCAAGGACAGTTCGCACAAGTAGTTCAGAGAGAGAGAGATCACAAAATCTCATATCCCAAAGTTGGGTCGTGACTGTAAAAGGGGTTTTCGACCTCATACCTTTGCTTGTTGTCGAAATCGATGGCAGAAACAGACTCAGGACAAAAATCCGAGTGGGTTAGGCTCAAAAATCACTCAATTTTGTTGAGAATTGAAGAAATTAAGAATTGAGCTAAAACCAAAGAGAGAGAGAGAGAGAGGTGGTGTCGCGAGGAAGAAGAAGAAGTGCGGAGAGAAGGTTGGCTTTTATAGGAAAAATCGGTTTGGTTTAGGGTGAACCCAATTAAAATGGAAAGAATTTATGATTCAAACCGAGTAAAAACCGATTCAAACCGATCCAAATCATTTACCTGGTCGCGAAAAATTGGAGCACCCCAAAGGAACATGTGCTCCATTTGAGGTTCTGGTGCTCTGTCCAATGATTTACGCATGGAGCACCCTGGGAGAAAACGGAGTATGTGCTCCGTTTGGGTGCTCCCTTCTTCTTTTTCCATCTGATCGCTGAGAAACACACGTAACCTGTTATTTTTTGATTTTTTTTTTTAATAGGATGAAAACTAAAACGAAATGTTAGCATAAAGAGAAATAAAAATTTCAAAGTTAGAGATTCTTACCGGTGGGTTGCCTCCCACCAGGCGCTTGGTCTAAGTCACTAGATTGACGTGGCTAGCTATTTAGGCTTGAGTAGGATCGCCTAAGGGAAATACTTCTCTTTCTGCGAGGTAAGATTCAGGGAGATATGGCTTAATCCGCTGACCGTTGACGACAAACTCTCCTCCTTTGGTGTCTAGTAACACCAGAACTCCATATGGTTTGACTTCCTTGATTGTGAAAGGCCCAGACCATCTTGACCTTAGCTTTCCGGGAAACAGCTTCAACTGGGAATTAAAGAGCAGGACTTGATAATTTGGAGCAAAACTCCGGGCGAGGATTCTCTTGTCGTGGTAGGCCTTAGTTCTCTCTCTGTATATCTTGGAGTTGTTGTACGCGAGATGTCTAATTTCTTCCAACTCGTGCAGCTGCATCATCCTCCTTTCTGAGGCAGTCTTAACATTGAAGTTCAGCATCTTCACTGCCCATGCTGCTTTCAACTCAAGCTCTACAGGAAGGTGACAAGGTTTTCCATACACCAAGTGAAATGGTGTTGTTCCCAAGGGTGTCTTATAGGCAGTTCTATATGCCCAAAGAGCATCATCAAGCTTGGAAGCCCAATCCTTCCTTGTTGTTCCCACGGTTTTCTGTAGGATACTCTTGATTTCCCTATTGGAGATTTCGACCTTCCCACTGGTTTGAGGATGGTAGGGAGATGCAACCTTGTGATTCACACAATTCTTTTTCAGCAAGGTTTCGAAGATCTTGTTGATGAAGTGGGATCCTCCATCACTTATGATCACTCTCGACACACCAAACCTTGGGAAGATGATTGATTTGAATATCTTAATCACCACTCTGACATCATTTGTGGGACTTGCCAAAGTTTCTACCCATTTGGACACATAATCCATAACCACTAGTATATACTCATTTCTGAAAGATGATGGAAATGGTCTCATGAAGTCATTCCCCCACACATCAGAAACTTCAACTTCCAGGATAAAGTTCTGAGGCATTTCATCCCTCTTGCTTATATTGTCTTGTCTTTGGCATGAATCACACCTAGACACAAATCGCTGAGCATCTCTCAACATAGTTGGCCACCAATATCCCGCCTGTAGCACCTTAGAGACTGTCTTGAAAAAGTGGCAAATTGTCCAGCATATGGGGAACCATGGCAGTGGTACAAGATTTCTGGAATTTCCACATCAGCTACACATCTTCTGAAAACTCCATCAGTGCAATGCTTGTAGAGGTAAGGCTCATCCCAAAAGTAATGTCTTATATCCTTTTTCTTCCTTCCTCGCATCCCAAAACTAGGTAAGTGAAGTTTCCATATCTGCTCCGGACGGATGGAGCATGTGCTCCATAGTGGAGCAGACGCTCCATCGTGTGATAATCTTCAAACTCGGGTTCTTTTCTTTCATTCTGACTCCTTTTTTCTCTAGAGGCTCCATTTCCTCATATCTTCATTCATAGCTCTTCAGTAACCTGAAAAGACTCGATAAAGACTAAAAAGACTCGATAAAGGCTGCAAAACAAAGGTTAGAATGAGGTAAAATCGCCTCATATCAACTAAAAAAACTGTGAATCCCTTTGACAGATGTAGGCGGTTGCAAGCTCATCATAACCTCTATCTTCGCCTTATCCACCTCAATACCCTTCTCTAAGATTCGATGACCCAACATGATCCCATTCCGCACCATAAAGTGGCACTTCTCCCAGTTAAAAACCAGATGTTTCTCTTCACATCGTTGAAGTACCCTGCACAAATTTGACAAACAGACAAAAAAAGAGCTTCCATAGACAGAGAAATCGTCCATGAAAACCTCCATAATGTCTTCAATGAGGCCAGTAAATATTGACATCATGCACCGCTGGAATGGGGCCGGAGCATTGCACAAGCCGAATGGCATTCGCCGGTAGGCGAAGGTGCCATAAGGACATGTGAGTGTCGTCTTCTCCTGGTCATCCGGATGGATCGGGATCTGAAAGAAACTAGAGTTACCATCTAGAAAGCAATAGTAGGGGGTGGTTAGCGAATATTTGAAGCATTTGATCAATAAAAGGTAAAGGGAAATGGTTTTTACGAAGACAGTTTCTGAGTATTTTGAATCATTGCAAAGATGCTATGCAACTTTACATGGAATTGAAGAACAAAGATGATAAGGAGGATGGCGAAGATCTGCAAAAAGTCGATCTAAAAACTCAAAAAAGAAAGTTCGATTAATATCACAATGAAGACAAAAGTGTATTTTCCACTTATACGAAGATGTAAATCGGCGTGACGATGATGTTGAAACAGTTATTCACAGTCCAAAACGAACGGTGAAGGAAGGAGATGATGAAGATGTGGTGGATGAGGAAGTTTAGAGCAATGATGATCACAGGTTCGGTTATTGCGATGACAGTGATGGAATTACTTCTGATGAGGAGGATTTTAGATTCTATGGAAGGTCACATGTAGAGGAAGAGGAGGAGACGAAGCTGTCTTCTAAAAAAAGTATGTTCACAGCGATATATTTATGAAGCAAGTGAAGTGCTAAAAGAGTGTTGTATGCAGCTAAAGTCTCTTAACCTAGCAGTTGGACAAAGATATGATACAAGAGAAAAATTAATGACAAGATTACAATTCCTCAATGTTTAAGAGAAGTTTGATTTCGATATGGATAGATCAAACCCGGAACTTCCGCTTCTTTCATGCTGGGTTGAAGGCTGTATATGGAGGTTAAGGGCAACTCTGATTGATGATAGCTCCAATTTTTATGTTCGTATATATAATGATATGCATACATGCTCAGTGACTGAACGATCAGCGCGTTGTCGTCAAGTTTCTCCAGTCATATTCGGTGCAATGTATAAGTATATCATTTGATGTGGTGGTTGCATTGACAAATCTGTCTTGTCTAAACACGTTTCCCAAACACTTAATGCAAGATTTGGAGTACTGGTAATATTTTTTCTTAATCTATACTAATATAATATAGTAATGGTGTTGGTTATCAACACGTTTTTATGTTTTATCCTGTTTTGGTAGATGGATTACAAGAAGAATTACTGGAAGGCTCATCGTGCTCCCATCGCAGCACACGAGCTGGATTTAGTTACCCCAGAGAATGGTTACGCGATGTTGCTGACATATATGAATGGTATTAGGAAAGTAAACCTAGTAACTTTAACACAGTTAGAAGCTTCCGTTCTAACCGCTTGATCTGCTGCAGCTTTTGCTCGCAAAGACTCCTCAAAACCCATCAATGTTTTTCCCATATTCGCCTCAATTGAAGTCAGAAGTGTCTTGCCAAATTCATTTAGCATTTGTGAAATTTCTGCTCTCGCCACTTCTGCTACAACGGGATCCTTCTTAGAGCAGCGCTCTTTCAGTTGAACCTACAATTTCAAATGATGTTAGTAATCGTGGTTCACAGATAAAGGCAAAACCATAAGGAAAATTTGAAACTCACAAATGGAAATTCTTCTTCAGATTGTGTTGGCAGTTTGTTATTTCTGGAAGTTCCTTCTTCTTCTACTCATTCTATTCCCATCTATTTTTCTTACAAGGAGAGTTATGGGCACATGATTTCCTTTTCCCGAGTTTCTTCACTTCATACTCTCGGTAAAAACTGCGACAATATCGATTATGTACAAGATCTTGAATCAGATTGTCGAGTTTAGTGTCTTGTACATCGTCATTCCAATGTGGATTGAGCTCTGTTTGAGATTGCATAAATATGTTACACACACGCACATACAAAACAGAAACAAAAGAAAAGAAAAAGAACAATTAAAAGACTAGGAAGGATAAGAAAAATTTACAACACACGAAATTGTCAACACTCACCTTGCCATGTGTTTCCTCCTCCTTCTCTAGAATTTCCGAGAACTTGAACCTTTTACGTGAACCCTTCGACCATAGCAATGGTTCAATATCCAACCCTTCTCTAGCATTTCCAAATTTCTCTTCAATCACTTTAACAGACTCGTACACCCAAATTTGTAAAATATGAACAAATCCTTTCACGACGTATTATTCTTTCTCAAAAGTAACGACCTTTATTCTGTTTGCTAGACTATCACACACCACTCTACCCCAAGGATATCTCTCAAACGCCTCAAATTCAAGTACTCTTTTTGCTGTCTCCAGTGGAATTCTTGAAGATTTTGAAATCCTGTAAATCTCGATGGACAACACACATAACAGACCGAGCATTTTCTTCTTATTATCAGTCTAAGTACCGCACTGTGTTAAGACATCTTCCTGCTCGACCCAACAAGGCCCAACACTCGTGTTAACACTCATTTCCTTCCAAAACTCATTGTGGCAGAGATCCAACTTATCTTCTTCATTAAACGGAGAGCAGTTACCACCTGCTATAGCATAAACCTCGTGCATAAAAAATCTTATTGGTTCATCACCAATTAGCACCCATATCTCATGCGTTATAGTTTTTTGTAACTGATTGGTTAGGAAATGGTGAACCCTCTTGGCGGAGAACACGAATTGCTTTGAGGCCAGCTTCAAAATGACTCCAACAGAAGATTGTTCGAGAGATTCCCAGATGTTTTCACCCAAAAATTCCATTACCCAAATTTGAGAAGTAGCAGTTATGGTTCAGAAACGGAGCTTTTCCAGACTCATATAGGCGGCGAAAATACTCAGGCTTCTCATTTTAGGAAGCCATGCCTGAAAAATAAGAAGAAAGCTTAAAAAATAAATAGATATTTAACGTGAACATGTTCGATGAAACGAATACATCAAAACAAAACAGGCGATTCTAGAACAGTGGCGTAGAGAGAATGCAGCACCAAATTTTAACGAAACCCACATCCTAGAAGTAAAGCCCTAAGCTAATCAAAGATATAAGCTTGAGAGTGAACTCTGTACAAAGAATATTTCAACTTTATACACAATCATGATGAAGCCTGACCAACTAAAGAGTTACAGTTCACCAAGCCTAATGGCATTACCACCAATTACATGAGGCCAAAACATTCTTGAATGTTTTCAACCAGAAGTGAATAGATACGGGGTTTTACAAATCACTATCTACAATAATGAATAAGTGCAGAAACATTTTAAAAAGGAGTGGATAAGGAAGCATGCACACAAGACAAGAACCAAACTTTTTGTTGTTGGGTTTACTGTCTCTTAACTTAGTAGTTCGTTCTTATCCAATTCTCTCTTTTTGAGTACTGATATTGAAAAAGAAAAAGGGAAACACATGAGAAGCCTGAAGTGCTCACTTTGTTCACTTTCCACACAGCCAACACAATTAGTAATCAAGAAGTCATTATAACAAGTACGAAGAGATAAAGAGTTGCAGTTCACTAGTCGATTCGCCAGATATGAGGAATAGATGGGGAATTAACATTTAATCAAGGGACTAAACTCTATCAAAGTGAGTTGTTGATTGAGGAAGATGATGACAAGGTCACCTCTGCCTCAGAAAAATCAAGAATATGCCTCAGCTTCAAAAATAATAGAACCTACAGACAGAAAAACGAGGAGAATCCCATTAACAAACCAACGCTTCGATGTTAGTGCTCAAGTTTTGCTTACAGTAGTACTCTTGCTAGCGTGAGATAAGTGAATGAAAACACCAAGACAAACACAAAACGAGTTTATTATAGAACAAAAAAAAAAATACAAACTCACCCATTGTAGACCTAATCGAGAATCAAAATGGGGGCGTTCTTCAGCAGAGACCAGGCTATGGCAACTCTCTGAAATGTTGATACACAAGCACATTCAAAGTGGTAGCAAAAGTCTGTAAGGAACCAAAAACACGTAGCCCTAATTATTATGATATTGGTAATGGAGTAACCCATACTCCTATTTACAAATATACACCATACATTTTCACCACATAACATTTACAACCAATTGTTTTACTAAGACCAAGTATCATAAAATTGATTCAAAGAGGATGAACTCTCACGAACGATGCAGTTACAAACCTAGTTGATAATTATGAAAACAGCCTCCATGCCTCTTGCATACGACAAGGAAGGAAACTATGCAAAAAAATCAAGAGAAACTAACACCCAAAGATACCTGGAAGTATCTCAGCGAAGTGTTTCATTGATTTAACAATTAAATTGCAATCACATCTACATGTGAAATTAGTGATGATTGCTGCAAAAGATTTTCTCACCCTCCCTAATGCCTATTTGTAAAGAATACAAAAAGCAGTATGGAAATGTTTGTTTTTCCAAAACGAAATATCATTATCAACCAAGCAATAAAAAGAATGGAAAGAAGAAGCAAAGAAGCTCCGCGAGTTTAGAAAAAATAACCATTATATACGTTCACGTGGATCAAGCTCGCACCTAGTAATGTCAGATTCTGTCACGGAGATTCTTAGAATAAAACAGGTCTGAGAGTGGAAAGAAGAGATGAGAGAACAGCTTAAGTGAAGACCACGGTGGGTTTTCTGTACCACGTTGTGCAGCTGAGAAAATATTCCCTCCTTTTGTACGTCTCTGACCAAAGCCACTCCCAAATTCTTTGTCTCTGACCAAATTGTTGATTGAAAAAAAAATGAGGAGTACAAGACTGTGGGGCTTCACCGGAAGAAGAAGTTGAGGTTCTCCTGGAGGAGGCAGAGAAGAGTGAGAAACGGAGAACACGCCCTCAACTGAATTCGGTTAAGATCGACAGACGGAGAGCTTGCTGCCACCAAGTCAAAAAGAGAGAGAGACCGAGAAGAGGGAGAGGCGGAGGATCGTCGGAAATCTCAGTCGACAGAGGAGTTGACTATCAGGGAATTAGGGTTCAAAAGGGATTGCCACAGATGTGGCAGGGGAATTTATTTTTTTAGATGTTGTGTTTTTTTTTCTTCAATTCTTATTTTAAATAGATTTTAGTTTTTATTATTTATATTTAATTTAGTTTTGTATAATTTTTAAATATTTGTAATTTAAATAAGAATGGCAGAACTTAGTAATTATTAGGAATAACATTGGATATTATAATTTGTTATAGTAATGTTACATTTGTAATAATTAGAGTTATTTTCGGTAATTTCTCTATGTATAATGCATATGGTATACCTGTAATTATAAATAGTTTAAAAATATTGGTTATTATGTCTTTTGTACAAAAGATTAATCTTAGATTAATAAACTTAATTTTAAATAGTTTAAAAATATTAGTTATTATGTCTTTTGTACAAAAGATTAATGTTAGATTAGTTAACTTAATTTTAAAGATGTTAGATTAGTAACTATACTATATTTTGATGTTAGCATAGTAATTCTTCCATAGAATATGAACAATCAGATAAACATCAGAATTTCATTCTATAAAGTACACAAGATCATAAATGGCTGACCATTCCCAATTTGGGATGTCGATTCACCATATTTGTGGCCATCTCAAACGTTTATATCAACGCTTTTTTTTTAGACAACTTTTAAAAATCGAACATACCAATATATATTCATTTAATATACATATGTTCTATTTAGGCTACTAACACAATAATAGTCATACTCAAAATCAAATATGTTCAAGAAAACCAAGATCAAATTAGTATACTATCACAAAATTCACAAATTCAATGAATGTGATATTAACAATTTAAACAAATATGAATAAATTGTAATAGATAATTAAATTGAAAATTTTAAAATAAATAAATTCCACAAATTAATAGTCTAATCTAAATTCAAAGATATCAATAATCAACTTAAATCACACAAATAAGACGACTCATGCAGAAATAACAATTTATGCCAATTAATTCTCACAATAAATTGCAAAAGATAACTTAAATAAAATTTTCAGAATTAACAAAACTGAAAAATTTAAAATTTATTAACCCATTCTACCACAAGAATCAAATCATTTTCAGCTCATCAATGATTAGAACACAGAGGACGAACATCTGTGATTAAGAATTTTAAGACAAAAATTGTTAATCCTAAACATAAACACTTTAAAGAATTTTACGAGTAGAAACTTCTTTTTTAAAAAAAAAATCTGCAAAATAATTATAAAAAACTGCAAAAAATCACAAGAATAATCAAAATAATTCAGTAATTATTTTTTCTGAGCATGAACTCGTGATGAACACCTGTTCTTATCAAAATATTAACAAATTATCAGTTTTCGTTAGTAAATACTGAAAATTAAAGAATTAAGATTGTAAGACCATGAGTTTTACGATATGGAAAAACTGAATATTTTTTTTATAATGATAAAAACAGAATTAAAATTACAACAATAACACAAATATCAAATGAAAAAAGAATCAGTTTGAGTTGAAGTGAGACACTCATTCCTTAATTCTTTAATTGCCCGTAGTGTGACGGTTTTCATGCAATCAGAATCCCAAGATACAACCACACATCGACTATTCTGCATCACTCAGAATAGAAGCTAACAAGCCTAGCAATATGTTGTACTCTCAGACACAAAACTAAAAGGAAAGATTTTATGTGAGGGATTTGCTATGTGCTCAGATTAGGTGTTTCAAACGAGATGAGAATGATTTGCTATTATAGCCAAAAAATCAACAATTTTATATTTCCATAAAGTGAAAAAAATTTGTGTTAATGAAAATTCGTTCTCTACTTAAAAGTCATTATTTATTTTTATGTTTCAAAAACAATCTATAAACTTTAAGTTATAAAAAATTACCGAAAAGACATTTATTGACTTGTTCTACAATAAATTTGCAAATGATTTTTGGTTAAAAGATTAATCTTTTAGACCGCAAGCCCATTTGTCAATTCCTAAACCCCGAAATTGGAGTCCGGTCCACAAATCTCTTTTTCCATTTTATATTCCAATGAATGACATTTTACAAATGATACATTTTAAACTTTACAAGCAACCCACTTTGGACCTACATTTTTCATTTACTATCACTCTGATTTTGACATGTGATTACACTACTTTATGGTGTTCAACATCGGGCCATCCATGGAAAAGATCTTTCAATTTTCGAGTTTCTTCATCAAGACATTGATCAAGAAAAGCTAGATCTACTGATGTATCCCTCCGAACCAACCCGGAACCCATAGCACGACCCAAGCCCGTACCGGCCATACCTACTATGCGATCCAGACCCATGACATGTTCAGGAGCTAGGGCCTTACAAAGGGAGTTCGACTGGACCGTAAACAATATGATGGCCAAACATGAGGTTAAATACTTAGCCCACAAACTCGACCAAATGAGTCTCACCAAGCAAGGAACCCAGCACGGCCCAAAAGAAGCGTGCAACCAAGACCAAGACCAAGGACAAAACCCAGACCCAACCCAAGACCCAAGACCAAACAAGGAAGGAGAGCCCAAACCCAAGAATGAAGACGCTAAGGTCGGACCAAATCATACACATAAGGGACATAGGATAAAAGGGACACTCAGACTTACCATATTTGGAATACACGCTACATGAGACCACTCAGCCGAGAATCAGTCCAAGTTCATCTTCAGGTTAGTAAATGCATTTGTTATTTTTGGACTGACCTTTTATTGTGATTTTCTTTTGTCGTGGTGACTGAGTTGAATTTCATAGCATAAGGCATGTTGGCCAAATTAGTTCGATTTGATCCCGTTTTATTTAAAACTTGTAATCTTTGCTTCAAAGTCCCTTGAAGGCACCAGCTGCTAGGACCATTATATAAGGTGTCTTTACAGCCTTGTATCTTTTAATTCTTTTATCATTAAACATCGAATTTTCTTAAACAGATCTCTCTTTTCTTCCGAGTTCTTTGCTAGTGCGATTCTGGCCAAGAGTTCTTGTCTTATCAAGATCAGTTCCATTCGGTCTTGTGGCGACCTCGTTCCACCCTAAACTCATTCAATCATCTAGTGTCCAGCCTGAAAGAGCCATACGGCCAGCAGTCTTGGATCCATTCATTCCCATCGTTCCAGCAACCAAAACCTCTATCTGGACCTTCAGGATTGAGCAGTACGGCCAGCCCTCATCCCAACCATCAACCCACCGTAACCTCAGTTTTTGAGGATACATCATCTGGTATCATAGCCTAAAACGGCTCCACATCAGGTTATATCAATCCTTGTTTACATTTTTGTTCATTTTGTGTCTTGGTTCATTCAAAAAAAAACATAAGAATCATATAGCATTGTGTTCCTCATTCGATTTTTTTTGTTTGCATCATTGATAAAAATAAAATAAAATAAAAAAATTAAAAAAAAAATCGTATCAATCAACTTAATCTGAGTTTCCATTCCAATCATTCCTAACACTAGTTTCCCGAATTAGAACCTAAACTGATCTGTGTGTTTCGAAATACCATTTATAAAAAAAAGAAAAAAATTGTCATAACTTGTTTCCTATTTTAAACCTGGTATAAACCATATAGTTACATACACATTATTATCATTTAAAATCGGTCCATATAATTTATTTGTTGGTCCATATTGTTAGTATTACACTGAACCTTTTCATACGTTTGAGTTTGATCTTGTAGGTGCCAAACCATGGGAGATACTGGTCAACCTAACCAGTTTGCCCAAATCATGACCATCTTGCAAGAACTCAAGAACCGCATGGCCCAAATGGAGCAATGGCAACACGACAATGAGACCACCGATACCACTGGTGAAAGTAGCAACAACCAAGCACAAGGTAACCACCAAGGTGGTGAGGAAGCCAATGGAGTTGGCAACGGGAACCAGAACCAGGCTCAACCACAACATAACAACCAGGCCCGAGGACAAAACCACAATCCACACCATAATGGTAATGAGGAGCCATGGCAAAGAGGCAAGGACTTCAAGTTAACCCCACCTACATTTGCTGGCAAGGTGAATTCAAAAGCCTACCTAGACTGGGAAAGGCGTATGGAGTACATTTTTTAGTACTACAACTACTCAGAAGTGAGGAAGGTATCCCTGGCAGCCGTACAACTCACGGATAACGGTCTGGCATGGTGGGATCGAGATGTGTCTGACCGAAGGAGATGACGACTACAACCGGTCAACTCGTGGCAAGACATGGCTACCAGCTCTGGAAGAGATATGTCCCAGCTTACTATCACCGGGACTTGCAATAACAGTTCAGAAAACTATCTCAAGGATCAAGAACCGTTGAGTGCTTTGAGGAATTCGAAACCTTGAAGAACCGGCTAGAGATCGAAGAATCATAAGAAACCCTCATGGCTCAATTTCTTGATGGTCTCCACGATCGTATTGCTCGTAAGGTGGTAAGACAGCAGTACAACGACCTAGATGAGCTACTACATGTAGCTACTCAAGTGGAACAGCACATCAAGAGGAAGAATATCTCCACCAGCCGATCCAAGAACACGTGGACTTCACCAGCTCCACGCAGCCAAGACAAGGGGAAGTATACGGAGCCGAATTCTAAGTTCGAGAAACCAGCACCAGAACTCAATAAAGGAGCCGGTACCGGACCAAGTCAAGCACAGAACCAGCGAGCCCGAGACGTCACTTGCTTCAAGTGCAAGGGCAAAGGTCATTATGCCCGAGAATGTCCCAACCAACGGGTCATGATCATTCGTGAAAATGGAGAATACAAGTCCCAAGATGAGGCCGAGGAGGAACCACTAGAGTCTGAGGAGGAAGTAGTCGATTATCCAGATCTAGGAGAACTCCTAGTGTCACGGCGAGCCTTAAGTACACTTTTTGAGCCAGAGACCATACAGAGGAGGCCAACCAACCAGAGGAAGTACTCAAGCTGTTAGCCGACTTTAAGGATGTGTTCCCTAACGATATATAACCAGGACTACCACCTATCCGAGGTTTAGAACACCAGATTGATTTGGTGCCTGGAGCTCCCCTAACAAACCGGCCTGCATACCGAGTGAACCCGGAGGAGGCCAAGGAATTGGAGCGACAAGTCCAAGGACTTATGGATCAAGACTATGTCCGAGAAAGCCTTAGCCCATGTGCCTGTCATCCTAGTACCCAAGAAACATGGCACATGGAGGATGTGTGTGGACTGCCGGGCCATCAACAACATCACTGTAAAATATCGTCATCCCATACCACAGCTTGATGACATGCTGGACGAGCTAAGTGGTGCCACCATCTTTTGAAAGATTGACCTGAAGAGTGGATACCATCAAGTCCGAATGAAGGAAGGTGATAAGTGGAAAATTGCATTCAAAACCAAGAGAGGTTTGTATGAGTGGCTGTTCATGCCATTCGGTCTCACCAATACACCCAACACCTTCATGCGGCTCATGAACCATGTTCTAAGAGCCTACATCTGTAAGTTTGTAGTTGTATACTTCGATGACATCTTGGTATATAGCACTTGCTTAGGAGATCACTTAGAAAACCTCAAGAAGGTTCTTGAAACATTTCGATCAGAACAACTATATGCTAATCTTAAGAAATGTGTCTTCTGCACTGATCAGTTGGTCTTCTTAGGTTTTGTTGTAAGTTCAGAAGGACTAAAAGTCGAAGAGGAGAAGATCAAGGTCATCCAGGACTGGCCGACTCCCACCACCACTGGACAAGTCAGGAGCTTCCATGGCTTGGCCAGCTTCTACTGACGATTTGTCAAGGACTTCAGCACTTTAGCCGCACCTTTAACGTGGGGACCAACTCAAGACGAGGCGTTCCAACAGCTCAAGGGCAGCCTCACCAATGCCCCTATTTTGATTTTACCTGACTTTAAACATACTTTTGAAGTTGAATGTGATGCCTCAGGTACCGACATTGGAGTAGTCTTCACACAAGGAGGAAAACCAGTCGCTTACTTCAGCGAGAAGTTACATGGATCAACCCTTAACTACCGACCTATGAAAAGGAGTTATACGCCTTAGTGAGGTCATTGGAAACATGGCAACACTATTTACTCAGCAAGGAGTTTTTGATCCGCACCGATCATGAGACACTCAAGTACCTACGAGGCCAGACCAACCTAAAGAAGAGGCATGCAAGGTGGCTTGAATTCGTGGAAACGTTTCTCTACGTGATCAAGTACAAGAAAGGGAAGGAGAACATAGTTATTGAGGCCTTATCTAGAAGATATGTACTGATCTCAACCATGGAGGCTAGGATCATGGGATTTGATCATCTCAAGGAACTCTACACTGATGATCCCGACTTCGGAGAGCTCTACCAACTATGCAACCGAGATGGGTCCTTATTTTAAACATGACGGTTTCCTTTTCAAGGATAAGAGGTTATACATCCCTCAAAGCTCATTGCGAGAGCTACTGATTGGAGAAACACATGGAGATGGCCTCATGGGGCACTTTAGAATGAACAAGACCCAGAGCATACTTGCGGAACAGTTCTTCTGGCCACACCAAATGAGAGATGTGGAACGGTTCGGAGAGTAGATAAATAAATCAAAGGCACACTTTGTTTCATGGTTTGATAATAAAATCATTATTTAAATACGCAAATTAATCTGATTTTCAATGTGGAGGAGATTTGTGATTATAGAAGGTAAGAAACAAAATAAAATGAAACTTTTTCTCTTTTTCTTTTGTCGTCTGTGAGAGAAAACTAATTAAAGAGAATGTACTTTTTGTTTCGATAACCGATCTCAAATTATTAAAGCTGATTTAGGAGTTAAATTTATCACCTTTTATATTCTCATGTTCCTACTGATCAGAATGGTGAAATTGAATGACAGTGATTGAAGACACCAGTATTCGCCGTTTCCTAAAGACCATTAATCATTTTCTTTAATTTTCTTATTTCCAATTGTTCACGACATATAAAAATGAAAATTATCATTCCATTAACCGATTTTGGCTTATGCTCAATCTAATAAAATTAATTGGGGGTACATTGCTTAAGTAAAGCCTGAAATATTTGTGGGGTTACAACTCTTATTAAATGATAAAGATAGTCGGCCAATATGAAGAAACATAAACTCCAAGAGAATATATCAAATAAGAGGTATTGTATTTTACAAGGTCTTGTTGGTTTTGGAATTGAAGAGAGCAAACAAGTGATGTGGAGAAATCAAATTTTTGCCAAACATGTGTCATATTTGATGTGTCATGCAGGTCTACAAGAGTCTCAATAGCTGAATGCAAGTTCCTTACCTCTCTCTCAAGTGTTTCATTGTTTTATATTTGTTAAAAACTAAGACCACATAAAAAAATATACAAATGAATTCGGTACCAAGTCCTTTGTTAACTTTCCATTGAAGACTTAGAAATTTCTGGTTTCAGGGTTTAGGGTTTAGGGTTTAGAAACATAGACCGTGAGAAAAGACAATCATAGGGGAATAAGGTTAGAAAATGGTCTACAGATAAATAAAGAAAGTGTGACAGGAGCAACAAGGAGCAACCCAAGAATAATATATATAAGACAAAGGAGACAGATTTATATTAACTATTAGGAATAGTTTACGCGTTGCGTGGACATTATTATAATTCAAATCTATTATTTTATCAATAAATATATAGTAAATTTAATATTTTTCATTTTGCAGTTTACATTTTCAATTAACATAATTAATACTTCTTATTATTTTATTTTATTTTTTTACATGTAATTATATATATTTTATAATTAATAAAACAGTTTATACTTTTATTATTAATAAAAGTAGTTTATTAATAAAAATAACATCTTGCATTCTTAACTCTAATATTTTTTTAAAAAGTTTAAAATTTGTCTAATGATTTTGTTTGTTCTTCGTTTGAATTAATTCAAATTCGATTATGGAGAAGTGATATTTTTCTTTCTTAATTTTAAAATTTAAAATTAAATATGTCATTTATTATAAGTTAAAATAGTTTTTTATCTATTTAAAGTTTTGAAAATATTTGATTAATTATTTTTTATGATAGAGATAATTTGTGTTGTATGACTAATTTGTAATAAATTAATGATGAAATTCATGACTGCAAATAATTTTTAAAAAAATATTTTATTTGGGTATTTAGATTGTGCATATATATTGAAAAACCATTATCTTCTTATTTTGTGTAATTAATATTTTTTTTATCTCTAGTATTAATTACACAAAATACTAGATCACGTAGAGAAACGTTTTTGCACAAACGTTTTTAAAAATTCCTTAAAGAATCTCTCTGCCTCAGATTTCAGATCTTCTGCTTTTGTTACAGTCTCACCATTTGATAAGGAATTTTTGATATAACAGGACCAAGGAGCTTCATCGATCTGGGGTTACTCGAACATGCTACAGTCGCAATGGCTCATAAACAGCTTAGGGTACGGGATCTTAGAACTGAGATTCTCAACACTATAGTGGCTGTGCTTGAAAGAACAAGAGGACAAAACCATATGGGCAGAGATATACACCTCTGGAAATCAGCAGGGGAAAAATATTCCAACAAATTTAACTCCACGGCAACTTGGAATCTTATCAGGAAAACGGATCTACCAAAAGACTGGTATGCAGCTCTCTATTTCAAATATGCCACTCCAAAATACAGATTCCTTGCTTGGTTGGCTCTTCACAATCGTCTCACCATCGAGAACAAAATGCAGCATTGGAACACGGGACAAAGAATGGATTGCAGCCTCTATGACTGCCCACCAAAACAAAGGATCACTTATTCTTCTCCTGTCCATACGCTTCATCGATTTGGAAACCCCTGGCATCAAAGATCCTTAATCGGGATTACTCAGAAAATTGGGATTGTGTAATCAATCTTCTCCACAATTGTAAGCGAGACAGAACCACTATGTTCCTCCTTCGCTATGCTTTCCATTCTGCTCTATATCACCTCTGGAGAGAACGAAACAGACGACGGCATGGAGAACAACCACTTTTGGTGACTCAACTGGTCAAATTCATTGATCGAGCAGTCCGTAATCGATTATTGAGCATATGCAGGAAACATGATGAAAGTTACGACGATGGTTTGATGAAATGGTTTGGATACACATCAAACACAAGCTAGCGACTCTCTCTTATGCCTTTTATTATAACGATCTATTAAATTCAATTTTTCTGAGTAGCACTCTATTGTAACAATGAAGCTACTATTAGAGTGCTCATATAGCCATCAAATAATATACATAAAATAGTTAACCACAAAAAAAAATTAAAATTTGGATATTAGAATTATAAAATATATGAATAAATTTGACACTATATATATAATGTATATATATAAATATAACAAACTAAAATTCTATATATAATGTATATTTATAAATATAATAAACTAAAATTTTCTAATTATAATATTAATTTTTCATAAAATAAACAATTTCTCCAATGAAATCATAACTTCATCCAAATTATAAGAAAATATACAAAATTTTTATTACTAATTATGTTATAATAATTTTATATTTTATTATAATAATATAAATTTTTGATGTTTTATATAACAATATAATATATTTATACTGCTAATTTGGCTTTTAACAGCTAATGCATCTGCTAATCAACACATCATAAGTATCCCGTAAACGCACCCATTTTTAAACGCTATGCAGTCATATGAATCGTTTAAAACCGCAACCGCCCGCTTCTGCAAACTCTCGCAACCGCAACTGCACCCACTGCGTTTGAACCGGTCAGGCCCTTAATGGTGTAGTGGGTTCAAGTCATTTTTTAATTTTTCATTCTCTTCTATTTCTTAACATTAATATCCCTCTTCTTTTACCTTTTTTTTATTTTTCATTTTCTTCTATTCAACACTAATATCCTTAATTTTTTACTTTTACTTTTTTTCTTCTCTCTTCCTTAGTTTCTTTGTAGTTTAAAAACATTTAGAAACATGGAATTATTACAATTTGGACTCTAATGCTTATTGAGGTATTCACTTATTTGAAAAATTGAAGAATTTAATAACATTTTAAATTTGATTTCTTTGTAACCTATGTTATTCTTTATTTCTTTCTCAATTATTAATCATCGTCTATTGTTGTATGTATTGTTTTGTAAAATTGATTTTTCTTTATAAATATTTAAAATAATTACACTAAATTAGTAATCAGTTTTTGTTTTATGAGTAATAATGTAATGTTGCTTTTATACTTTTTTCTTTTTAAAATAATCTAAGTTTCAATCATATTTTATATTTTTATTATATATATTTTAATAAAAGATAATAAAATAATTTATTTAAGATTAAATGCCATATTTTTTTTTAGTTTGCTTTTGGCGTCAAATGACTTACGACCGACACTGCTGACAAGCAAATTCCAAATTCCAAATCTCATCTCTGGGATAAACAAAACGTTTACACAGATTCAAAAGTATTACCTTTATTGTCGTGAGTCAAATACGACTTCTCTAGTCTTTCTTTTCCGGTTTTATCTCACTTCCTCCTCATTTTCCTCACGCTCGTGTCTTGTCTTTCTTTTCCCGTATTTTCTCCCTTTTTTCTCTTCTTCCTTATCCACATCCAGCTCTAGGGTCATGAAATTAGAAAGCAGATGGCTGGGCTCAAGTAAACCCCAAACAAACTTTCGGTGTTTATCACTTGCAACCACAGGAATGTACAAGGTTGCTAAACACACATACACATATCCATTATCACCATGATCAAGACCGTTGCTCAATTTACACACTGCCACGAGTTCTCCCTCCATTTCCTTAATGCTTTCTATGAACACTCCATGATATCCAAGGAAATAAGAGCCTTTCCGAAGGGGGCCATAATAAATTCTCTTTCCTGGATGGTACAATCATGAGTAGTGAACTAGGTCACCCTTATTGGATGCTCTTGCATAGCCTCTTCAAGTGAGGAGATTCTTACCCTTTTTATTTTTCTTAGGTTCATCCAAGGCTCATCAAAAGTTGGAGGTTGGTGTATCTTGCAGTCAAACATGTGAAAAATTTCCGTGGGGATCCGGGTGCATGGATGTGACGTAAGGCATTTTCTATAGAAGCTCCATAGCAATGAGGATGTCCTTCTTTAGCTCTTCTGTCTTTTCCAAGAGATTCTGTATCGGTAAATGCACAAATATACCAAGTGCAGAGGGGCACATTGTTGACTTCTTGATTGCGCAGACACATCAAGCTACTCACTAGGTCAGAGGCCACATAGGCCAAGCAAAGGAGATGAAACAGCTGATCCCTAATTTCACCTGAGAATCCCTTCCATGAAACTGTCTTCAGGAGTTTTATTAATTCCTATAAAGAGAAAATTTCGGTAAATAGAGAATTAAATATTATAAAAAAGGTTTAAGAGTTTAAACTGTTTACCTTTCTGGTTATAGAGAGAAGACTTGATTCTATTATTCAGAGAGAGTTACAGTATATATACACGAGAGTAGTGTAGGGGTAAACAGAGATATAGTAATTACAATCGTATCTTCTACTTCCATATTCTACATCCCCCCTCAAGGTGGAGGGAGTTTACGAACTCCAATCTTGTTTGACAATTCTGCGAAGCGAGGGCGAGAGAGTGGTTTTGTGAGAGCATAAGCCAACTGGTCTCTTGTGGATACATGGGCCACTCGTAAGGCTCCTCGTTGGACATTGTTGCGGATGAAGTAATAATCAAGAGCCAAGTGCTTCATCCTAGAATGGAAAACAGGATTGGCGCATAGGTAGGTAGCACCAACATTGTCACAGTATATTACTGGAGCCGTTGGTAAAGTTACTCCAAGTTCTGAGAGAAGAGAGCATACCCAAATGAGCTCAGAGGCAGTGTTAGCAACGGAGCGGTACTCAGCCTCTGTTGACGACCTCGCGACACCTGTTTGTTTCTTCGACGACCAAGCAACTGGGGTACAACCCAGATACAGCACGTAAGCATTGGTAGAGACAAAATCATCGGTATCTCCAGCCCAATCCGCATCGGAAAAAGCATGAAGCTGAAGAGGTGACTGTGGAGTCAAGTATATGCCATGTGTTGTGGTTCCAGCCAGGTAACGTAGTATTCGTTTCACCGCCTGCCAATGGTCTTCAGTTGGACGGTGCATGAATTGAGACAAGCGATTGACGCTGTAGGCTATATCCGGTCGTGTAAACGCCAAATACTGAAGACTCCCAATAATTGTTCTGTATTCAGTAGGATTAGCGAGAGCTGTACCTGAGAACAGAGAAAGACGAGGAGTAGTGGCCATTGGAGTTGAAACCGTCTTTGCGTTGAGCATGTTTGTCTTCGCTAACAGATCAAGGATATATCTTCGCTGCATTAGATGGAGCCCGCTAGCCGTACATGTAGCTTCGATACCCAAAAAATATGTCAGATCGGTGGGATCTTTCAATGAGAAGCGTGCAGCAAGAGTGGTAATGAAGCCAAGAAGAAGAGTCCTGCTACTACCAGTGACGATGATGTCGTCTACGTAAACCAAGACGTAGACAATCCGAGTTTCTTGTAAGTACACGAAGACAGAGATGTCCGCCATTGAATTCGAGAAACTCAAATTGCATAAGAAGGCTTTTAACTCTTGGTACCAAGCTCTAGGTGCCTGTTTAAGGCCATATAGTGCTTTGTTAAGGCGACAGACATGATGTGGTCGATCGGGATCAACGAAACCAGGTGTTTGTGTGACGTAAACCTCTTCATGAAGGCGCCCTTGCAGAAATGCATTCTTTATATCAAGCTGTTTGATTGCCCAATTCTGACTTATCACCAATTGGAGTACCACCCGAATAGTAACAGATTTGATAACTGGGCTAAACGTCTCCGAATAATCAAGGCCATATTGTTGGTTGAATCCCCGTGCCACCAATCTTGCTTTGTACCTGTCAAGAGTACCATCAGGTAGATACTTTAGTGTAAAAATTCATTTAGTAGCAATGACATGCTGATGGGGAGCAGGAGGAACTAGATCAAAAGTACGATGTTGGATTTGAGCAATCATCTCACTACTCATGGCTTTCCGCCAATTAGGATCTTGCATGGCTTGATGTATGGTTGTATGGTAGGTTTGTCGGAAGTAGTAGTGGTTGTGAGGGTTAATTTTCTGGTTGGTTTGGTGATGTTGTTTTTGCTACGGGTGGTCATATGATGGTGATTCGCTGGTTGAGGTGGTGGTTCGGAGGATGAGGAAGAAGAGGAAGGTGAGTCTGTATGAATAGGAGAATTAGAGTTCATGGTATGATCAGAGGGTGTTGGTTGTGGAGCATTGTGTTGGGGTGGTGGTTCTGCAGAAGTGGGACGAGAGGACATGGTGCCTGCAGAATTGTTTCTTGAGCCCAACCCAGTTGAACTGGGTGCATCAGGTTCTATCGAACCAGAAGACGACGTCGTCGTCGGAGATGTTAAGTGAGGATCTTGTACGGGGGGCATGAGCGACGGAGCAGATACGAGTGGCACACCGGTGATTGGGATGATATCTGGTGGTGAAGTGTGGGGAGACAAAGGCATTTCAGTCGGTGGAGACGTGTTTTGGTTGATGGAAGCAAATGGGAAAACAGTTTCGACGAACTGGACATGGCGTGAAATGTAGATGCGACCACTATTGGTGTCGAGACAGAGATAGCCACTCTGTGTGAGAGAGTAGCCGAGAAAGACACAGGGCAGAGATCGTTGGTCGAGTTTGTGATTTGCATATGGCCGAAGCCAGGGAAAACACAAACAGCCAAATATCCGGAGCTTCAGATAGTTCGGTTGTTGTCCGAAGAGCTTTGCATAAGGAGAGCTGTTGCCGATGACTGGAGTGGGCATTCTGTTGATCAAGTATACGGCAGCCGCGAACGCATAGCTCTAGTATGTGGGAGTAAGAGACGCTTGATGTAACAGGGTTAACCCTGTTTCCACTATGTGACGATGCTTCCTTTCAGAAATTCCGTTATGCTCCGGAGTATGAGGTGGTGAAGTGAGGTGGGAGATACCATGTGTCATTAGATACTGTCGTAAGCCCACGAACTCACCACCATTGTCAGAATACAACATCCCAATTTTTGTTTGAAACTTGTTTTCGACCAATGCCTTGAATGCCGTGAATGTCTCTCCAACTTGTGATTTTTGTCGCAGTTGATACATCCAGGTGTAGCGAGTGTAGTGATCGACAAGTATTAGGTAGTACTTGTAGTTATCTACTGAGACTAGTGGAGAAGTCCAGACGTCAGAATAGAGATATTGAAGTGGTTTGGTTGAGGTAATCGTATTTGAATAAAATGGAAGTTTATGGGTTTTATTGATGAAGCAATGAGAACATGGTAAGTGTTTAGATAAAGAATTTTAAACTGGTAAAGAAAACTGAGAAACAACAGTGTTTAAAATAGAAGATGAGGGATGCCCAAGCCGTGAATGCCATGAATTGAGAGAGGTTTTAGGTGTTGGTGACGCGAATAGGGAGATAGTGTTCGGGGAAGCAACAGGCCACTCGTATAGCTCGTCTTTAGTTTGCCCTTGGAGTAATCGGACCCCCGTTTTGAGATCCTTCACCTGAAAATGGGCAGGAAAGAATTCAACAGACACCTGGTTAGAGTTACATAAACGATAAACTGAGATGAGATTTTTGTGAACATTGTGAACATAAAGAATATCGTTTAAAGCGAGAGGTTTGGAAGGAGTTAAGAGAGTTTTGGAACCAGTATGCGAGGTCGGAATTGTGGAACCATCAGCAATGGTAACTGCCTCACCACCATGGTACGGTTGATGAAGTTCCAAGTTGCTCAGGTCTGTAGTGAGATGATGTGTGGCGCCACTATCGATGATCCAGTTCTTGGCATCGTATGGATTTGCAACAGCTACGTTTGCGCGAGGTTGCCATGGAGGAGACGGAGTTGTGAACTGTGGTGAAGGAGAAATGTGAGATCTAGCCAAGGATTGTAGTTGTGTGCAACGCCGAGCACTATGTCCGTGTACGCTGAAATTTGGCATTTGCCTTGGTACCCGCGAGGGTATTGTTGATCCTGACGGGGTTGAAATTGTTGCTTCTGTTGCCAGGTCTGCTGGGTTTTGTTGGTGTAACGATGGTTGGAGCGTGTGTTGTTGTTGGATGAGACACCACGGTAGTTGACAATATTTGCTGAGATCGGCGCAACAGAGGAAGTAGGAAGCGCAGATTGTAGTTTAACTTCTTGATTGAGGAGTTTTTCG
The DNA here is from genome assembly GCA_900108845.1 of Iljinskaea planisiliqua. Taxonomy (NCBI): domain Eukaryota; kingdom Viridiplantae; phylum Streptophyta; class Magnoliopsida; order Brassicales; family Brassicaceae; genus Iljinskaea; species Iljinskaea planisiliqua. The sequence goes on along the minus strand of FNXX01000023.1, from coordinate 209,041 downwards.
TGTACCTCTGTCAATGATGGTGGATGGTCACGACCTTCGATTTGATCAACAACCTGTTTGTAGTCTTCTGGAAGTCCATCGAGAAGGTATTCAATCTGATCTTCTAGATCCATTGGCTTGCCAAGAAGTGCGAGTTGATCGAAGCGCATAGTGAATCCTTGGAAATATTCGTTGATGGTTTTGGTACCTTTTGTCCACAGCTTGATTTGTTGTATTAGCTGTTTGATATGCCCACGATTGGGTTTTGCATATGTGAGATTGAGTGTGTTCCATATTTGAGCAGAAGTTGTTGTTAGTTTACTGTCGGTTAGCGCCTATGATCTGGCAGCATACCGAACCGGTATCTATGGAAAGTCATAACTTTTCATACCAATGTTTGTGTCTCTCAGTTTGTGTCTCTCAGTTTGTGTCTCTCTGTTTGTGTCTCCTTGTTTGTGTCTCTCTGTTTGTGTCTCTACGAAAAGGCACTAGTCTCTCTATAAATAGAGAACATCACAAAGAGATAAATACAAGACAAAACACAAAGAAACAATACACAAAGAGAGAAATCTAGAGAAAGAGAAAAACGTTATTGTGAGAGAAAGCTTGGAGAAATCAACCGGAAGGGCACTTGAACGGTGGCTAGTGGTTGATTTCCGTCTGTGATCTCAATCCCGACTCCTGCGCCGATTTCCAGATCGTACCAAGTATTCTTCGTAACTAAACCGGGCTAAGGTATGTGTTCGGTTCTAAACGCTTCCGCATAAGAACTCTTACATTGGTGTCAGAGCATTAGGACTCGGTTCTGGTATATTTTTAAAGTTTTAAGAAATCATAAATTAAATCATCTATGAATCGAAATCATTGCATAAATGTTCTTCATATTGGTTTAAGTGATTCTGGATTGCATGACATTAAATACTGCAATGGGTAGCATTGATTTTGGTTAAGTTGTTAGAAAAACCGAAAATATTGTTTCGTTCATATCTCTCTGTAGAAACATCGGAATTGCATGATTTTGGTGTCTGTGCGTAGATATTGAAATTATCTTTCTATTGGTATATAGATCGAATTATTTGGTTACGTATTTAGAAAGATATAGGGGTCGAAAGTTTTCGGCCGAATTACTATTTTCTAGTAGGAAGATGATGAACAGTATCCATCACATAAAATAAATTTTTTTTTTTTTTTTTTTTTATGTTGATATGGTAAAATGAAGTGATCTTTGTATAATAAAACATGTTTTATTTGTTAATTCATGTTAGAAATACATTGATCAAGTGGGAGTTTTAATTTGTTTAAAACTTAAAATTTTGCATGAAACAAATTAGTGTATAGTAATAAGATTTTAATATGAGAGATGATTGGGAACATAGTGAACTCTCGATCTCATTTTGTAATCAAATTACTATGATTAATTTGTGTTTATAGCAAGATTGTGTTATGTGTTAGAAGTATGCAAATAGATTAATGTCTCTTGATGTTGAAGCAGGTATGGTATCTGCTTGTAAAAACATCATTGCTGAGCTTAACCGAGGAGACAAATTGGATAGTGACAATTATGATATTTTGTATCGTAAGGTCCAATATGTCCTCGAAGAGCAAGAAGTAAATGAGACTCTTTTTCATCTCATGGAAGAGCCTGAGCAGGGTACTACAACTCAACATGAGAGAGATAATGAGGCATATAATGTCTGGAAAAGAAAGAATAGCATTGCTCGCATCACTTTGCTGAGTTGTATGCAAGATGATCTTATGTGTGAGTTTGAAGAGTATGAAACTGCAAAAGACATGTGGGAGGCCTTGAAAGAAAGGTTTGGTGCTACATCAGCAACCAAACTAAGGAGACTTAATCAAAGGTTCAATGATTATAAGAAGCGCCCAAATATATCAATGAGGCAGCATCTTAGAGTCATGAAAAACATGATTAGAGAGCTCAAGAATGCTGGTCAGACTATGTCTAATGAACAGAAAGTTCAAGCGGTTCTCCGCTCATTGCCTGAAAGTTGGGACCATATGAGGATGCAGATGACGCACAATGTCAATGTGAAAACATTTGAGGATATATCACGTCATCTTGAGTTAGAAGATGAGCGCTTAGAGGCTGCTAAACCCTTTAACGAGGCCAACTATGCAAGTTCAAAATCTGGTTTGAAACGCAAGAAAGGTTACAACGGAAATAAGGCTCCCGATCAAACTGATCTTAAAAGGCAAAAGAAGTATGTCAAGCATGGCAAACGTGGAGACAAGAAAGATAAGACCAAAATAAGATGCTACAACTATAGCTCAATGGGTCACTTTGCTCGTGAATGCACTGAAGCAAAGAAGGTATTATCTTTGAACTCTACTTACAAGTATGGTTATGTCTCTAGTTGTGTAATGCTTACAGAATCTCATCCTTTGTGGATTGTAGATTCAGGAGCAACATACCACGTAGCTAGAAGCCGAGAAGCATTTGTGGAGTACCGACGGGTGCCTAAAGGTACAAGATGGTTGTATGTGGGAAACAACTCCAAAGTTGCGGTACAAGGTATCGGCTCTTGCCAGCTATACTTGAGTGGCGGGAAACCCCTCATATTACATGATGTCTTGTATGCTCCTGAAATCCGTCGGGACTTGGTCTCTGTTTTGGCATTACTTAAGTTAGGATTTGGTTTGAGCTTCCATGATATGTGCTTACACATTTCTCTAGGGTCTGTCTACTTTGGTTCCGGCTATGTTTGTGATGGTTTTATTGTATTAGATTGTAATACAGATGTTACTAGTAGTAATATTAATCAAAGTTTTTCATATGTCACAAGTTCTACTAGTGTAGAATCAAATGTGTGGCATTCTAGACTTGGTCACATTAGAGTCGATTCAATGAAAAGATTGGCTAGAGAAGGCCTTCTAGGCTCACTCGCCCAAGTTGATCTTGACACATGTGAATCATGTCTAGCTGGAAAAATGATAAGAAAACCATTTGGAAAAGCAACTAGAGCTGAATTTCCATTGCATCTAGTACATTCAGACATATGTGGTCCAATGAATGTGAGGGTGAGGCATGGAGCCTCATATTTCATCACTTTTATAGATGATATCACTCGATTTGGGTACATATACCTAATTTCTCATAAGTGAGAAGCACTAGAGTGTTTTCGACAATATGTTACCTTGGTCGAAAATCAATTGGATAGGACGATCAAGTGTTTGAGAACAGATCGAGGCGGTGAATATCTATCTGAACAGTTCAAAAGACTGTGTGATGAAAAGGGTATTGTTAGACAATTGACAACACCCTATACACCACAACAAAATGGTGTAGCAGAAAGAAGAAACTGAACACTTCTTGAAATGGTTAGGTCTATGATGGCACAAGCTAACCTTCCAATTTCATATTGGGGGAATGCATTGCTGACTGCAGCCTACATACTTAACCTTATGCCCTCCAAATCTGTTACTACAACTCCCTACGAGTTATGGACGGGTAGAAAGCCCGACCTAATTCATCTAAGAGCTTGGGGATCTGCTGCGTTTGTTCGTGATACTTCACATCCTCATGGAAAATTGGGTCCTAGAGGAAAGAAGTGTATCTTTATAAGATATTCTGAGCAATCTAAAGGTTATGTGTTCATCGGCGAACAATCAGATGGAAGTGTAACAGAAGTTGAATCACGAGATGTTATATTCTTGGAAAATGATTTTCCTAGAAAGGGAGAGATTGATAAGGAACTCCATCTTGAAGAGATGGTTGACTCCACTAGTGTTCCTTCCACTGACCAATCTATGGAAGTTGATGAAAGTTCACATGAACTATCACAACTTAGTGGGAGAGAAACATTGGTTGAATCACAAAAGTCAGAGTTGCATAGAAGTAACAGTGGAAACATTCCTCGACGTCGTTTCGAGATTGAAGGGGAAGCTTTCATGGTTGCCCTACATGATGACTTAGAGCCTAGATCAGTTCAAGAAGCTCTCTCTTGCCCAAAATCAACTGAATGGAATGATGCAGTAGGAGAAGAACTAGAATCTATGAAAGAAAACCATGTTTGGGACTTGGTTGATCTTCCACCAGAACGTCAAGCGATCGGAAACAAATGGATTTTCAAGATCAAACGTAAGGCGGATGGATCAATAGATAGGTACAAGGCTCGCTTGGTAGTCAAAGTTTATACTCAACAAGAGGGTATAGACTATGAGGAAACATTTTCACCTGTGGTGAGATTTGCCTCAATTCGCCTTATTCTAGCAATTGTTGTCGGACTGGATTTAGAATTACATCAAATGGATGTTAAGACTGCATTCCTTAACGGGGAACTAGAAGAAGAAATTTATATGCAACAACCGGTTGGGTTTGTTGTAAAAGGCCAAGAACAAAAAGTTTGTAAGCTTCGACGCTCAATATATGGTCTAAAGCAATCTTCTAGGCAGTGGTATCTTCGTTTTCATCAAGCTATAACATCTTATGAGTTTACGATGATTAGTGAAGACCATTGTGTCTATGTCAAGAACATAGGACAATCCTTTGTAATTCTATCTCTATATGTTGACGACATCTTGTTGGCTGGAAATGATATGGAGTTTCTTAACCATTAAACAATGGTTATCATCTCATTTTGAGATGAAAGATATGGGAGAAGCTGAATATATACTTGGTGTTAAGATACACCGAGACCGATCAAGGAAACTACTAGCTCTTTCTCAAGAGTCTTACATCCGTTCCATCCTTGAAAGGTTTAATATGTTTAATTGTAACCCCATTGAAACTCCTATCGCAAAAGGTGAAGGCCTAAGCCTAAACATGTGCCCTAAGACCGATGATGAGAAAAGAGAAATGAAAGGAGTCCCATACTCAAGTGCTATAGGCAGTTTGATGTATGCTATGATGTGCACTCGGCCAGATATTTGTTATGCGGTTGGCTTGGTAAGTCGTTACCAATCAAATCCCGGGAAGAAACATTGGATGGCAGTGAAGAGGATCCTTAGATACTTAAAGGGAACAATGGACTATTCTTTGTGTTATCAAGGAAATGAATTACGCTTGACGGGTTATACAGATGCCGACTGGGCTGGTGATCTGGATGAGCGTAGATCAACTTCAGGATATGCTTTCTTACTAAGTTATGGTGCCATTACTTGGAGTAGCAAGAAGCAATCTTGTACAGCTTTATCCACGATGGAAGCTGAGTTCATTGCATGTTCAGCATCAGTTCAAGAGGCTGTATGGTTGAGGAGATTTCTACAAAGCTTACAAGTCACAAGTGAGACTTCGTGTCCTGTGACTATTCATTGTGTTAGTCAAGCTTGTATTGCTTATATGAAGGATCCAAAGTATCATGGGAGGACAAAGCACATTGAAATTAAAGGAAATTTCGTGAGAGATATTGTGGCAAAGAAAGAAGTGGTCCTTAAGTACATATCTACGCATAGAATGGTTGCTGATCCATTTACTAAACCAATCCCTAGGGATGTGTTTCTTGCTCATGTTCGAGCTTTAGGTTTGCGTAGAATTTGATGAATGTACTTATGAGAATTTGCTATTTGGCATTATACTTATAACATTTGATGTTCAATTTATGAATATTTCAGACATTATGTATGATGGTCAATATTATTTTGCACACTTACACTTATATATTGAGAAATGTCACCAAGTAGGAGATTGATTCACTCACATGAACAATCGCCTCAGATTTCTTAGTGAAAAGCATAGATGAGACGTGATAAGCTTGGCTCTAGTGGGAGCTTGCCTCGTAATGCTTATCAAAGTCGCATTCTTAAAGACTTAAGATGAGATATGCCTTTAAGATATCGATCATGATTGTCCCAGAATCATGAATACTTGGGTGAGCTGGATAAGTATATAATCAGGCGCTAGAGAGCGAGCTGATAGTAACTTGATCCACATAGTGGTGTTTGGTTTATCCAATCGACATATACTCTTGAGAGAAAAGTAAACCACTATGACATGTGAGTCATACCACATGTGCTATTACGACAATATAAGAAGCAAGTGATCATATTATTATAATCCCTATCACTTGTAATGTGAGATCCTATAAACCTACTTAAGGTTACAAGTTTACCCTTGAACCTTCGGCTATGTTCTTGAAGGGAAGATCTAATGTTTGCTACTTTAGTTTGTTTTTCCAATGGCGATGAAATAATTAGCCTTATGGGACATGCTAGGAAAGCAGTTAGTTCAGAACCGATAGACATGAGAATGGAAGGGAATTTTTTTTGTTTTTATATTGACATATGTGTTTGCTGGCCAGCCAGTATATCACTCGATTGGAGTTTGGATATAGTGAACACATGATGTATGAAAAGTCTAACATATGCTTTAGGGATAAGGTATGTTAAGACCGATATAAAAGACAAATGAGTTTGGAGAACAGTGAGACATGCTGAAATGAAGATATTTTTTTTTAGGTTGTAGCAGTTATGTATCCCTAACAGGTGCTTAATTTAGCTCCCAAGTGCAAGTGTTCTCGCAGAGTCGCACGGTTCATTTGTCGTATGATTTTCGTGTTATAATTCTCAAGCTTAATATCTATAACTTCTCTAATAGTTATGCTCCCAATCATATGCGAGTGGGAGATGTTAGTTTACTGTCGGTTAGCGCCTATGATCTGGCAGCATACCGAACCGGTATCTATGGAAAGTCATAACTTTTCATACCAACGTTTGTGTCTCTCAGTTTGTGTCTCTCAGTTTGTGTCTCTCAATTTGTGTCTCTCTGTTTGTGTCTCCTTGTTTGTGTCTCTCTGTTTGTGTCTCTACGAAAAGGCACTAGTCTCTCTATAAATAGAGAACATCGCAGAGAGATAAATACAAGACAAAACACAAAGAAACAATACACAAAGAGAGAAATCTAGAGAAAGAGAAAAACGTTATTGTGAGAGAAAGCTTGGAGAAATCAACCGGAAGGGCACTTGAACGGTGGCTAGTGGTTGATTTCCGTCTGTGATCTCAATCCCGACTCCTGCACCCATTTCCAGATGGTACCAAGTATTCTTCGTAACTAAACCGGGCTAAGGTATGTGTTCGGTTCTAAACGCTTCTGTATAAGAACTCTTACAGTTGTTGCTGTTGATAACAATGGCTGAATCGACACCGCAATAGCTCCAAGGAGTGCACTGTATATGAGTTTATCTTGCCTCTTCCACATCGTGTATTCAGGATTAGGAGTGAGAACACCTTCGTGCGTGATTGTTGGAGGCGGAATTATGATGGCTCCATCAATATACCCAGCAAGGTCATAGCCGTCCAGTAAAGCGTGGATCTGACGACTCCACATTAAGAAGTTGTTTGGTGTCAGTTTCGTAACGTTGGTCATATTGACGTGAAGAAGATTCTGGGTAGTTGAGACTTGTATGGTCTCGGCATTTGCATTGGGAGAAGCCATAGTGAAGCATAAAATTGTCGGCTGTGAAATTAGGTTTCTAGGTATCTAGGCTATGATACCATATAGAGAGAAGACTTGATTCTATTATTCAGAGAGAGTTACAGTATATATACACGAGAGTAGTGTAGGGTAAACAGAGATACAATAATTACAATCGTATCTTCTACTTCCATATTCTACACTGGTATCTTTCAAAAGAGAGCAGCAACTTTGGAATCATCATGTAAGAGAAATTCCCCTACTCGATTACGAAGTTGTTCTTTCGTTAAATTGACAAAAGACTTAACTTCGGACTCGTTTAGGTCACAGGAATTTTCTTCGTTTAGGCACTCCAAACAATCCTTTGGAAGGGATTTCATCTCATTACCCCAAATTATATCTAAGGTAATGGCTTCCTCGGTGCTTTCCAAGAAAGGTTGATACTCTCATCATCGATAAAAGAAGTCCTTTTTGCCAGTAAAACCAGTAAAATACATGGACATTTAATTTTCCCTAAGTAGCTTAATCCATCATCAGATTGTTACTAGATAAAAAGGGACAAAAATATGCAAAAGATATGGCAAACACCTCTGTCATTGCTAGTTCGTTTACGCAGGTCTTGAGTTCAGTTATTGTATTCAGCATCCTCTTTTCCAATAGGAACTTAGATATCATCATGAATTTATACTTCTTGTCCTCCTTAGCATCCACAAAAATTTTGTAGTCATCAAACAAGGTTTGGCGTAGATCACGGCGTAGATCACGGTGTAGATCACGTATCCTTGCCCGAGTTATAGACATAACAGTGTTCAATCTGCAACAGCACTTTTTCATTTATCCACGATGTTGAAACAAAATACAAAAAATTAAAAAGCAAACAGAATGAAATACATCTCCGTTGAAAGCCTGTGAAACTCTGTTGTTGCATCTGCAGCTCCAACCTATAAACACAAGCACACAAATAAGAAGATATATACAAGGACTTGGCCAAGCAACACAAAAAAAAAAAAAAACACAAGGTAGTAAGAAGACCTTGTGAGCCAAACGATGAAACACATATAACCAGTGGCCGACCACAATGGAGAATAGGGTGTCACATGTCACTCCTTAAATCTTTATAAATATATAAAAGTACTTGAAAACAGTAAAAATCCATTGGCAATTTTGGTAAAACCTCTATATTGAACCCCCAAACCATGGTTTAATCCTGCCCAACACCCCTTTTAATATAATTTTTTCATATTTAGATATATTTTGAAACCCCCCAAATTAGATTCTGCGTCCGCCACTACATATAATACACATTCAAGATGTGTGGAACTATTTTTCCCTCAAACTTCATCTTCTCATCAGACATGTATTTCTCAGAGTAAATATTAACAATTTATTGTTAATAAGTCTACAAATTATATAACTGATCATTCCATAAATTATATATAAAAGAAATCTCTTTAAAAGCTCAACTATTGAAAGAAGCATCTTCTATGATACTTGAGATCTTGTAAATAACGAACTCTCACCAAGAACTTTCCGGAAATTTACTTCCCTCTCCTCTGGCAGGTTAGAAAGATGAGCCAAGATCTCATGGGTGTTCAAGAGCTCAAGTAATTTGATATTTCTAGCATCTCTCTATTCAGAAGAGGACCAAGTTAGTAAGTTTTATGAACCATCGTTTAAAACATCATTTTAACAATTCGGAAAACTGCTATTAAGCAAAAAAATTTAGAGTCTATATCTTATAAAATGGACTCCATAAACTGTTATAAGAAAAATGAAGAAAATAAAAGTAAAAAGAAAACTACTTAGAAATATAACTTTTTGTATTTTTTTCCTGCAAAATCAAATATAATAATTTAAAACTTCAAAGTACAAGAAGACATTTATGTGCAAAAACTGTATAGCAACATCACTAAATATTGCCAATTATAAATTATGAAATACCAATAGTCAGAATATCAGATAACTTTAGTGCTTGACCAAGATGATTCAAAATAAAAATAATTTATTCTTTTTGATTTTATTATGAATAATTGATGATCGTCCATCTCTCTAGTTTAACAAGTAACAAACCTATCATCATTTGATCATTCCTCATATTTTTTTTCTTTCTAGTTTTACAAAATGTTTACAAATAATACATCACATACCTTATCACCAAAAGGATGAAGACACTAACTAACTCGATGAAGGAAAATAACTAAAGTGTGAAGAACTGAATTTTGTAACTAAGAACTCAAGAAGGCAAAAGAAGAATTTGGAGCAAAACAAGATTTAGTTGCCAACTTTGTTTTAACAATGCCTTAGAGACAAAGATGAGAGACTTGTGTGAATTAAAAACTATCAACTTCTACTTGCCGACTACTGTTATCTGACCTTTCCTCTGTGTCCAGAATCTGCAGCCTGAGACTATGTTTTATCATGAAAAACATGGTAATCATAACTAATGGCTCACCGTTTGACCTTAGACAAGCAATCACAAGATTAGTCAATTATATAATAAAATTTGAATTCTTACCATAGCTCTGGCGTGTCATCTGAAATGAAAGGTTGATTCTCGTGGTTCAATGGATGAATGTGGACAGGTTTGAGTTTTGGTGTGAAGTGCATCATTTTGGCCTTGTTGCATAAGTGAAGTGTAGCGTTTCTTGTGTTGCTTGAAGTGCTGCGTTTAGTTAAGTGGTGCTGTGGTGAATATGGAAACTCCATTCCTTGATCGTATCAAAGGCCATTCGAGTGTATAAGCTATGTTTTTCATGCTTGGACAGTTGTTGTAACACTCTTCTTCTTGGCTTGCTTCTTGGTTCACGTAAGTCTTTAGGTGGTCCTTCCTTGGAAATGATAAGCTGGTCTAGTTGATGAGTGACTTTGTCTAGCTCTTGTTGGATGATTAGGCTTTCCATGGCTTGTTAAACTCCAATTGAAGTGCCTTGGTTCCGGACTATTGGGATATCGTATCGTATCCCGTACAATTTGGTTGTCAAGTAATTGATTTGTACACTTGCCTTACTTACGTTATTGGTATATTGTGTAGCGATCGTGATTGTATAGTTTAGGGAAAGTAGATGCTCTTCTTTTGAGTATATATCATGTAATCGTTCATCTGAATAAGATCATCAGAAATATTTCTTCATGGTATCAGAGCCTGAAATCAATTTTTTTGATCTTTTCTCTTTTCTCTTCGAAACTTTCTTTTGAATCACGATGGCTGATTTCACTGGAACTGGAAACACCGTGAATGGTGTCAACACAAACCAACCTCAACATCCGACAACAATGGAGGTTAGGAGAACAGTTTCTCCGTACGATTTGACGGCGGCTGATAATCCAGGCGCTGTGATTTCACATCCACTTCTCAAAGGATCAAATTATGATGAGTGGGCATGTGGAATCAAGACTGCACTCAGTTCTCGAAAGAAATATGGATTTCTGGATGGGTCTATTACACGACCTGCTGATGGATCTCCAGATTTAGATGATTGGTGGACGATTCAAGCGTAGCTTGTTTCATGGATCAAAATGACCATTGATCCTACTCTCCGGTTCAACATCTCTCATCGTGATGTGGCAAAGGATTTGTGGGATCATTTGAAGAAAATGTTCTCTGTCACTAATAGACCTCGCATTCAGCAACTCAAAGCAGAATTGGCATGCTGCAAACAACGTGGCCTCGCGATTGAAGCGTACTATGGAAAATTGAACCGGATATGGGATAACATGGCTCAATACAGACCGTTAGGTGTCTGCAAGTGTGGCAAGTGTGAATGTCAGCTGGGATCACTTCAAGAACTAGATCGCGAAGCAGAAAAGGTTCACGAGTTCTTGTTTGGGCTTGACGAGAATTATGGCACTGTTCGTTCAACGTTGGTGTCACGCTCACCTATTCAACCTCTGGAGGAGGTGTACAATGTCGTTCGACAAGAAGAAGATCTGAAGACGACGGTACGTACGATTGATGAAACATCAGAGGTGAGTGCTTATGCTGTACAAGCGAGACCACGTATCACTCAATCTCGCAAAGTCGATCGTGACAAAGGCATCCTGTGCAAACATTGTCAACGATCTGGGCATTTATCTGATAATTGTTTTGCGGTAGTGGGTTATCCTGAATGGTGGGGAGATCGACCCAAAACCAGAACGCTGCAGAGTCGTGGACGTGGAGGCACACAGCCTTCGACAAATGGTGGTAGAGGACGACCGTTGAACTATGCTAATGTTGTTCATGTTCCACAACACTCAACACATGAACAAGCGAATTATGTTATTACGGATCAGGATCGTGATGGAGTTCAGGGACTAAATGATGCACAATGGTGATCCCTTACGACTCTTTTGAATGCCGGTGGTCCAAGCAAAACAGAAAAACTCTCTGGTAAGTATTCTGTTCCTTCTAGGATACTGGACACCAGTGCCTCATATCATTTGACGAACAATCGTCAATCTTTGATTGATGTTCGAGAAATGGATCCAGTATTAATCATCTTAGCGGATGGTAGGGAAAGAATCTCAGATCAAGAAGGCACTGTTGTTTTGGGTTCTCATCTGGTTTTAAAATCTGTTTTTCTGGTTGAAGAATTGCAGTCAAACTTGATATCTGTCGCACAATTGATGGATGAAAATAATTGTGTGGTACAACTGGCTGATCAGTTTCTTGTGGTTCAGGACCGTGTTTCGAGGATGGTGATTAGAGCGGGTAAACGTGAGTCCGGGACTTTCCACTTTTGCAGAACAGAGTTAGCTGCCGCTGTGTCAACTCGGGAAGACAAGTCGTATGAGCTCTGGCATCATAGGATGGGTCATCCTTCTGCTCAAGTTGTTGGTTATCTTAAGAATGGTGTTGTTCCTTCTGTTTCTGAGTTTTCCAATAAGGCGTGTGATGTTTGTCTCCGCGCAAAGCAAACCAAATCTTCGTTTCCTACAAGTATTAATAAAACTTCGAAAGCCTTTGAGTTAATACATTCCGATCTATGGGGTCCTTATCGGACGGCTTCACATAATGATTCACGCTACTTTCTCACGATAGTAGACGATTTTACTCGAACAGTTTGGCTCTCTCTTCTGACTGCCAAAACGGAAGCTCCGACACATCTCAAAAATTTTATTGCTATGGCTGATCGACAATTTCAATCAAAGGTGAAGTGTCTACGAAGTGATAACGGGACAGAATTTACGAGTCTTGCGACATATTTTTGTGAACACGGGATTCTCCACGAAACCTCTTATGTAGGCACACCTCAACAGAATGGCAGAGCTGAAAGGAAGCATCGTCACATCTTAAACGTGGCCAGAGCTTTAATGTTTTAAGCAAACATGCCAATCGAGTTTTGGGGTGACTGTATTTTGACAGCGGGTTACTTAATCAATCGTACACCCAGTTCAGTTCTTCACGGATCAACACCATATGAGATGCTGCATCAGTCTGTCCCGGATTATGATCATATTAGAGTATTCGGCAGCCTGTGTTATGCTCACAACCAGAGCCACAAAGGCGATAAATTTGTTTCACGGAGCCGTAAGTGTGTTTTTGTTGGTTACCCATTTGGCAAGAAAGGGTGGCGACTGTACGATCTGAAGAAACAAGAGTTTTTTGTATCTCGGGACGTAATTTTTTACGAAGATCAATTTCCATTCATCAGCTTGCTTCCCTCCCAAGTAATTGCAAGTCAACATGAAGACACAGAGCTTTGGGCTCGTCTTCGTGACAATCGTGAGTTACTAGAAGAAGATGGGATTAATTTGGTTACATCTTCAAGCCCACTTACCAGCCCAAGTCATAATCAAGAGTTATCAAGCCAAGATGGACTTAATTTGGTTACCCCTTCAAGCCCACTTAACAGCCCAATTGATAATCAAGTGTTATCTAACACACCGACAAGTTCGTCGTCTTCTCCACCGGCTGCGCAATCTCCATCTCAAACAGAATCATTGGCTTCCACTTCCCGATCTTCACCTTCTCCACCGGAAACCTCAACGTCTGCCTCTCTGCCACCAACTACACTGGCTGACTTGCCGGAGCCTCTCGGTCGTGGTCATCGTAAGAAAACACAAGCCGTAACACTCCGCAATTATGTTACGAACACAGCTCAGAGTAAACTTCTTACCAAATCTGCTGCTACCTCGATTTACCCAATTCCAAATTACGTTAGTTGTAATCGGTTCTCCGAGCCTCATCGTGCCTATCTTGTTGCGATTACAACCAATATCGACCCAAAGACATACAAGGCAGCTTTTCAGTTTAAACAGTGGTGTAATGCCATGGGCACAGAGGTGGCTGCCTTAGAAGACAATGGGACATGGACATTAGTTGATTTGCCTCCAGGGAAACGGGCAATTGGAAGTAAATGGGTCTACAAAATTAAGTACAATTCTGATGGGACAATTGAGCGGTATAAAGCAAGATTAGTGGCTCTTGGAAATAAGCAGATTGAAGGCAAAGACTATGGAGAAACCTATGCTCCAGTAGCACGTATGGGAACAGTTCGGTTACTTCTCAAAACGGCTGCGGGTAACAATTGGCCGGTGTACCAAATGGATGTACACAATGCCTTTCTCCATGGCGATCTTGATGAAGAGGTCTACATGAAACCTCCCCCGGGGTTCTACTCGCACGATGAGAAGAAAGTCTGTCGCCTAAAGAAGTCCATTTATGGGCTTAAACAAGCACCTCGATGTTGGTTCGAGAAGCTTACTAAAGCTCTGCGTGCTTATGGCTTTAAACAGTGTTTGGCGGACTATTCTCTGTTCAAGCTAGACAAGAAGGGTGTTCAGATCAATCTTCTCATATATGTCGACGACATGATCTTAACTGGAAATTCAGAAACGGCATTAAAGGTATTCAAAGACTATATATCTTCGTGTTTTAAGATGAAAGATCTTGGAGTCTTGAAATACTTCTTGGGAATAGAAGTTTCTCGGAATAAGACTGGTTTTTATCTCAGTCAACGGAAATACGTCTTAGACATCATCACTGAAACCGGCATGTTGGGCTGCAAGCCAGCGCCATTTCCGCTGGAACAACATCACAAGCTGGCTCTCTCTGAATCTGCATATTTGGTGGATCCTTCTTCATACCGTCGATTGATTGGCAGGTTCATTTACTTGGCTGCAACTCGCCCCGAATTGGCATTCAGTGTTCATGTTCTATCTCAGTTTATGCACCAGCCTCGCATTGATCACTGGGAATCGGCTCTCCGTGTCGTTCGATATCTCAAAGGTACACCTGGTCAAGGCATTCTTTTGACTTCTGATCACAATTTTCAGATTTCCGGATGGTGTGATTCTGACTGGGCAAGCTGTCCTCTTACTCGCCGGTCTGTTACGGGTTACTTTGTTCAACTTGGTGACTCTCCTGTGTCCTGGAAAACCAAAAAGCAGAAAACGGTTAGTAAATCCTCTGCTGAAGCTGAGTATCATGCTATGTCGTATCTCAAAGATGAACTGATCTGGATCAAAAATGTGTTACGGTCCCTTAGTGTTCTTCATACTCAACCGATGGGCATCTTTTGTGACAGCAAATCTGCTATCTACATTGCGACAAATCCCGTCTTCCACAAACGAACAAAGCATATCGAATTGGACTGTCATGCAATTCGTGAGCAAATTCAATCTGGTAACATTGTAACTCATCATGTTTCCACTTCTCAACAGTTAGCTGATATCTTCACTAAACCGTTGCGTAGACTTGCGTTTGAGACGTTTCGAACCAAGCTGGGCATTCTTGATCTGCATACTCCAGCTTGAGGGAGGGTATTGGGATATCGTATCGTATCCCGTACAATTTGGTTGTCAAGTAATTGATTTGTACATTTGCCTTACTTACGTTATTGGTATATTGTGTAGCGATCGTGATTGTATAGTTTATGGGAAGTATATACTCTTGTTTTGAGTATATATCATGTAATCGTTCCTCTGAATAAGATCATCAGAAATATTTCTTCACGGACCTTGTTCTTGGGGACACTCTCAAGATTGGTACTTGTGGTTCTTGTTCGGACCCATACTCTATGTCCTCATCGCGTATCGACTGAGTGCGAAAGAGGGGCGAAGAAGGAGATATTGACGTATCGACTAAGAGCGAAAGAGCAACGTATAGACAGAGAGCGAAAGAACGGAGAAGAAGAGATCGAGACAGCGAAGAAGACGAAAAGAATGTTTGATATGTATTTTTGGTTTATTGGCAATTTGGTATCCTTTTATATTGGTTGGTTTACTTTACCGCCTCGTATCATTTGTTTATTCGTTGCACAACTGATTTATAACAATACTATTAAAAATATAAATAAAACCAATGTAGTACATGTGAACAAAAAAAAAAGTGGTACATTATCATACTTCAACAATATTTTTAATACAAAATCATATTAATTTTTTTAGTATATATATTTCAATGCTTCCATCAAATTAAAATTTTCAATGTCATTTAAATTTTTTTATTAATTCAGCGAAATTCCGTAAAAACAAAAAAAGAAAAAACAAATGAATATTTATAACAACTCATATAGCCTTTTGAGTGGAAAGTAAAATAGGACATGATATAATAAAAATCAGTAGATCATTTTCTTTTTGGACCTCACTTTAGATCATGAATGATTTAGAGAGTTTTCATATATTTTTAAATGATAAAATGTTGTTTTACATGAATGAAATAAAATAATATGAAAGAACACATTAAAAACTTATCATTTAGTCGTCTTGTCAATTTATTATATAACCAACTGACACCAAAAAATAAATACAAAATTAATTGTGTTTTAGTTTGAATTTTATGTTTTGAACTCAAAATGATAATTACAATTTGAAATTCTATTAATACTCTTTTTCAATAATATTTTTTTTTCATTATTTCAAATATTTATTGCTATTATTATCTATAAATGAATTCTTAGATGTAAATACTTTATAGTATATTATTTGAGATGATACTATCTTTTAAATATAAAATTTGACTTCAGTCAATTAATTCATGGAGTGTCATCCATGGTAGTACTAATCCATGCTGCCATTGAACATGTCCGTTTCCGCTATGGACAATGCATCAATGAGGATTTGTATAATGTAGGGTCTGTTAATCTTGTTGGTCCTAATCTGTTTGAGCTTCCATGTCAGATTTCACTACAAGAAAACAAGGATTTTTCTAACGGATGTTTACAACAATTAGATTTTGTTGGAAATTTCCAATAAATATCCCATAAAATTACGTCTAATATTATATTGTTGGAAATTTATTGCAAATTTTCAACAAATTTTAGTTGTGTTAATTACATGACATAATTTATAAGAATATTGTAGGAATTTTCAATAAACATTATATTGTTGGAAATTTATTACAAATTTCCGACAAAGTTTAACTGTGGTAATTACGTTGCATAATTTGTAAGAACATCACTGAAATTTTCCAACAAATATTGTATTGTTGGAAATTCATATAAATTTTCGATAAATTTTAGTTGTGGCATTTACATTGCATAATTTGTAGGAATATCATTGGAATTTTCTAACAAATATTATATTATTGGAAATGAAATATGTGAAAACATGAGTATGAACAAAATATCATGGAACCATCGTAGTACTTTCCTAGTAGTACTCTACCACCAGAAGTTAGCTTGTGTTATTTCAAAAGATGTTGATATTACAATATGGATTTTGAAGGATGTAGAGAAACCAGTGTGGTCGTACAAACATCTTCATCTACCTTCTCCTCGCAATGATCGGATTTTGTAAACCTAATTAATTCTAGGAGGGGTCAATGATGCCGATGAGTTTGTTTATGTACCATTTCAATTGGCAAATTCATTTCATTTTCTGTATTTTGATCCAAACAGAACCAGCTTCAGAAGAGTCATAGTTAAAACTGTTGATAACCAATTTAGGCGCCGTAATGAACTTGAAGCCAACGTAGCTCTCTCTGCGTCACATCTACCTATTCCACTCACAAAGAGACTCTTTCTCATGCCTTTGTAAGACTTGAAATCTTTTTGTTTTTTTTTTTCAGACTTGAAACATTTTTATTTGGTTGTTGGGCTTACTTTGTCATTCCTTAATCTGGATCTTTCACATGTGTGGATGCTATCTAGAGGGACCACAGCATCTTCCTCATCACAATCGTTCGGTCATCTGAGCCGAATGCCTTTCATTCACTAGAGGGACCGTTTAGGAGTTTTTTTTATTCTCAACCTACGAAGAAATTATATTTGTCAGTTACCAATATATAAAAGAAAGCAGATAAATGGAAGTTAGATAGTAACATAGGTACATTCTTTATTAGATTCAACATACATAGAATGTAGAGCATACATGTCTGCCTGTCTGGTAAAAACAATAGCATTGATCAACTGAAAATGTATTGTACTACGTACAATTTACATGAAAAGTGTATTGTACTATGTAGAAAAAATCGTTGGTAGAAAAAGATCATCAAAACTCTAACTAAGAAGAAGGAAAAGAGGCTTGAACAATAAGATATTGCATGTCCAATAACTCAGAAAATGTTATATATTATCTTCTTAAGAATGACATAAACTATTTGTGATCACATTTTCACCTGCAACACTATATGGAATTAAAAAGCGATAAAAGAAGATTATCCGAATATTTTACTCAGCTAGCCTTCTCGATCTGAGAGATGGTACTATGGTGGTGGTGAGAAAGAGAGAAAAGAGTTGGGATCAATCAGAAGGAGATGGAAAACTTTACATGTTTGTGAATTTTATTATAACGCCCCAACCGCCCCTATTAGTGAGCTCTCATGTTCTCTCACTAGGTCCATGAGCCGGCCCACCCCTGTCCGACAGTCGGAACGTTAACTGAGATGTTTGAAAGTCATGATATACTGACCCTGCAATCACCACGTGACCGTTCCCCGTGTTTTGGCCTCACTCACACGGTACCGCGAATGACTTCCCGGTAGGTCACCCATCCTTTGACTACTCCAGCTTAAGCACGCTTAACTCTGGAGTTTTCTCTGGATGTGCAACCGAAAAGGTAAGTGCGCTTTGGTGACATAGGTAGTCAAATCAATTCTTTTAACCTCTCCACTTATACCAGAAATCGGGATGTTACAATTCACCCCCACTCACAGAGGGCAACGTCCTCGTTGCACACCAAGACAGGTCCCTAAGACGCCTCCCAGGTCAGCACTGGGACGGCTAACCAGATCTAATACCACTTATAATGCCTCAACCGCCCCTACCAGTGAGCCCTCATGTCCTCTCACTAGGCCCATGGGCCGGCCCACCCCTGTCCGACGGTCGGAACGTTAACCGAGAGGTTTGAAAGTCATGATATACTAACCCTGCAATCACCACATGACCGTTCCCCATGTTTTGTCCTCACTCACATGGTACCGCAAATGACTTCCCGGTAGGTCACCCATCCTTTGACTACTCCAGCTCAAGCACGCTTAACCTTGGAGTTTTCTCTGGATGTGCAACCGAAAAGGTAAGTGAATTTTGTGACATAGGTAGACAAATCAATTTTTTTAACCTCTCAACATATACCAGAAATCGGGATGTTACAATTCACCCCCACTCACAGAGCGCAATGTCCTCGTTGCGCAGCACAACAGGTCCTAAGACGCCTCCCAGGTCAGAACTGAGACGGCTAACCAGCTCTGATACCACTTGTAATGCCCCAACCGCCCCTACCAGTGAGCCCCCATGTCCTCTCACTAGGCCCATGAGCCGGCCCACCCCTGTCCGACGGTCGGAACGTTAACTGAGATGTTTGAAAGTCATGATATACTGACCCTGCAATCACCACGTGACCGTTCCCCGTGTTTTGGCCTCACTCACACGGTACCGCGAATGACTTCCCGGTAGGTCACCCATCCTTTGACTACTCCAGCTTAAGCACGCTTAACTCTGGAGTTTTCTCTGGATGTGCAACTGAAAAGGTAAGTGCGCTTTGGTGACATAGGTAGCCAAATCAATTCTTTTAACCTCTCCACTTATACCAGAAATCGGGACAGAAGATATTTTGGACACAAACCGACAATTAGACCGAATGGAAAGTTATATTTAAGCAAAGAGAACACGACTTAGGGAGGAGTTTGCTTCAAGAGTCAGAACGTTTCAGAATGGATTCATGGGAGAGCCAAAGGAAGTAAGAGCCGGTAGAGGAGGCGACGAGTTTCATGAGAATCCGTCGAAGATACCAACGGTAAGGCAAAAGAGGAAAGTATGGATTCGAGAAAAAATTGGAAAGAAAAACAAAAAAGATGTAGTAGTAACCAAAGATGAACACAAAGGTGATGAGGATGGTGAGTGGTCGTCAGAGACAGACAATGAGGAAGACCAAACTGATTTGCAAGACAGAAGGTTGTATAGTGGTAAGAGGTTAGATTACGAAGATGGGTCATCGGTTTCAGATGAGCCTGACCTAGAAGAAATGCTGTCATATTGATTCGGTTCAAGAAAAGATTCAAAATTTGGTTTTGTCAACCTTTTTGTTATGCTCATATTGCCTCATTATTGGAGATAAATTAGGTAGCAAGATGTATATCTTGCAGACCAAGAAGAATTTGGAAAGATCGTGAAGAATCTGGAAAGGTGGAGAAGAATAATCAAAAAT
Source organism: Iljinskaea planisiliqua (assembly GCA_900108845.1). Taxonomy (NCBI): domain Eukaryota; kingdom Viridiplantae; phylum Streptophyta; class Magnoliopsida; order Brassicales; family Brassicaceae; genus Iljinskaea; species Iljinskaea planisiliqua. Next base: position 189,129 of record FNXX01000023.1, on the reverse strand, counting down.
AAGAAAATTAACATTTATTTGTAATATACTATTTCCATATGATATTAGGAAATTAGATTTATTCAATCCATATATAAATCTATACATATTGTACATTATTTTCAGGAGAGTCTAATATAATTATTTTTCTACATCTTTGTTTGCTTTACTCTCATCAATTTATCATGGTATCAGAACAGGTGATTCTTAGGGATCAAAGTTAAAGCTTCCGTATTACAAATTTGTTCAGATCCAACCATTTACTCTTTTGTTCTCTTGTTCATAATTTGAACAAGCTTTGTCCGTGCTTAAGTCACTTGTTTTGAAGTTAGAACAAGTTTTCCCTTGTTTTATGAGATTAATTCTTAGGTTTAGAATTTCTCATGAGTATGTGTTTTGTTATTCCATAGTTGTAATATTTTGGTTATGGATTAACCATTACAGGGGAGATCTATTAGAACGCTTATGTTTTTAGGTCAATTTTTTAGTCCAAATTGTGGATTGTCCGAGATAAGGACGATTGTTTGTGGAGTTGCAGTTGCGCCCACTGGGATGTATTCCCATTATTAAGACCAAAGACGAGCTGAAGGTTTCATCCCTCTCGAGATTGAAGTCTTTTAACCTGGAGGAATTTGCTGACTTGTTTGTTCATCTTCGATATATTGTCCACTACATATGTATTGACTAAATATGTATAGTATATATTTAGACTTTATGATGATTTATACTTCCCTTAGTTAGGCTACAATCTCTTGTATATATAGCTCTAAATGATTCTTAATAAAACACATCCTCTATTATCTTCTACAATATGTGGTCTGCTTTGTAATTGCAGATTTTGCGTTTTGTATCCCACGTTTGTCATGCGGGGGAGTTTTGAGATAAATTAGGTAGCAAGATGTATATCTTGGACCAAGAAGAATCTGGAAAGATCCTGAAGAATAATCAAAAATTAACATTTATCTCTAATATACTATTTCCATATTGCATTAGGAAATTAGATTTGTTCAGTTCCTATATAAATCTATACATACATATTGTATCATAATTTGTAGGAGAGTTTAATATAATTTTTCTTCTACACCTTTGTGTGCTTTACTCTGATCAATTTGTCACTCATCAATGTCTAAATCCAATCTGAGAAAAAATGGTTTTTTTTTTTTTTTTTTTTTTTCAATTTATTTCTTCACTTTTCCCAACAAGAATCAGTCGTTGAGTCTGTTTAGTTTAGAGCAACTGAATATTGGTACCCTAAGGAATCTGGGTGAATGACAAATACATAGATAGATACATGAAGTTCCAAAACAAATCGTTTCAACTTTTTCTCGACAAGGATTTCGATGGATGCTGATGCTGTCTGGATCAGAGCAAAAGAGATGCTGAGGTTTTACTACACTTTCGGAAGGAAATGCAGGCTTTCCAAAGCTAAAATGTCGTATGTACCGGAGGAAAAAGCATCATTCATCACCCTTGCTCAACCTAATTCAACTAAAGACCGAGACAGCAACATATATAGCTACTATGTCGGATGATCCAACTCTGTTATGAAAAATCAAGAAGGAGAAAGAGAGTACCATAATCAGTCCATCAAAATCAGGGTTACACTTGACAGCCACATGTCTTGCAAAATTTGACAGAAACATACGACACATATACAAGTCTCAGGCAATTTGTTTCAATAAGAGAGAAAAAAATCCCATAAGAGAAATGCAAACAAACCTACCAATGCGTATGACCAGGAAGCTTTTGGATTTCGGAGATCCCAGACATGTAAAACCTCCCAAGTGTATGCAGGTAAACGTTATGTTAATGTTAGTGGGAACAGAGGAGATCAACAGTGATACCATACTTCATGGTACGCAGGTCCCAGAAATGATTCACCAGTTGCTGCAACGACATTTACACCATGTGGATCCCATGCTCCACCGGATAAAGAATGCAACATCTCAGCAGAATCCTTAGATAAAACCTACATAAAAGCTAAAGCAGTTAAAGGAAACACCTTAAAACAAAAAATATAGATACATGAAAGCTAAAACACCAACAAAAAAGAATTGTGTTGAACTACTACTTCGTCGATTTAGTAATCAAGTAAGTTTGTGGATTTTTTGAGGAAAATCAAAGGAGATTTTATTGATGTATAAAAGATGGGTTTTATCAATTTTATAGAGAAAGTAACAAAGCTCTTTAACAAAACTAGTTTAGGAATCTAGGTCTTCTCGAGTTAGATCTCTCTCTCTTTTTGTGGATGTTGTGAATGTGTTCTTGGAGGCCTCTTCTGGTTGAAAACTCCTCTCTATTTATAATAGATATTGGCCGACCTAAATCTCTATGAATTAGGAAAGATAATCCGAGAGAGTTATCTTTTCCTTATTCATTGCGTCGACGTGATTATCTCTAAGGAAATAAGATAATCTTCCTTAAAAATAAATGGATAATCATTGAAAAAGAATTATGTTTTAAACTTATCATTTATCTGAAGCAAATAAATGATAATATTTAGTTGATATCTAATAATAATTGATTGACAATTATTATTATTAGGCCGAGGTGAATTCATGTTGGGCCTTTAAGGGAGGTGCGCAGCCCGTATCCAATAAATTGGTAGCTAAATCACCTCAGAAGACTTTTTGGAGCTCCCCAAGAAAATGTTTAGGGATGAAGAGTCAGCTTCATAAAATGTGGATAAGAAACGAAAACAAGTTATAAACCTTTCTGCAGAAACAATAGCAGCAACAAACTTAATTTTTTTTGTTGGATTTTATTTTTGCCTTTACAATAAAAATAAATAAATAATAAGAAGCTCATAATAATAATAATAATAATCATTGGGCAGACACAACTGGGACGGAATATGTAGATTGGTGCCGATGTCCAAAAGTCAAGACAAGACGCATATAAAGAATGGAACGGAAGCCAATCTATCTAGGGTTCATGTTCTTGCTTTGCTGGTTTTTGTCAATGGGGGATCAAGTTGAAAACAAGTTCCCTTGGGTGATTAAGAAAGTCTCCACTATAAACTCTCGTGAAAAATGCTCAGTAGAAAGATCAATATTTCAGATGATTTTATTTCAGAGCAAAGAGGTCCTAGGACTTAAACGTTTACAACAAACTAACGAAATAGACTCAACAGCTACTCATACTTGTTTCCTACAAACCAGGACAAAAAGACTTATTCTCTTGACTAAGACAACGAACTAAAATACTACCAACGGTTGACTGATTAGAATAACTTAAACATTAAACTTTCTCCTTTAAATCTTCCCCTAAACTGGAACTTCCAGTTTAGACTTCATGGGAACAAACCCCAATCTTCTCTCTCAGTCCTTCAAAGACCTCTAGTTTCACGGGCTTCGTCATGCTGTCTGATAACTGAGCTTGCGTAGAACAATGCCTCAAATTAATAAGACCATCATTGACAAGTTCTCTTAGAAAATGACACCGCAAGTGGATATGTTTGCTTCGTCCCTGAAGAACCAGATTCTTAGACAGCTTAATTGTCGAATTGTTGTCACAGAAAACTGTTGTTTCTTTGCATTTTCTTAACTCCAATTTCTTCTAACACATTCCTCAACCAAACAGCTTGACACACTCCATTTGCAGCTGCAACAAACTCTGCTTCTGTTGTAGACATAGTCACACTAGGCTGTTTCTTCCTAGGTGTTTACCTCAACACCTAAGAAGTACTTCATCTTGCCGAGATCTGTCATTGAAAATTCCTGCTGCATTCTGTTTTTAAACTACTCAAGTATCTCCTCTGAACTTCCGCTGTATATCAGGTCATCCACGTACAAGCTCACCATCAAGAAGTTCTTCCCTTCCTCTTTTATGAACAAGGTATGTTCACAATAACACTTTGTGAATCCTTCCTTCAAGAAATAGCTCTCAATACGGCTGTACCAAGCCTTTGGTGCTTGTTTCAACCCATAAAGAGCTTTCCATAATTTGTACACAATAGAAGTATCTTCCACCTGGAATCCCTTAGGCTGCTCATTGTACACATCCTCATTAAGCTCGCCGTGCAGGAAGACACTCTTCACATCATGATGGTGAATAATCCAACCTTTATGAGCTGCAAGAGCTGTAATTGATCTGATCGTGTCCCACCTAGCAACAGGTGTGAAAACTTCATGCAAATCAACACCATGGTTTTGATGATAACCCTTTGTCACTAGTCTTGCTTTGAACTTATTCACTTCTCTCCTCTTTCATTGAATTTGGTCTTAAAAACCCACTTTACACCCATCACCTTACCTCCCTTAGGTAACTCAACAAGTTCTCATGTGTTATTATCTTCAATAACTTTGTTTTCAGTCTCCATTGGCCTTCTCCACTTGTCATGTCGAACTGCCTCTTCAAACTTTCAGGATCGTCTTCTCTGATGAACAAAACAATGGCTTCTTCCCCATTTTTTTCAATCAAATACATCATCCCTTCACGGACATAATATTTCATCCAAATGGGAGCATGTTTCATTCTTCCAGCTCTCGTACTAGTTTCTGCAACTTCCTCCCGTACTGGTTCTGCTTCCACTACTTATGCATTCTCTCCTTTGTTTTGTTATGTAACTTCTGGCATAGCTCCATCTTTTTCGCATTCTTCTTATTTATCACTCATCAATCTATCCCATGTTAAGTTCTCACCTTCCTGAATTTCTTCCCATTTCCATCCTTTGTTCTCATCGAACTTCACATCTTTGCTAATTAGTATCCTCTTAGCTGTGGGATCATAAAGACGACATCTCTTTGATTCCTTTCTCACTTGAAGCTGTGGGAACATCACATACTTGATGCTTTTTTCACCAAGTTTGATTCTTCTCTCGTATGGAATCAAAACAAAAGCTAAGCATCCAAATACGTGTAGATTCTCAACTGTTGGTTTGTGGTTACTCCATTTCTCTGAGGGTGTAATGCTTCCGAGAACCAGTGTTGGACATCTGTTCAATATATCAACCGCATACTGAGCAGCTTCTGGCCATAAACGTTGAGGAACCTGCATTCCCATCAGCATGCATCTATTGCTTTGTTTACAACGGTAATGAATCTGCAAGAGTAATTACAGGGATGTATAAAAGTGATTACATGGTCAATTATTGGTGTTTGCTTGCTGTGTCGTATATGGTGTTTCCATATTCTATCACACCCCCTCAAGATGGACAGCCAGAAGAAAGTCCAATCTTGATGGATAGGGTCGGAAAGTGTGGCCGAGACAGAGGCTTTTTTTAGTGCACTAGCAAGCTGATCTGCAGAGGTAACATTAGTATCAGAAGTTGACCACACTGAACAAACTGTCTGAAAAAGTGGTAGTCCAAAGCTATATGCTTCATCCTGGAATGGAAAATTGGATTGAAAGCTAAATAAGTAGCTCCAATGTTATCACAATAGATTATCGGTTTTGTAGTGATGGGAAGACCAAGTTCAACAAGTAGAGAGGAGATCCAGCATAATTCAGCAGTCGTTGAAGCTAAGGACCAATACTCCGCCTCAATAGATGACCTTGCTACTCCGGTTTGTTTCTTTGACGACCAAGCAATGGGATGGCTTCCAAGATATGCTACATAAGCACTCGTATAGGTGTAGTAATTTTTATTTCCGGCCCAGTCAGCATACATAAAGGCATGGAGATCCATCTTGTTGTATGCTTGGAGATAGATGCCATGGTTCTTTGTGCCTGCGAGGTAAAGGAGAATTCGTTTGACGGTGGACCAGTGATCTCTGGTAGGACGATGCATAAATTAGGAGAGTTTGTTGTCCGCAAACGAAATATCTGGGCGAGTGAGTGAAAGATATTGTAAGCTCCTGACAACTATAAGGTATTCGGTGGCATCGTCGAGTGCAGTTCCGGAGAATAAGGTGAGGGAGGAGTTGGCCTCCATTGGTAATGCAATGGGTTGTGCTTCCGTCATTCGAGTTTTGTGATGTAAATCTGCATTAAATCAATGTTGTGTTAGATGTAAGCCAACTTTGGTACAAGTTACCTCGATACCTAAAAAGTAAGACAAATCACCCAAATCTTTAAGTGAAAAGCGTTGAAAGAGGGAGTTGATAAACTGAGATATATGTGAAGGGCTGTTTCATGTCATGACAATACCATCAACATAGACAAGCATGTATAAGAGGACACCATTCTGATTGTAGATGAATATAGAGGCATCTGCTGCCGAATTCTTGAATCCAGATTAAAGTAGGAATGCTCGAAGCTCGTTATACCAAGCCCGTGAAGCTTGTTTGAGACCATATATCGCCTTTTTAAGTTTGCAGATGGTGTGGGGATTGTCTTTTTCTTGAAAACCCGGCGGTTGCATCATATAAACTTCATCATATAATTGTCTGTGTAAGAATGCATTGTTGACGTCAAGTTGACGTAAATACTACTCCTGTGTAACTGCTGTGCTGAGTATGATACGGATGGTTGCAGGCTTGACAACTGGACTGAACGTCTCATGGTAATTAATTCCAGGCCGTTGATTGTATCCTTTGGCAACGAGACACACTTTGTATCTATATATTGATCCATCTGGTTTCTTTTTAATGGTTAAAACCCACCTGCAACCAACAACATTAGAGGCATTAAAAGGACTAACCAGATGCCAAGTGTGATTACGAATATGAGATTTTATCTCATAAGTCATTGGTTGACGCCAATAAGGACTCTTGAGAGCTTCAGCAACGGTTTTGAGAATGGTTTTCGAAGCTTGAGAAACAGTTGTGTGAAGATTAAGTTTCTGACCCAGTTTCCGTATGTGGTTGCTCGTTCGTTTGGGAAAGGATCGGGGTATTGATACCGGGGCGGCAACTTCCGGTTCAGGAGATGGTGATGGTGGTGTTGGTGGGGCTGGGTATGATGTATCTGGTGTATTTGTTGCATCAGAGGATAAAGTCTCAGACTCCTGGGCAGAAGCGGAAATTGAAGGACTAGGTGAGACAGATAATGGCGGTTCTGGCGATGGTAAAGCAAAATCAGGTGGAGGAGGAGCCTGTGGCGACAGAATAACTGTAACTAATAGAAAAACAGAGGCTGTAGAGTCGTTAGTGTCATTAGTTTCAAAAGGCTAGTAGGAGAAGTTATAGATAATGGAAAAACTGTTTCATTAATGACGACATGGCAAGATATATAAATCCGTGAAGTTGTGAAATCAATACATAGATAGGCGCTCTGGGAAATGGAATACCCTAAAACACACGGTGTTGATCGGGCATCAAGCTTATGCGATGCATATGGGCGTAACCATGGAAAGAAGAGACATCCGAAAACTTGTAACTTTTGATAATTTGGAGAGTGACCATATAAACATTGAAACGGATTTTGAAAATCTAGAGTTTGTGTTGGCATATGCTTAATAAGATAAACAGCAGTGCCAAATGCATAGGTCCAATAGGATTTTGGTATTGACGCATGAGACATAAATGCCAAGCCCGTCTCGACAATGTGTCGGTGACGTCTTTCAGCAATTCTATTATGCTCGGGCGTGTGTGGCTGGTCATATGAAAAATACAATGACTAGAGAAAATTGTCCGAAGACCAATGTATTCACACCCATTGTCGGTATATAATGTTCGTATTTTGAGTGAAAAGTGATTTCCCACCAAATTTTTAAACGTTGTAAACACATTAAAAACTTGATATTTTTATTTCAAGGGATACAAACAAGTGTATCTAGTAAAATGATCTACAAAAATTACGTAATACTTAAAACCATCAACAGAAACAAGTGGTGATGTCCATACATCCGAAAACACAACATCAAGAGGGTGAAACGATTTCAAAGTAGATTTGGTAAAAGGCAACTTGTGCATATTGAGAATAGAGCAAGACATGCATGGCTGAGCCATTAAAACATTGGAAGAAACTGGTAATTGAAATTGAGAAACTAAATTTTGAAGACTATAAAATGTCGGGTGTCTGAGGCGTGAATGCCAATCGGATATAGCCGTTTTAACAATTGATGCAAAAGCTAAAGAGGAACGTGCAGAAGAAGATGGTTTAGGCCACTCATAGGTGCCCTTCTTAGGTTTGCCTTCCAGACGAAGAACACCCGTTTGTAGATCCCGGACCTAAAAGTACGTTGGTATAAACGTAACCGCAACACTATTAGTCTTACACAGTTGAAAAACCGAGATCAAATGCTTATCAAAGGATAGAACACATAAAATATTGTTTGAGAAGAATGGACGTATGTAAGAGGGAAGAGAAAAAGAACCAGAGTGTGTAATTGGTATAGCAGAGCCATCACCAAGAAGCACAATATCGCCTGCATCATACTGGCTGTGAACTGAGAGATTTCCTAAATCTGCCGTCATATGGTGTGAGGCTCCGGAGTCAAGGAGCCAAGTAGATAAATCTGACAGCAATGCTGCATTAGCCCGTGGTTGCCATGACTGAGGACGGGGAGATTGTTGCCATGGCGTAGGGTATGGCGATTGTTGTGAAAACTGTGGCTGCTACGGCTGTGCACAAGATGTTCCCAGGAATATGCGAAAATCAGGAAAATTTACCACATGCTTGAAATTCACCAAGGTATGGTATAGAGAATCGGTTCTGAACAGTGTTGTTGTTGTTGTAGGATCAAGGCTGAGAGGAGTGATTGGATCGATTCTGATTATAGTTACTGCCACGATGCTGCTGACAGGGGCGTGTATCAGCAACGTTTGCAACGATGGGAGTCATAGCTGTAGAATCGTTGCGTAGTATCATTGCTTCTCTGTTCAACAGGCGCTCATACAGTAGTGTGTATGAAATAGGATTGTCACGCCCATTGATATCATCGATCTCAGGCTTGTACTCCTCTCCTAGGCTGGCAAGGATCTGTTCCGTGAAGTCTTCAGAATCCACCGGGGTGCCAAGGAGGGCAAGATCATCTGATTTAGCCTTCATAGCACATAGGTAATCTGTGATGGGTTTGGTTCCTTTGACACAGGTTTTGAGTTGCAGCTTTAGTTGATGGATGTGACCCCTAGTCGGATTACCGAATGCTGCAGCGAGATTGTCCCACACCTCCTTTTTGGTAGATTATGTGGTGACAAGAGATTGAATAGATGGGGAAATCGCACCACGGAGTGAGCTGTATAAGAGTCGATCTTGACGTCGCCACGAATCATAATCAGGATTTGGAACATAGTTGTCATCGACAACAATTGTAGCAGGTGGAGCAACGCTTCAATCATATGAAGTGGTGAAGTTCATGACATTCAAGGAGAGGACAAACTTGACAATGCCAAATGATAGAATTTTGATTCGTGAGTTTTGTAACACTAAACCTGTTGACAGATAACAAAGTGCTTTGTGGATTTTGGGTATTAAACACAGATGTGTGTTCTGCAGTGAAGTCGGAAATACCAACCCGAATCCGAAATACCAAACCGAATCCCAACCGAAAAAGAGGATCCGAACACGAACCCGAATCAATGAAATATCCGAATGGATCCTAGACTTCTATATCCGAAAAACCGAATCCGAACCCGAACCGAACCAAAAACCGAATGGATATCTGAAATATCCGAAATACAATTATATACCGAAAATATTAATTATATTTAGACTTGATATAACATATTTATCCAAAATTGTAATTACAAATTCGAAAATATTAATTAATTTTAGACTAAAATAACTAAAATATCTAAAATAAGTAAAATATATGAAAGTTTTTATCTATATTTTTCAAAATTTTATTTTATTTTTCAAATTTAATCAATTTTTATTTTTCTAAATAAATTTTCGGGTATCCGAATCCGAACCGAACCCGAATGAAACCGAACCGAACCCGAACCAAAATTCTAAAATACCCGAACGGGTTCTATATCTCTAAATCCGAAAATCCGAAAAATCCGAACCGAACCCGAATGGATATCCGAACGCCCAGGCCTATCGGAAGCCATAACTGTGAAGAGAGAGAAAGAGATTTGAGAAAGAGAGAGTTTTGAACCAAAGAAGAAGAATAGAGAAAAGAAAAAGTCGACGGCGGAAAAAAATAGGGTAGAACTTATTGTGCTTTGATACCATATTGAGATATGGAAGTCGATAATTATTATTGAAGATATAGCTCTGTTTATATACATAGAGGATGAGATCGCTTTACAACGGTAACAAATCTGCAAGACTAATTACATCGATATAAAGAAGTGATTACATGGGCAATTATAGGAGTTTGCTTGATGTGTCGTATATGGTGTTTTCATATTCTATCAGCATCTTGTCATATTCATGATGCTCCGGTTTTTCCTCTTTGTAACACCATTCTGTTGTGCAGTGTATGCAGCAGTGGGTTGTCTCTTGATTCCATTCTCCGGCAATACTCTTGGAGGGCCTTAAAATTGAATTCACCTCCTCTGTCTGTTCTTAAACAGACAAGTTGCTCTCCAAGTTCCCTTTCTCCAGCTACCTTAAATTACTCGAACATCTTGAATGCTTCTGATTTTTCCACCAGGAAGAATGTCCAACACTTCCTACTGTAATCATCAATAAAATTAATGATGTACCTTCTTCCACTCTTAGAACCAGGTGTGATTGGACCACAAATGTCACTATGGATGAGTTCTAGCCCTCAACTTGCTCTCCACTGGCTCTGCTTTAGTATGCTGTTTTGAATTTGCTTCCCCTTTATACATACCTCACATACTCCTATCTCGTTTGTGATCTTAGACAAGCCTACTACTATTTTCTTCTCTGTAAGTTGTTTTAGGCTTCCATGACTCAGATGACCAAAGCGGTTGTGCCGTATCTCCTCAGGTTTGTCAATAGCGAGTTGCAGGCATTTGTCTCCCATTGCAGATTTCACTGTTGCTCGAATGACAAACCTTCTGTTACACGTCATTGCTGAGCGCATGATCAGCCGTTTCTGTTGTTTGTGCCAGATTTCACACACACCTTTAATACTGAATCTCTACCCCTTTTGTTGCAGCTGACCAACACTTAACAGGTTATTCTTTAACCCGGGCACAAAGTAGAGAGACGAAATCACCTGAATCAAACCATTGACCTCAAGTCGGAGATTTCCTTTGCCTTCTACCACTATACTTCTGTCATTACCCAGTTTAACATTCTGTATGAACTCGCTGTTGAAATCCATCAACCATTCTTTGGTACCACACATGTGGTTACTGCATCCAGAGTCCAAGAATCATTTTTGTTCTTCGTTGGCATCTATCCCCACGTGAGCTATAAGTAACACATCTTCCTCCAGCTCTGCATAATTTCCCATCTTCTCCCAGTCTGGACATTCATTTTTAAAATTTCCCAGCTTGTGACACTTAGAACACTCCACGGTGCTTTTTTCAAAGCTTGAGCTCCTTTCACCGCGACCACCTTGATTGTTTCCTCTTCCACAACTTTGGTACCCTCACCCCCTTCCACCATTGTACCTTCCTTGACTTTCCACTTTAAGCGCTTGATCATCTCTCACATCCCAACACATATTCTGCTCATGCACCAGTAATGAGCTCTGAAGTTCATCAACTGTGAGATTTTGATGTCATTTGACTTCTCGATGACGCACACCACATACGTGAACTTCTCTATCAAAGTTCTTAGCATTTTCTCCACAACTTTTGCATCCGGCATCTTCTCCCAAATTCTGCATGTCGTGTTTCCACCACCATCACCCTTGAGAAGTACTCTGAGATAGAATCTCCATTTTTCATCTCAAGTATCTCAAAGTCCCTTCTCAATTTTTGCAGCTGTGTACTCTGCACCCTTTCATTTCCTTGGAACTTAGTTCTCGTAGAGTCCCAAATGCCCTTGGAACTATCTTTCTTTGCAATCGTCGTCAGGATCACTTTGTCGATAAATGCAAAAAGGTAGTTCTTCACCTTAAGAACCTTTAATTTGATCTCCGCATCTCTGTTCTCTACGCACCAGTGAGGATGACATTCTTCTCTTGTCTTGCAACGCCTGATTCAACTAATGACCACCACTTCTTGGATCTCAACAAGTTCTCATGAGCATAGCCCAATGCTCATAATCACCATCAAACTTTGGGATGGATAACTCTTTATCACTCATTTTCTGCTCTCTCTTACGTACCAGGCTTCATTTAAGATCTTATACCACTTGTAAACTCTAGTGACAAATGCTCAGTAGAAAGCTCAAGTGCTGAATATTTCGGATGATTTTATTTCAGAGCAAAGAGGTCCTTAAATAGGACTTAAACGTTTACAACAAACTAACGAAATAGACTCAACAGCTAATCATACTTGTTCCTACAAACCAGGACAACAAGACTCTTGACTAAGACAATGAACTAAAATACTACCAACGGGTAACTTATTCGAATAACTTAAACATTAAACTTTCTCCTTCATCCACTTTGCAATCTGAGAAAATCTTGTCTGATCCGTTCGTGATCCGTGGCTGTAGATGGTAAGAATATAAAACTTGTTTGTTCCCTAATGTTTTTCCTCCTGTTTATGTGTTAGATGGTTTATGTGACACAACCATTGTTTTGGACGCAGGAGTGTTGTGGCCTATTTCAAGGGAAGTAAATCTGATGAATGTTTGTCTCTGTCTCTGGAAGTTGCTGATGCTAAATATTTGCCTATTGGATGGATAAGGCACACAGAATTTTCCTTACTTACATACATCAAAGAAATTCTAAAGAATATTCCTCAACACTGCTGCAAGATATCTGTCGTGCTTTCACAGAAAGACAAGAGTGGTTTGATCACATGACTCCAGCCTGTGCATCCAGATATCCCCTTGGAAACTTTATGCCAGATATGGTGGATTTCAAGTGAACGGACAAGTCAAGATTGTTGCCGAGGTTAAAGTTCTTGACGCTATTGGAAAGTCTGATGTATCAGTTCCAAAGAAGACATAGAGGCGATTTGATTGATCTTTATGGGGTTCCAGTTCTTGCTGAAGAGGTAACAAGTTGCTTACTGATATGAGGCGATTTTACCTCATTTTGACCTTTGTTTTGTAGCCTTTATCGAGTCTTTTTAGTTTTATCGAGTCGTTTAAGGTCACTGAGGAGCTATAATCGAAGATATGAGGGATTGGACCCTCTGGAGCAAAAAGGAGTCGGAATGAAGGAAAAAAATCCGAGTTCGAAGATTATCACTCTATGGAGCACCTGCTCCCCTTCAGAGCACATGCTCCACTTTGGAGCACATGCTCCATCCGTCCAGAACAGATATGGAAACTCCACTTACCTAGTTTTGGGACGCGAGGAAGGAAGAAAAGGGGAGGGCCGTCGCTGCCTACATTTTATCTTTGACTTTCGATCCCTAGCTTCAAAGAGACATATACCTTTTGATAAGAATTTTCAGAGTTTTTCTACTTGTAAGATTTGGAGAAGAATCTCTGCCACACTTGAGAAAAATTCTGAACCTTTGTCATTTCTATTTTATATTTTATGAATTCTCTTTCACTTGTTGTTGTGTTCTCCGATTTCATGTCTGAGTAGATCCTCTAGTCAGATCAAGGATTTCAATGGTATTAATGAGTTGATGGGTGGAACACAAATAGGGATTTGAATAGATTATCTTCACCATTTGTTAGTCTTAATGTCTGAATTGAACTGATCACTTAATTCATGATTTTAAGTTAATCTATTCATCAAAAGTGTAATAGGTTGCAAGGAGAAACTTTGGTGAGCAATTTGTCCTTAGGCAATGACAGTTGATGTTAAGGCAGATTGTGAGCATATCGAACCTGTGCAATAATGCTTGTCTGCGATTCTGGGACCAAATGACAGTTTAGGATTCTAAGTTGTTAGATAAAGTTGTTGATGTCACGACAGTGGATTGATATTATTTCTATGTTTGAGCTCTAGACTTGCGCCTAAATGTCCCCTGAATAGTTGTTCGCCCCTTTATTATGAATTTCCTGCGAAAATACCTTGGTCTAACTCTTGTTTTTTAAAAAAAATTTAAATCATTGTTTAAATCTGTCACTTGTTTCACAAACAACAAAACCAACTTGCTTGCTTAGCTTTCTTTCATTACCTTATAGATACAAAGCGTACCACTGGTCCTCTGGAAATCGAACTTATTTGTATTACAATCATAAGCTGTGCACTTGCAGTAGAATAAAAGGATTGAATTCCATTGTATCAAGTTTTTGGCGCTGTTGCGACGGGGACCAATTCGTTACCTCTGTTTCTTGGTTTGAATTTTAGTCTAAGATCTTTCTAATTTGTTTCTCTTCTTCTCTCTTGTGTGTGTTTCAGGTGCATGACCACAACAACCACAAGGAGCAAGAAATCTGAAAATCTCGTCATCTTAACCAAGGAAGAGTTGTCTAGAAGAGAGCGAGAAAACAGGCAAAACCGAGCTGCACCAGTGCTTGCTCTTGTTCCTGTTCCTACTACCGATACTACTCCTGTCTCTGCACCTGTCCGAGTACCTGATATTGTGGATATGGGTGACAGAGGCAATGCTGAAATGGCAGCTGAGCTGCAAAGACTTCGTCAAGAGATGAAGCAACTGAGACAACCGTGACAGCAACAGCCTGAGATTGGAGATAAGGACAATCCGAATACATTTTATCAAAATAGAGCTGCGATTGTCCCACCCACAATTCAGAGGCAAGACTTTGAGATCAAGCCTCAAATGATCACTTTGGTGAAGCAGCATTTATTCTAAGGGTTGCCTGAAGAAATTCCGATGGACCACATAGAAAATTTTGAAGAAATCTGCAGCCCGACTGGTTCAAATGGAGTGCCTCACGACTTTCTGAAATGTAAGCTGTTCCCATTCTCTTTGGCGGACAAAGCTTCACGCTGGCTTAAGTCATTACCACCTGGGTCTTTGACAACATGAGCTGAGTGTAGATCAGCATTCTTGGATCACTTTTACACCAAGTCCAAGACCACAGCTTTGAGGAACAAGATATCCTCATTCCAGCAACATTCCGGAGAAGCCTTTTGTGAGACTTGGGAAAGGTTCAAGAAGTACAGAAGAGAGTGTCCTCATCATGGGTTGACTGATGAACTAATTCTGGGCACCTTCTATGATGGTGTTGATTGGGATTACAGGAATGCTCTGATTGCTGCCAGTAATGGTGATTTTATGACAAAGTCCAAGGAGGGTGCTTTTGAACTGATTGAGAACTTGGCTGCAAGTTCCAGCAGCAAGTCTCCTGAATATGACAGAACAAGGAAGGTCAGTAGTGTGGAAGCTCAAAAGATTGATGAGCTCACAGCCAAGGTGAACCTTTTGCTAAAGGGGAACCAAAAGACAGTCCATTTTGTTGATGAGAATGGAGAATCACCTATATCCAAGGAGTTTGGACATGACCAGGATGATAATCAGCTGGAGGTCAACTATGTGAATCGGCAAAGGTTTGTGCAAAATCGCGGGTTCAATCAAGCTTATAGGAGTCACCCCAACTTGTCCTACCGGAGTACCAATGTGGAGAACCCACAAGATCAAGTATACCCACAACAACAAGGGAGCCAGAATCAGCTGTCTCAGAATGTGGGGTTTGATATGAGGCGATTTTGCCTCATTCGAACCTTTGTTTTGCAGGTTTTATCGAGTCTTTTTAGTCTTTATCGAGTCGTTTCAGGTCGCTAAGGAGAGATAAACAAAGACATGAGGGATTGGAGCCTCTGGAGCAAAAAGGGGCCGAATTTGAAGATCATCACCCTTTTGGAGCACATGCTCCATCTGCCCGGAGAAGATATGGAAACTCCACTTACCTAGTTTTGGGACGCAAAAGAAGGAAAAGAGGAGGGGGAGCCGCCGCGAGGATCATCTTATCTTTAACTTCGATTTTCTAGCTAGAGAGAGATTTTTTGGATAAGAACCTTTGAGAGTTTTTCTACTTGTAAGATTTGGAGGAGAATCTCTTGTCATTTCTATTATATATTCAATGAATTCTCTTTTGCCTGTTGCTGTGTTTTCCGATTTCATGTCTGAGTAGATCCTCCTGTTAGATCAGGGATTTCAATGATATTCATGAGTTGATGGGTTGAACACAAATAGGGATTTGAATAGATAGTCTTCACCACTTGTTAGTCTTAATGCCTGAATTGAACTGATCACTTAATTCATGATTTAAGGTAAATCCATTCATCAAAAGTGTAATAGGTTGCTAGAAGTGACTTTGGTGAGCAATTTGTCCTTAGCCAACGACAGTTGATGTTAAGGAAAATTGTGAGCATATCAAGCATGTGCAATAATGCTTATTTGTAATTCTAGATCCAAATGATAGTTTAGGATTTTAGGTTGTTAGATAAAGTTGTTGATGCCACGACAGTGGATTAATATTACTTCTATGTTTGAGCTCTAGGCTGGCGCTTAGTTGCCCCTGAGTAGTTGTTCGATCCCTTACTCTGAATTTCCTGCGAAACAACCTTGGTCTAACACTTGTTTTATCTAAAGTTTAATTACTGTTTGAATCCGTCACTTGTTCACAACCAACAAAACCAACTTGCTTTCTTAGCTTTCTTTCTAAACCTCATAGACACAAAGTGTAACACTGGTCCTCTGGAAATCGAACCTATCTGTATTACAATCATAAGCTGTGCACTTGCAGTAGGAAATAGAACTCTAAATCCAGTCTATCAAGTTTTTGGCGCCGTTCCGACAGGGAACAATTCGTCACCTTTGTTTATTGGTTTGAATTTCAGTCTAAGACATTTCTAATCTGTTTCTGTTCTTCTCTCTTGTGTGTTTCAGGTGCATGACCACAAGAACCACAAGGAGCAAGAACTCTGAGAATCTCGTCATCCTAACCAACGAAGAGTTATCTAGAAGAGAGCGAGAAAACAGGCAAAACCGAGCTGCACAAGTGTTTGCTCCTGTTCCTGTTCCTACTACAGACACTACTCCTGTCTCTGCACCTGTCCACATTCCTGACATTGTGGATATGGCCGACAGAGGCAATGCTGAAATGGCAGCTGAGCTGCAAAGACTTCGTCAAGAGATGGAGCAACTCAGACAACCGCGGCAGCAACAGCCGGCGATTAGAGATAAGGACAATCCACATGCCTATTATCAAAATAGAGCTGCGATTGTCCCACCCACGATCCAGAGGCAAGATTTTGAGATCAAGCCTCAAATGATAACTTTGGTGAAGCAACATTTATTCCATGGTTTGCCTACAGAAATTCCGATGGATCACATCGAAAATTTTGAAGAAATCTGCAGTACTACTGGTTCAAAAGGAGTGCCTCACGACTTTCTGAAGTGTACGCTGTTCCCATTTTCTTTGGCGGACAAGGCTTCACGCTGGCTTAAGTCATTACCATGGTTTGCCTTTGAAAAGTTTCGATCTTACCTGGTTGGGTCGAAGGTATTGTGCACACGGACCATGCTGCACTGAAATACCTGTTGACTAAGGTAGATGCCAAACCAAGGCTACTACGATGGATTCTTTTGCTACAAGAATTCGACCTTCAAATCGTAGACAAGAAGGTAGTTGAGAATGGAGTTGCAGATCATCTATTTAGGATGAGGATAGACACAGAGATACCCCTAGATGACAGTTTACCTGAGGAGCAAGTTTATGCTATAAGTGTATGCCAAGTCGTGGAGCACCCGCTCCGTTTCGGAGCACCTGCTCCATCCTATTTTTGCAGCAAAATCGAAAGGACACTGCGCACCAAGATACCTTGGTTTGGAGAGATTGCCAACTACCTAGCTGCTGAGCAAGAGCCTGAGGGATTTGTGGGTAACAAGAAAAAGAAGTTCCTGAAGGATATAAGGCAATACTTTTGGGATGAGCCTTACCTCTACAAGCATTGCAAGGATGGAGTTTTCAGAAGATGTGTAGCTGATGTGGAGATTCCAGAAATCTTATACCACTGCTATTACTCTCCATATGCTGGACACTTTGCCACCTATAAGACAGTCTCTAAGGTGCTGCAGGCAGGATACTGGTGGCCAACTATGTTCAGAGATGCCCATCGATTTGTGTCAAGGTGTGGCTCATGCCAAAGACAGGGGAATATTAGCAAGAGAAACGAAATGCCACAGAACTTCATCCTGGAGGTTGAAGTGTTTTATGTGTGGGGGATTGACTTCATGGGACCATTCCCATCATCTTTCGGAAATGAGTATATCCTAGTGGCTGTGGACTATGTGTCCAAATGGGTAGAAGCCTTGGCAAGTCCCACGAATGATGCTGGAGTAGTGATCAAAATGTTCAAGTCAATCATCTTCCCAAGGTTTGGTGTTCCTAGAGTGGTCATAAGCGATGGAGGATCCCACTTCATCAACAAGATTTTTGACACCTTGCTGAAAAAGAATGGTGTAAAACACAAGGTTGCATCTCCATACCATCCTCAAACCAGTGGGTAAGTTGAAATCTCCAACAGGGAAATCAAGAGTATCCTGCAGAAGACTGTGGGAACAACAAGGAAAGATTGAGCTTCCAAGCTTGACGATGCTCTTTGGGCATATAGAACAGCCTATAAGACACCTTTGGGGACAACACCATTTCACTTGGTGTATGGAAAAGCTTGCCACCTTCCTGTAGAGCTTGAATTTAAAGCAGCATGGGCAGTAAAGATGCTCAACTTCGATGTTAAATCTGCCTCGGAAAGGAAGATGATGCAGTTGCATGAGTTGGAAGAAATAAGGTATCTTGCCTATGATAACTCCAAAATCTACAAGGAGAGAACTAAGGCCTACCACGACAAGAGGATTCTGAACCGGAATTTTGCTCCAAATGATCAAATGTTGCTGTTTGATTCCCGGTTGAAGCTGTTTCCCTGAAAGCGAAGGTCACGATGGTCTGGGCCTTTCACAATCAAAGAAGGCAAACCATATGGAGCTGTGGTGTTGCTGGACACCAAGGGAGGAGAGTTTGTTGTCAACGGTCAGCGGATCAAGCCATCTCTTGCTGACTCTTACGTCCCAGGAGAAGAAACATTTCCCTTAGGCGACCCTCCTCAAGCTTAAATGGCTAGCCAAGTCAAGCTAGTGACTTAAACCAAGCGCTTGGTGGGAGGCAACCCACCGGTAAGAGTCTCTAACTTTGAATTTTTTATTTTCTCTTTATACTAAACTTTAGTTTTAGTTTTTCATTTCTAAAAAAAAAAAAAAAAAAAAAGGAAACCAGGTTATGTGTGTTCTCGGCGATCAGATGAAGAAGGAAGAAAGGAGCACCTGCTCCTTTCTCTCCCAGGGTGCTCCAGGCGTAACTTACTCGATAGAGCACCCCAACTTCAAACGGAGCACGTGCTCCTTTAATCGCTCCAATTTCCGCGACCAGGTAAGTGAATTGGGCTGGTTTAAATCGGTTTTCACTCGGGTTCAATCAAAAATACTTCCAATTTTCATTGGGGTTTACCCTAAACCAACCGATTTTTTTTCCCTATAAAAAGAAAAACCCTCCATCTCTCCACTTCTTCTTCTTCATCGTGACCACCTCTCTCTCTCTCTCTCTCTTCGGTTTTTGCTAAACTTACAACTTTTGCAATTCTCAACCAAATTGAGTGATTCTTAAGCCTAAACCACTCGAATTCTTGTCCTGAGTCTGTTTCCACCATCGATCTAGACAACAAGCACAGGTATGAGCTCAAAAAAACCCTTTTTCAGTCCCTACCCATCTTTGGGACTTGAGGTTTTGTGCTCTCTCTCTCTCTCTGAACTGCTTGTGCGAACTATTCTGGATGTTTTTCATGATGATTTGTGCAACTATAGCTTGAATAGGGTTCAAAATCGACACATGCAAAATTTTTGAAAAAAGCTTGAAAGTCCATCAATGGTGAAAATCGGGTTGCATGTGGAATTGGGTTTGAGATATGAGTTTTTCTCCCTCTATGAGTCCTAAGTGCACACGATTTAATTGCTCATCAATGACACTAACTTCATTTGCCAAAATCGTGTAAAGCTCACTTTCAAGATGTCTCTTGTGTGATTACAGAAAAAATGCAGCCCAAGAACTTCCGCTACACGAACCGGAAAGCAAAAGGTGCAAGCACCTCGGCACAAGCGGACCCCCGGACCGCGCCATGGCCGCGCCCTGAAGGCAAACATTTTGAGCTCCCGGATGACAATATCCCCGTGTACTCTGATGAGAAGTGTGACCAAACCGATTGCTTCTACTACAACGCGCTGCTGGGCGTGAAGATAGAGCCCACACGGTTCATGTGCCCGGATACGTTGAAGCGGCTAGGCATCGAGAAGGAGTTGTCTGAAATTTTCCTCAACACCAAGTTCATGGGTTTCGCCTTGGAAACCGAGGTCCTCTACCCCGAGCTCACTCGCCAGTGCCTCGCCTCAGCAAGGATCCACTATGCAGACCCTCAGAATCCGACTGTGGACGAGGCATCGCTCTCCATCTTCGCTGACGGGAGGAAATACTCCATCACCATTGGAGAGCTCAATGATGTCTTCAGCTTCCATGTGGAAGACAAGGACCTCTCTTTCCCGAAGCGGTTCCCCATCTCCAGCCAGTTCTGGCAGATGATAGCTTCCGGTCCTTACGCCTCTCGCTCCGCCAGCCAGTCCTTGATCTGTCACCCTGCTGTGCGCATCTGCACAAGACTATACAGCCAGCTGCTCTTTGATCGTGATGTCGGCAACAAGGTACACCTCGATGAGCTCCTCATGCTCTACTATGGCTGCGGGGACTTGGTGGCTGAGTCGTATGGATCACCACACCCTACAGTTCACCAGGTCAACCTTGGCCTGGAGTTTGCCGAGACAATAGTGGTGGCGAAAGACAGAGCACGCACCAGTGCAACAGGGAAGACTGAGCGCATTGGGAGCCTTCTCACCACACTTTTCCAGACCTGTCGAGTGCCCCTCGGACATGCTACCTGCGTCTCTCAGATCGAGCGGATGGACACGGCCCACCTCATCAGCTCAAAGATCCTCTGGGACCAGGACACTTACCAATTCAAGTGTGAGTGGCGAGATGCTTTTCTGCAAGCTCCCCCAGCCGGTGATCACACGCCTCGACTCTTAGGCCGACCTGCGCTTCATACCGCACCCGGATTTCCTCTGCTCAGACCCTCTCCGGCGTTCTCCTTCTTCTACTCCCGCCAGCTCTTCCAGAGCAGCACCGCCTCACCTGGAGGACGAGGAGACGCCACACACCGCCCCGCGCATACTGACGCTCCCCTACCACACTACCACTGCTCAGGATGAGTTCGACCTTCCCCTCATCTCCGATGAGCCAGATATGGCTGAGTACAGGCAGTGGATGATCGCTTCCCAGCGGAAGAACAACAGTCTCCTACAGCGCATCATGCAGACCTTATCCCGTGGTTGCTGTCACACCACGGCGGCGAGAGCCGTCCGCACAGAGCAGACGCCGGGACCTTCTCGTGGTAGGAAGCGCCAGGGCCGAGACAGGAGCGAGAGTCCCGATGACACCACCCGCAGATCACCAGTAACACCCCTCTATCACCATTGTAGTATACCATTTGCATTTGTATTTCCTTTTTATCCCGACTTCATATTTACTTTCCCACCGGGGACAGTGTGAAGTAAGTGTGGGGGAAGGAGTCCTATTGCTACTGATTTCCTTTTATTTTTGGGGTTTTGTTTGGATTTTGAGTCAGTTTTTGTTTTTCAGTCAAGTCTGTTTTATCGAGTCAAGAACTTGCTTGGGAATTAGGACCTTAATCTATGATGAAATTGCACCATTCGTGTGATTTCAACCATCTCTCTAGTGACCATTGCTGCAGAACTTTGAGTACTCGGATAAGCTGGACCACCTTACTCAGAACCACTCTCTTTCCAAAACATCTCACTTCACTAAGGTTTCATCGGAATGACTTTAAACTCTACTTTATCTGAACATAATTTGAATTTAAAATCTTCTTGTTATGGGCATTAATCTAGGGGAACAAGTTTATATTCATGACTTCTTTCACCTTTCACCATTCTTGCTGATCCGGAATAGCTAACTCATCTTTAGGTAGTATCCACCTCTAGCCTAACCTCCTTTTAGACCACCTGCACTCTTATATTTCATATCCCATATGTGCAGATATGTGCAAAAAGGTCGGAGAGAAAAGGATTGACACAACCTTTAACTCACTCTTGCTGAAGAAATCGCCAGAAGATGAGAGAAATTGCTAGGAGCACCTGCTCCATATAAGAGCGCACACACCAACCAGCAGCGTCTGATCCGGTGTATATGCGCTAAGCCATTAGAAGTCAAAAAACGGTTTCGGAGCACCCGCTCTATTCCGCCCAATAAAGAAGATAAGTGAAACATACGACCTGCTGGGGTATATGGGCCGATGGACCAACATTTTCATGCTCAAGGGACACACATCATGTAAGAACCCTCTTTTGTAAATAAAAAAAAAAAAAAAAAAAAATCTAGAGTAAAATGATGAGGAGAGAAGAGTTAGTAACTCAAAGATGTGTCCCTTGGCACCTGTCAGCCACAAGGAATGAAGAATCGAGATTTGAGGAGTTAGAGTTTTCAAGAGAAGAAGAGTGATTAGAGGTTTTGGAACCTCAATGAGTCCATTCTCTCTTGCTATTTTGTGCAATATGCTGCAGTCTCTACACGCTCCGGTAATCCCTAAACACTATGAAACCCCACCACTAAATTGACCTCTTTATTCCCTAGCATTGTCTCTCCTAGGTAGTGTCCATAATGAGAATTTTACGCCACCTTCTAATTGAATGTAGAGAGTTTATTGTCTGGATGGTGAACTTTGTGTGATTGTGAATACAAGTATGGAGTAGGGTTTGGGAAGATGTTGGTTGGTTTTGGTGAGAACGAGTTACTCTTGTTCTAAAATATGTGGTCTGCAGATTGCGGTTGAGTCATGGTCGCTGAGATTTTGAGAGTTCCCACGCTTCTTAACCTCTCTTCCGTGGCTTAAACTTGAGTTTGTTTGAGGAAAATTAAAAGGTCTAAGGCCGGGAGAGTTGATATGAGGCGATTTTGCCTCATTCTAACCTTTGTTTTACAGGTTTTATCGAATCTTTTTAGTCTTTATCGAGTCGTTTCAGGTTGCTAAGGAGATATAAACGAAGACATGAGGGATTGGAGCCTCTGGAGCAAAAAGGGGCCGAATTTGAAGATCATCACCCTTTTGGAGCACATGCTCCATCTGCCCAGAGCAGATATGGAAACTCCACTTACCTAGTTTTGGGACGCGAAAGAAGGAAAAGAGGAGGGGGAGCCGCCACGAGGATCATCTTATCTTTATCCTTCGATTTTCTAGCTAGAGAGAGATTTTTTGGATAAGAACCTTTGAGAGTTTTTCTACTTGTAAGATTTGGAGGAGAATCTCTGCCACACTTGAGAAGAATTCTAAACCTTTGTCATTTCTATTATATATTCAATGAATTCTCTTTTGCCTGTTGCTGTGTTTTCCGATTTCATGTCTGAGTAGATCCTCCTGTTAGATCCCGGATTTCAATGGTATTCATGAGTTGATGGGTTGAACTCAAATAGGGATTTGAATAGATAGTCTTCACCACTTATTTGTCTTAATGCCTGAATTGAACTGATCACTTAATTCATGATTTTAGGTAAATCCATTCATCAAAAGTGTAATAGGTTGCTAGAAGTGACTTTGGTGAGCAATTTGTCCTAAGCCAACGACAGTTGATGTTAAGGCAAATTGTGAGCATATCAAGCCTGTGCAATAATGCTTATTTGCGATTCTAGATCCAAACGATAGTTTAGGGTTTTATGTTGTTAGATAAAGTTGTTGATGCCACGACAGTGGATTAATATTACTTCTATGTTTGAGCTCTAGGCTGGCGCTTAGTTGCCCCTGAATAGTTGTTCGATCCCTTACTCTGAATTTCCTGCGAAACAACCTTGGTCTAACGCTTGTTTTATCTGAAGTTTAATTACTGTTTGAATCCGTCACTTGTTTCACAACCAACGAAACCAACTTGCTTGCTTAACTTTCTTTCTAAACCTCATAGACACAAAGTGTAACACTGGTCCTCTGGAAATCGAACTTATCTGTATTACAATCATAAGCTGTGCACTTGCAGTAGGAAATAGAACTCTAAATCCAGTTTATCAGGGTTTCAGAAAAGCTACTCCAACAATTCACAAGGGAAGCAGTTCATCACCAATCAAGGGTAAAATTGCTTCCAAGGAGGACAGCAAAAGTCGCAATATACTAACATGCAGCCTTCTTCAAGTTCTGCAAACACGTCCCAAGATGATTTGAAGAACCTTATTGAGCAACTGTTTCTTAATCAACAGAAGTCATCCTCAGAAATCAATGCTACGGTTGATCACATGTACAGTGACATGAATGGCAAGTATGAGGCTGTGTGGACTCACATAAAAAAATTGGATGTTCAGGTTGCATAAACTGCATAAGCTGTCAAGATAACACATGGGACTCTTCCTGGGAAGCCTGAAAATTCAAGAGCTGAATATATCAATGCCATTAAATTGAGAAGTGGGAAGACACTTCAAGTACCTGCAGCACAAACTCAGAAGTCGGAAAAAGGGAAGGAGTTAGCTGAGGAGCACCTGCTCCAGGAAGAACAGCATACTCCAGGCGAAGAAACTCAAAGGAGCATCCCTCAACATCCGGAGCACCTGTTCCTGGCGAAGATTTTACGATGGAGCACCCCAGCTCATCGACGGAGCACATGCTCCATCAGGGTGCTCCACTCACACCCTCAGAAAAACCTGAGCAGCTCCAGAAAGGGTTTACAACCCTAAGGTGCCGTACCCAGTTCCACCTAAGAAACCCCGTAAAGACCTAGAAGAGGCTAAATGTAAGTAGATGCTTCAAGACATAACCATCAAAATTCCATTGGTTGATGCTGCCCAAATGATGCTCTCTTTGAAGAGGTACATAAAATGATTGTTGGTCGGAAGAGTAACTGACGATGAGGATGTGATGCTGGTTTCAAAAGACTGCAGTGTTGTACTGCAAAATAAAGTACTCAGGAAGATGGGTGATCCAGGGAAGTTTGTTCTATCTGTACTCATGGAAGCTATTTTTCTGTCTGTTTGTCAAATTTGTGCAAGGTACTTCAACGATGTGAAGAGAAACATCTGGTTCTGAACTGGGAGAAGTGCCACTTCATGGTGAGGATTGAGATCGTGTTGGGTCATCGAATTTCATAGCTGGGTATCGAGGTAGATAAGGCGAAGATAGAGGTTATGATGAGCTTACAACCGCCTACATCTGTCAAAGGAATCCGCATTTTTCTTGGTCATGCTGGTTTCTACCGGAGGTTTATCAAAGACTTCTCCACGTTAGCGAGGCCTCTTACACAGCTATTGTGTAAGGAGGCGAAGTTTGAGTTTGATAGCGCCTGCCTTGAAGCTTTCCACACAATCAAAAGAGCATTGGTCAGTGCTCCCATTGTGCAACCACCAGACTGGGAGTTGCCATTCGAAATCATGACAGACGCAAGTGATTATGCAGTTGGTGCAGTTCTGAGTCAGAGGAAAGACAAGAAGCTGCATGTCCTCTATTATGCAAGCCGAACTCTGGATGAGGCTCAATGCAAGTATGCCACCAAGGAGAAGGAACTTCTAGCGATTGTTTTTGCTTTTGAGAAGTCTCGGTCTTACCTTGTTGGGTCAAAAGTAATCGTGCACACAGACCATGCTGCATTAAATTACTTGTTGACTAAGAGGGATGCCAAGCCAAGGCTCCTAAGATGGATTCTTTTACTACAAGAATTCGATCTGGAGATTGTAGACAAGAAGGGAGTTGAGAATGGAGATGCAGATCATCTATCTAGGATGAGAATAGAGACAGAGATGCCTCTAGATGACAGCTTCCCTGAAAAGAAAGTTTATGCTATAAGTGTGTGCCAGGTCGTGGAGCACCCTCTCCGTTTTGGAGCATCTGCTCCATCTGATTTCTGCAGCCAAATCGATAAGGCATTTCATTGCACACGAAGTTACCATGGTTTAGAGAGATAGCCAACTACCTTGCTGCTGAGCAAGAAACCAAGGGATTTGGGGGTAACAAGAAAAAGAAGTTCTTGAAGAATATAAGGCACTACTTTTGGGATGAGCCTTACCTCTACAAGCATTGCACTGATGGAGTTTTCAGAAGATGTGTAGCTGAATTGGAAATTCCAGAATTGTTGTACCACTGCTATGATTCCCCATATGCTGGACATTTTGCCACTTTCAAGACAGTCTCTAAGGTGATACATGCAGGATATTGGTGGCCAACTATGTTCAGAGATGCCCATCGATTTGTGTCTAGGTGTGATCCATGCCAAAGACAAGGCAATATAAGCAGGAGGAATGAGATGCTACAGAACTTCATCCTGGAAGGTGAAGTTTTTGATGTGTGGGGGATTGACTTCATGGGACCATTTCTATCATCTTTTGGAAATAATTTTATCCTAGTGGATGTGGACTATGTGTCCAAGTTGGTAGAAGCTTTGGCGAGTCCCACGAATGATGCCAGAGCAGTGATCAAGATGTTCAAATCAATCATTTTTCCAAGGTTCTGTGTGCTTAGAGTGGTCATAAGCGATGGAGGATCCCACTTCATCAACAAGATCTTCGAAACCTTTCTGAAAAAGAATGGTGTGAAACACAAGGTTGCATCTCCCTACTATCCTCAAACCAGTGGGCAAGTCGAAATCTCCAACAGGGAAATCAAGAGTATCCTGCAGAAAACCGTGGGAACAACATGGAAAGATTGGGCTTCCAAGCTTGATGATGCTCTTTGGGCATATAGAACTGCCTACAAGACACCCTTGGGAACAACACCATTTCACTTGGTATATGGAAAAAGTTTGTCACCTTCTAGTAGAGTTTGAGTTCAAAGCAGCATGGGCAGTGAAGATGCTGAACTTCGATGTTAAGTCTGCCTCAGAAAGGAGGATGATTCAGATGCACGAGTTGGAAAAAAGAAGGCATCTTGCTTATGAAAACTCCAAGATATACAAGGAGAGAACTAAGGCCTACCACGACAAGAGGATTCTGACCCAGAATTTTGCTCCAAATGATCAAGTCCTGCTGTTTAATTCCTGGGTGAAGCTGTTTCCCGGAAAGCGAAGGTCAAGATGGTCTGGGCCTTTTACAATCAAAGAAGTCAAACCATATGGAGCTGTGGTGTTGCTGGACACCAAGGGAGGAGAGTTTATCGTCAACGGTCAGCGGATCAAGCTATATCTTGCTGAATCTTACTTCGCAGAAGGAGAAGCCTTTCCCTTAGGCGATCCTCCTCAAGCCTAAATGGATGGCCAAGTCAAGCTAGTGACTTAAACCAAGTGCTTGGTAGGAGGCAACCCACCGGTAAGAGTCTCTAACTTTGAAATTCTTGTTTCTCTTAATGCTAACTTTTAGTTTTAGTTTTCATCCATTAATACAAAAAAAAAAAAACAGGCTCGTGTGTTTCTTGGCGATCAGATGGAAAAGGAAGAAGGGAGCACCCAAACGGAGCACCTGCTCCATTCTCTCCCAGGATGCTCCAGGCGTAAATCACTCGACAGAACACCCCAGCCTCAAACGGAGCACATGCTCCTTTGGGGTGCTCCAAATTTTCGCGACCAGGTAAATGATTTAGGTTGGTTTGAATCGGTTTTTACTCGGTTTCAATCAAAAATTCTTTCTATTTTAATTGGGTTTTACCTTAAACCAAACCGATTTTCCCTATAAAAAGCAACCCTCTCTCCCCACTTCTTCTTCTTCCTCGCGACACCACCTCTCTCTGTCTCTTTGGTTTTAGCTAAATTCTTGACTTCTGCAATTCTCAACCAAATTGAGTGATTCTTGAGCCTAAACCACTCGAATTTTTGCCCTGAGTCTGTTTCTACCATCGATTTCGACAATAAGAAAATGTATGAGCTCGAAAACACTATTTTACAGTCGCTACCCAACTTTGGGATTTGAGGTTTTGTGATCTCTCTCTCTCTCTCTGAGCTGCTTGTGCGAACTGTCCTTGGTGTTTTTCATGATGGTTTGTGCAATTATAGCTTGAATAGAATTCAAAATAGGCACTTGCAAATTTTTGGAAAAAGCTTGAAATTTCATCAATGGTGAAAATCGTGTTGCATGTTGAATTGAGTTTGGGATATGA
This sequence comes from Iljinskaea planisiliqua, assembly GCA_900108845.1. NCBI lineage: Eukaryota > Viridiplantae > Streptophyta > Magnoliopsida > Brassicales > Brassicaceae > Iljinskaea > Iljinskaea planisiliqua. The sequence continues at coordinate 161,246 of FNXX01000023.1, read as the reverse complement.
GTTTAACTCCTTCAATGAGTCCTAAATACACATGATATGTTTGTTCATCAATAGTACAAAACTTGAATGCCGGAATCGTGTGACTTCTGCTTGTGTAAAGCTCATTCTTAGATGATTCTTATGTGTTTTGTAGAAAAATGCAGCCGAAGAACGTCCGCTTCACGAACCGGAAATGAAAGGGAGCAAGTACCTCGGCCCAAGCGGACCCTAGAACCGCGCCATGGCCCCGCCTTGAGGGAGAACGATTTGAGCTCCCGGATGACAGCATCCCCGTGCACTCTGATGAGAAGTGGGACCAAACGGATTGCTTCTACTATAACGCGATGCTAGGCGTGAAGATAGAACCCACCCGGTTTATGTGCTCGGATACATTGAAGCGGCTGGGAATCGAAAAGGAGGTGTCTGAAATCTTCCCCAACGCAAAGTTCATGGGCTTTGCTCTGGAAACCGAGGTCCTCTACCCCGAGCTCTCTCGCCAGTGCCTCACCACAGCGAGGATTCACTATGCTGACCCTCAGAACCCGGCTGCTGAGGAAGCATCTCTCTCCTTCTTTGCTGACGGGAGGAAGTACTCCATTACCATTGGACAGCTTAACGATGTTTTCGGCTTCCACACAGAAGACAAGGACTTCGCTTTCCCGAAGCGGTTCCCCATCTCCAGCCAGTTCTAGCAGACGATCGCATCCGGCCCCTACGCCTCTCGATCCGCGAGCCAGTCCTTGATCCGTGCGCATCTGCGCCAGACTATACAGTCAGCTGCTCTTTGATCACGACGTCGGCAACAAGGTGCACCTCGACGAGCTCCTCATGCTCTACTATGGCTGCGGGGATTTGTGGTCGAATCGTATGGAGCACCACACCCAACGACGCACCAGGTCAACCTTGGGCTTCAGTTTGTCGAGACGATTGTGGTGGCAAAAGACAGAGCACGCACTGGTGCGACAGGGAAGACCGAGCGCATTGGGAGCCTTCTCACCACCCTCTTCCAGACCTGTAAGGTACCCCTCGGACATGCTACCTGCGTTTCTCAGATTGAGAGGATGGATACAGCTCACCTCATCAGCTCGAAGATCCTCCGAGACCAGGACACTTACCAGTTCAAGGGTGTGAATGGTGAGACATTTTTCTGCAAGCTCCCCCAGCCAGCGATCACCCGCCTCAACTCTGAGTCCGACCTCCGCTTCACGCCACACCCAGACTTCCTTTGCTCAGACCCTCTCCGACGTACTCCATTCACTACACCCGCCAGCTCTTCCAGAGCACTACCACCTCACATGGAGGACGAGGAGACATCCCACACTGCTCCACACACACTGACACTCCCCTACCACACCACCACCACTCAGGGTGAGTTCGACCTTCTCCCTATCTCTGATGAGCCTGATACAGCTGAGTACAGGCAGTGGATGATCGCTTCTCAGCGGAAGAACAACAGTCTCCTACAGCGCATCATGCAGACCTCATCCCGTGGTTGCTGCCACACCACGGCGGAAAGAGACTTCCACACAGAGCAGACACAGGTACCTTCCGAGCAGCAGTCCCGTGGTAGGAAGCGCCAGGGGCGAGACAGCAGCGAGAGTCCCGATGACACCTCCCGCTGATTGCCAGTAACACCCCTCTATCACCATTGTATTATTCCATTTTCATTTGTATTTTCTTTGTATCCTGACTTCATATTTACTTTCACACCAGAGACGGTGTGAAGTAAGTGTGGGGGAGGGAGTTTGTTGCTACTAATTTTCTATTATTTTCTTTAGTTTTTGTTTGGATTTTGAGTCAGTTTTTGTCTTTGAGTCAGTCTGTTTTATTGAGTCAAGAACTTGGTTGGGAATTAGGACCTTAATCTATGATGAGATTGCACCATTTATGTGATTTTAACCATCTCTCTAGTGACCATTGCTGCAGAATTTTAAGTACTCGGACAAGCTGGACCACCATACTCGGATCTCTCTCTTTCCAGAATATCCCATTACACTAAGGTTTCATCTGCATGACTTTAAACTCTATATTATCTGGACGTAATTTGAACTTAAAATTTTCTTGTTATGGGCCATAGTCTAGGGGAACAAGTTTATATTTAAGACTTCTTATACCTTTCATCACTCTTGCCGATCCTGAATAGCTAGCTCATCTTTAGCTAGTACCCACATCTAGCCTAACCTCCTTTTAGACCACTTGCACTCTTGTATTTCATTTCTCATATGTGCAGATATGTGCAAAAAGGTCGGAGAGAAAAGGATTGACACAACCTCTAACTCACTCTTGCTGAAGAAATCACCAGAAGATGAGAAGGATTTCCAGGAGCACCTACTCCATATAAGAGTGCACGCCCCAAGCAGCAGTGTCTGATCCAGTGCACATGCGCTAAGCTGTTAGAAGTTGAGAAAAGGTTTCGGGAGCACCTGCTCCGTAATGGAGCACCCGCTCCATTCCGCCCAATGAAGAAGACAAGTAAAGCATATGACCTGTTGGGGTATATGGGCAGATGGATCAACATTTTCATGCTCAAGGGACACACATCATGTAAGAACCCTCCTTATCTAAAAAGAAATGTAAAATGATAAGGAGAGCAGAGTTAGTAACTCAAAGATGTGTCCCTTGTCACCTGTCAATCACAAGGAAAGAAGAGCAGAGATTTGAGAAGTTAGAGTTTTCAAGAGAAGAAGAGTGATTAGAGGTTGTGGAACCTCAATGAGTCCATTCTCTCTTGCTATTTTGTGCATTATGCTGCATTCTATATATATATATATCACACAGGTACGAGATGTTGCAAAAAGTTTGGTGAAAGCAAAGATATAGGCTGAAGCTGTGGACGACTGTCTTTCAAAAGTGGAAGACAAAACAACATATGATCCAGAGAAAGTTCAATTGGAGTTCATCGATGAGTTACTTAGAGTTGACCCCGCTCTTTACTTTCAGTCTGGTCATCTTAAATTTAAGGTTAGCCTATGTACCTGGAATGTCCCAGTTTTCTTTATATTGTTACCGCTGTTTGCCATTATGTTATCAATATTTTAGCGCATATCCATTTCTGTATAGGACTATTCTGAAGAGGTTAGAAAGTTGTCAGAGAAAATAGATTCTTCTCTATCAAATAGCCCAACGGTATGCCACTACAAACTCCACTACTTCCCCATATAGGTTTTAAGAAAATACCTTTTTTGTTACATGATAGTCCAATCTGACTAAATCCAGTAAGATCATTCAAGTTCTCCTTTCTGATTAGTGTTACTTGTTTTTGCTTGTAGACTGGAGCTATTGCATTCCGAAGTCTCTAATTCACCAATCTCCCTAAGAAAACAAGATATCTTGTCATTTACGATTGTAATCGTAACGGAAATGCTTGAACTATATCAATCATAATAAATCAATCTGCCACCAAACTACTATTTGTTAGCTTAGATATATCATTTATTCTTCATAATATCTATGACTTTCAATCAATATGTTATGAAAACAAACATATATCCCCTCATTATTTAGGAGAAGGATGCTTATATCACGACATTAACTAGGCATGGACATTTGTAACTGAACCCGAAATTCCAATCCGAATCCGATTTAAAATATCCGAATCAGATCCGAACCGGATCTAGAAAAACTCCCAAATAGGATTCAGAGCTAGGTATTTCGGGTTTTTGATAATACCCGAACCGAACTGGAACCCGAACAAGTATGCCGAAAAATCCGAAATTAACAATTTTTTTCCTAGTTTTGTATAACCAATTTGATGACTTATTTTTGTTGTTATTTTTAAGATGAATGAGTTTGGACATATTTTTATAATGTTTAAGAAAGTTTTATTAGTTATATTGTTTATTTTGATTTTTTTTTTAGTTAAAATATGTTATTATTAAAATGGTTATCTAGCCCCGAAGTAGTATTATCTGAACTCGAATTTAGTTTGGATATAAAATGGGACTTGTATGGTATTACAAAATAGATTGGAACCCGAAAATTACGTACTAACCATACCCGACCCAAAAAGTTTTTAAATCCGAATGGATTCTATAACGCTAAATCCGAAAACCCGAAAATCCTAAAAAAAATCCGATCCAAACCCGAACGGAACTAATTTTAGTTAATATAAAATAATTTTATCGCCATCCTCTCTTCTTAATATAAAATAATTTTCATAAATTTTTTTTGTTAAGAACCTCATCAGAGATTCTACCATAGGAGGAAAATAAATAAATGAATGAATTTGTGGGGGGGGTTTTAGATAAAATTTATAATAAAAAATTGGTTAGAACCCCCATGAGAAGTTTTTCCATTGATCATGGTCTAAGCATCTCACCCTTAGTGCAACTGTGGAGTCATCTAGCACCTTCATCATGTTAGGTGATATGCTCAAAAGTATCCTAGAGCTATTCTGCAATTGTACAGAAGTCCAATCGTAGTATAGAAGGGGTCGAATCCACAGAGACTTAAGATTCACACAATAGATTAATGGTTTTCGAAGTAAGCTGAACAGAAATAATTTTATTAAAAGAAAACAAACGAATTTAGAGAAGCTGTAAGTTCGATGAGGAAAAACGCTAGACTTAGAGAATTTCTTTCGGTAAATCAGAATTGCAAACAAGACAGAATATTGAGGGTTTAATTAATTACCGTTCTTGAACTCGAAACACAAGATCTAAATCAATAAACCTTCGTTGCAGAGATTACTATGCCTAGATCCTAGAATTCCAAATTTCGTTGCAAATTCAACAGTTTTGACATGCAATAAACTCAGGTTCGATAAGTTCACAAAATCCTTAAACCAAATTCCTTTGCGAATAAGTATTTTGCTCATCTAAGATTCTTTTCCAGAAATCAATAACACTTTCATGTCTATCAATTATCCTATGATCTAAATTCCAAGTGATTAATTCAGAAGTAACATTAGATTTCATTCCAGATGAAGAAGTCATATGATTGCCCTAACAATTCTATCTGATTCAACAATTCATCATTAACCTAGAAACACCCTAAATCTAACAAGCAGATTACATAGACATAGTTGATAAAACACAAATCATAAACTGAATAAAATGCATTATGAAATCAAAAGAAGAAGAAAGGGAGTTCGAAATCTTTTCTCTAACAAAGTGAGTTCAGATTTGTCTCTCCAAAGCTCTCTTGCAATCTCTCTCAAAGTCTCCAAATAAAATCAAAAGTAAAGATAAAGATGGCTTTTAAAACCTAATTACAGTATAAATCACGAAAAGGACATGTTTTGCAAATAGATAGAACTTCTGGGCAGTTTCCTTTTTCTTCAAAACTTGTAAAACTCGTCAGAATGTGGAGTCGCGAATGGTGTCGACCGTCACCAATCTCAAAGATGGTCACCGAGTTGCTTTTCTCAACTATAAAGTTCCACTTGCTCCATAATGCTCCTATATCTTCAATCAAGCCCAAACCGTAGCTAGACATACAAATGACTCAAAAAGACTCGAAAAACACCAAAACTACTCAAAATACATAACTAATATCATGATTAAAAGCCATAAAAACCATGATATATCATTAGGTTATATCTGAAAAATAGATAATGGTAAATATAAATGGAATTGTATTACAATTCCTCTCCCTTTATATTTTTTCCAATTTTATGGGATGTCCGAGACGGATGTCCCAGAAGGGACTCCTCTCACTTTATATATGATTAGAGAAATTACACTAATAATTCTGTATCTTCTCCAATAGCATTGAAGATCTTCTTCACCTCTATTTCTCTCTCCCTCTCTCTCTCCAAATCTATATTTTTCCGATAACCTTGGAGCTAAAATGTCGTGCTGTTTTTTAATCTAAAAGTCTAGAGGGAGAGAAATGGATGTGAAGCTTAGAAGGGAAGAGTTTGTGCCGTTTGTAGCAATGGTGATAATGGAGGCATGCACGATTGCTCTTACGATAATGGCGAAAACGGCTTTAACAGGAGGGATGAGTCCTTTTGTGTTCGTTGTTTACACAAACGCTTTTGGATCTATTCTTCTTCTTCCTTTTTCGTTCTTCTTCCACGGGAATGACAGATCAGACTACTTGATCCATATACTTTATAATAAAATCATAATATGCCTTCACTAATCAATCTTAATTCTTTTTTCTGGTTTTTGGTTTATTTAATGACGTTCATGCAGAACTGAAGACAAGGCCGTGCTCCCCTTATTAAAAAGCCAAGAGCCTCAGTCCCCACCATTTTTAAGGGCCGCTTGCAAAAATGGCGTATAATTTGATGTCAATTGCAAATGTAACCCTCCATTTTTCTCTTTCTTACAAATGCCACATTGTCTCCAATCTAACCTTGGTAGATCTAATAATTCACGAAAATGCCATTACTGTGCCATTACTTATGAATATATTTGATTTATTTGGAAAATGCCAGAGACAGACTCATCCTCATCTTCTTCACTTATTCACGAAAATGCTATCGACATCAATTCTTCCAACCACCATTAACAACCAGATCTAAAGCTCTTAATGCTCTACCCACCACAATTTAACCTCTTAAAACTAACCATTTGAGTTCGCCAACTCATTTGTCGCCATTTTCTCTTAATTTTCATCTTTAAAACTCATAAATTCATTTTTTTTTACAAATTTCAGACCCTTTTATATGTGCATAGTAGGTGATTCGTGCATACATAGAGTCTGAGTTTCTTTGGTGGTGGTCAGCCTCACAGTTTTTGACAGTCGACGAAGCTAAAACCCAGATTCATGTAACTCAAACATGATTTTCTGGGGTTTTCCATCTGTTTTGCGGAAGTAGACTTCATTTGACATCTACTAGACAAATCATAGGTTAGTTTTGCATTTGACCATTTGGCTCGTAGACTTCATTTACAGTCTACTATTTTGCTTTGGTAAGAAAAAAATAGAGGACACGTCATACTCGTAGTGGTCAGGTTAGTTTTGCATTTGACCAAGGGGAGGGCTTTTCGAAGAAGTCTACTCGAGAAGTCTACTTTAAAACGAGGTTAATATTGCATTTGACCAGATTTTGACTTTTATAGTAGACTTCAGGTGACGTCTACTGAGGTTACTTTTGGGGTTGACGAAAACATCAAAACATTGACCAATAATATCATTTAAATAGTAGACTTCACTAGCCGTCTACTGAGGACAGTAGACTGCGAAAGCAATCTACTATTAATATATCGTAAATTTGGTCAACACAAGTAGACTTCACTAGCCGTCTACTGAGGCAGTAGACTTTTTGGAGAAGTCTACTCAGATATTTGAATTGCAAAACTAACCCGAGAGAAGTCTACTAAAAACAGTAGACTTCTTCAAGAAGTCTACTGCTGATATGAAGTCTAACTCGGAAAGTCAAAGTTTGGTCAATTGCAAAACTGACCCATTTTTTGGAGTAGACTTCAAGTGAACTCTACTTTTGTAATTGACAATTAACGAATGCAGACTTCTCTAGACGTCTACTCGCCCTAGTAGACGTCTGGTGAAGTCTACTTCGTTAATTGTCAATTGAAAAAGTAACCCGGGAGAGTAGACGTCATTTGGAGTCTACTCGTTAGACTTCATAGAGAAGTCTACTACGTAATGATTTTATAAAAGTTGTAATTATAGCATATTTATAACAAATTTTTAAGATTTTCTTGTTCATGCGTTGGTTTTAGCCTACCTACTTGCTTGTGTGTGAGTTTCACATGTTTATTTGTTATATGCATGACTGTATCAGTTTTCTTGTTTCATATTGCAATTAGGTCACTAGTAGTAGACGCCATTTGGAGTCTACTCGTTAGACTTCATAGAAAAGTCTACTACGTAATGACTTTATTAAAGTTGTAATTATAGCATATTTATAACGAATTTTTAAGATTTTCTTGTTCATGCATTTGTTTTAGCCTACCTACTTGCTTGTGTGTGAGTTTCACATTTTTATTTGTTATATGCATTGCTGAATCAGTTTTCTTGTTTCATATTACAACTAAGTCACTAGTAGTAGACGTCATTTGGAGTCTACTCGTTAGACTTCACAATCACACCATCCTGCAATACACGATCGTCAGTCTTTCTTTAGAGTGATCAAGGGAGTTCATATCAGGTGGTATCAGAGCCAACTCTGAACCAAAGGCTGAGCAAACCCTAGAAAACCCCCTCTTTTCCTTTTGTGTTTTCATTCCTTTTATGCATCAAGTTTTACAAAGTTTTAGGTATACAGAAGTTTTGTTTTTAGAACTTTTTACTGTGAGCTGTTTTGATTGTTTCAGGTACCATGGAGCTTTCAGCAGAAGCTATGGAAGCTCTGAATCAAACCATGGCTCAACAGATCAGAGAGGCAAATCAATCTGTGGCTACTCAACTTATGCAACAGATAGAACAGGTCAACAACAAATTTGAGGTCCGATTCAAGGATCTGTTGAAGGAGCATAGCACAGCAGAGACTGCCTCATCAGAACCACCAAGCCCTAGAGAAGTTATTCGCCATGCCAAGGGGAAAGCACATGTGGGAGCCTCTTCTAGGCAACCTAGAGGCAACACCGTCCGACCACCTACAGGAGGTAGGGAACCCAGCAACCATCAGACCAGAAACACCGAGGGCACGGGAAGAGAAAGGCGCAGAGCCAACAGAACACCTCGACGCCCAACTCACCGAGTCCAATTGGAGACAGAACCTGAGTACTCAGAAGAAGAAGAGAGGCAGATGACAGTCTTTATACCATAAGGAGGGATCGAAACAGAGGCCACGGTAGAGACTATGACCCGTTAGGGCAGCAGCTGAGGCACATTAAGATTCAGTTTCCTTCTTTCCACGGCACCAATTATCCAGAAGCCTACCTAGACTGGGAGAGGAAGATGGAATCAAACTTCTTGGTACAAGAAACATATGAGCTTAACAAGGTGAAGATAGCTGTGTCAGAGTTTAATGGCTATGCACTCTTGTGGTGGGAGCAGTTGGGGATCACCAGAGATCGACACCGAGAGCTTCCTATCACTACCTGGGAGCAGCTGACTATGCAGATGAGAAAGAAGTTTGTGCCTGCACACTACCAGAGAGAGATACTCAACAAGCTCAGACGTCTCATACAAGGGACTAAGTCAGTTCGAGACTATTACCAAGAGCTGGAGACCTTACTGATCAGAGCTGATCTGAGAGAAGGAGAAGACATGGTGATGTCTAGGTTCCTTGGGGGACTTATGATGAAAACCTCCCAAGGATGATGCACTCTGAAGTTGGCAAAATGAATAAGCCTTCGTTCAACAGACTGTGAAGCCACGAAGAACAAGGAGATGTGGATTGAATGGTGATACAGAAGCTGCGGAAAACTCCTGATTAACCGGCGGATCGATTCTCTGGATATTACGCACCAAAGGAGATCGACAGCTTACTGGATATGACACACCAACAAGGAATGGATAGAGAGATGGATCGAGAGACGCCACAAAGATCTGTGAAAGAATCTATGATAAGTCTAAACCAGCTATGAACATAGATATGACACTCTATGAACATGGAGTTCCAAAAATTACAAGACATCACATCTTGCAAGAGATAAACTTCTCTGATTTTTACTGAAAACAAAACTATTATTATTCATGATTTTGGGGCTCTTTATATAGAGAATTACAAGTCATTTAAGTCCTAATTAAGAGCCTAACATGCAGAGCTTCTAGGAAATCGAAATTTGACTCTAGTCTGCATGTAAGAGAGAGAAATACACATCAATAAATGCAGTTAAAGCTTGAACTCGAAAATGAGTCTTCACTTGATAATTTGTGGGCTTCAAATGAGATATTTTCTTCTTTAAATCCAGCCCATGAAGTTACAACCCTTGATTGATTGATGGATCAATTTCAGGATCATATCATTCTCTCCCTCTTGAAAAAGATTTTTCCTCAAATCTTGCTTTTCAATGAGGACTATAACTCGAAATCTAACTAACAGAAGATGGAGAGGCGAGAAGAATGAATACAGAGTGAATACCGAACTCCAGAGTGTGCTCTGATACCACTTGATGAAAACCTCCCAAGGATGATGCACTCTGAAGTTGGCAAAATGGATAAGCCTTCGTTCAACAGACTGTGAAGCCACGAAGAACAAGGAGATGTGGATTGAATGGTGACACAGAAGCTGCGGAAGACTCCTGATTAACCGGCGGATCGATTATCTGGATATTACGCACCAAAGGAGATCGACAGCTTGCTGGATATGACGCACCAACAAGGAATGGATAGAGAGATGGATCGAGAGACGCCACAAAGATCTGTGAAAGGATCTATGATAAGTCTAAACCAGCCATGAACATAGATATGACACACCATGAACATGGAGTTCCAAAAATTACAAGACATCACATCTTGCAAGAGAGAAACTTCTCTGATTTTTACTGAAAACAAAACTTATTATTATTCATGATTTTGGGGCTCTTTATATAGAGAATTACAAGTCATTTAAGTCCTAATTAAGAGCCTAACATGCAGAGCTTCTAGGAAATCGAAATTTGACTCTAGTCTGCATGTAAGAGAGAGAAATACACATCAATAAATGCAATTAATGCTTGAACTCGAAAATGAGTCTTCACTTGATAATTTGTGGGCTTCAAATGAGATATTTTCTTCTTTAAATCTAGCCTATGAAGTTACAACCCTTGATTGATTGATGGATCAATTTCAGGATCATATCAACTTAACAGAGAGATTCAGGACAAAGTTGAGTTACAAAACTATGAAGATGTACAAGAGATGGTGCATAAGGCCGAGTTGATTGAATCACAGATCAAGAGGAGAATTGGCAGATCAACCTTCTCCTCTAACATTCCAAGACCTAAGGAGCTCAGTAAACCAGCTTACACCAAGGATCACAAACCATCTTCTACTACAGTCAAGGAAGAGGTCAAGATCGAGTTTAAACCAAGGGGTGGGACTTCTACTAGCAACATCAGATGCTTTAAATGTCAAGGCATGGGGCATTACTCTAGAGACTGTCCCAACAAGAAGATGTTCCTGCTACAAGAAGGAGGAGAGATAGTACCTCAAGACAGCTCAGAGAGTGAAACCGATGTTGGTACAGAAGAAGAAGAACCAGCAGCAGTTGGGGAGATGTTAGTGGCACGCGGGACCTTGAGTGTTCAGATCCATCCAGATGACAGAGGCCAGCGTGAGAATCTCTTCCACACCAGATGTGTAGTCCAGGATAAGGTTTGCACACTGATTGTAGATGGAGGTAGTTGCACCAATGCCGCTAGTGAAGAGATGCTGAAGAAACTCAACCTCAAAACCACTTTACACCCAAGGCCTTATCAGCTACAATGGTTGGACAACAAAGGAGCCTTAACTGTCTCTCAACAAGTACTTGTCAAGTTAGCTATTGGTAAGTATGAGGATGAGCTACTCTGTGATGTGATTCCTATGAAGTCTAGTCACTTGTTGTTGGGCAGACCATGACAGTTTGACATAAGAGTTCTTCATGATGGCTACACCAACAAGCAGTCCTTTGAGTTTAAAGGGCGCAAGGTCACTCTTCTACCCCTGTCACCCAGCGAAATCTACAAAGACCAGCTCCACATGAACCGCAAGGATAAGGAAATGGTCTCAAACAGCTTGTACATCAACCACAGTGAGTTCAACAAACTCTTTGATCCAGAGACGACAACCTTCATGTTTGTCTACAAGGAGACACTTGCTAGCACCAAACCTTTAAAGGAACTGCCACAAGAGATGATAGAGATCATTGAGGAGTACAAGGATGTCTTTCCAGAAGAGATACCTCCAGGCCTACCTCCAATTCGTGGGATTGAGCATCAAATTGATCTAGTACCAGGGTCAGTACTACCGAACAGACCAGCCTACAGAACCAACCCTGTGAAGACCAAGGAACTTCAGAAGCAAGTGGAAGAGCTGATGAATAAAGGCCACATCAGAGAAATTCTCAGTCCCTGTGTATTAGAGTGAGGAGATGAGAAGGCCAAACCTAAGTGAAGGCCAGGCATCTCCATGTGAAAGAAAAGAAGTGTCTTCATCAAATGGTCATGAAGTGTGTTGCAAGGAATGAAGACTTGTGATGCAAGCAAGCCAAGACTTGCAGTAGAAGGCAAATGGGCTTTACATTCAAAGGAGGAGCCAGCATGAGAAGGCTGGCGACTTAAGCAAACTGTGGGAGAAAGCTATTAAAGTGGAAGAAGAGCCAAGGTTGAAGTTTAGAAGACAAGGCCGGCCACATTCACTCCAAGTGCAGCAAATGGTGTCCATTAAACTCCACGAATGAGTTTGTCACTCAAGGAGAAGTAATGAGTGACAAAGATGGACTTATGTGCAGCAGAGCTAGCAATACTGGTAAGAGGCCTAGTGAGGACAAAATTGGAGTCATCAAGAGCCCAATTGAGTGTGAGGCTCACTAAAGCTGAAGAGATAAGTGGCCCAAGATGAGTTAGGAAAGCTAATGAAGAAAAGGATAGTATAAAGCCCATGAGGAATCTGTACAAGCCCATCTCTTAGAGAACCCATGGACGTGTGCTAAGTGTGACTTATACATATTGGTAGTCTTCTAGAAGCTCTCTACTTACGTGCATGACAGTTTGAATATCACAGAATGGAGGGAAGCAAGAGTCACATGTGTACTTAAGCAAAGAGCCGTTTCTGACCTGTCACTATCACATTGGGCATGCCACTCTCTCTCTCTTTAGTCACATGTTGTCTAATTTGAATTGAATGGCTGTTAGTTGGCGTGAACTGCCTCTAGGTTAGGATAAGATTAAGTCCTCTCTTTGTATAAATAAGTGTGTATATGCCATGATACAAAATAACAACTCCTATTGGAGTGAGTTCACCCATATACTCTCAAACTCTTCAATCTTTCTTGTTCTCTTACAGTTCTTCATTGTTCTTCCTTAAATAATCAAATCTCTCTTAAGTGCACAATCTCTCATTGAGTTGTGTTACCTTTTGTCTCTAAATTCTAACATGGTATCAGAGCAGTTGCTCTTGGGATGAACTCATTTCCTTTACTCTTTGTAACCAATGATTCTCTCTTCTCTCTTGTTCTTGTTAAAGCTCTGCTGATAGACTTAAAGATGTCTTGCATCCAGAGCATGAGAGAGAGAGATAGGTTCTTGTTCTTGTTTCAAAATGGTTTTAAGAAAAGGATTTCAAATGTTTTGGTTTCAAAATTGCTTTCATTTCAAAACCAGTTTTAAAAGCTGTTTATGTTTTCAAGTTGCAAACCTTTATGGGTTTTGTATTTCAATCCTTGAATTCTCCATTTATACCCTCAAATCTTATTTATGATAGTTGAAAGATTACTATCTTGAGGGAGGGAGAAAGATTGAAAGCTTCTCTTGAGAACACTTCTTAAAATTGATTTATAAAATCTTTTGCATTGTGATTTCAAACTCTTTTATTCCTCTCCTCTTGTTTATCTCAATAAGCTTGGACTGTTAAGTCTGTAAAAATATATGCTTGAGGGAGGGAGAGTGATTAAAAGATGGTTTTGAGTTTGAAAACTCTTGAAAAGGATTTTGGGGATTTTTCCCTTTTGTATCCAAAATTATTTTTATTTCTCTTTAAAAGGGATTTGATTTTTGAAAAATATTTTAGATCATTTTCTGTCTTTGAAAAATGTTGTCAAATATTCCAGAGTATTTTTAAAATTATTTTCAGTATTTTTGCTTGGTTATTACAAGCTTGAAAATATTTTGGAAATTAATTTCTCTAATGAAAAGGTTTTCGAAAGTATTTTTAAAAATTCTGGAAAGTATTTTAAAACTATTTTTGATAAGTTCTTGATAAACTCTTGGCTTAGTAAAGCCATTTTAAATGGTTTTAATTCCTTAGAAAATTGTTTTAAAATTGTTTTGCAAGTGTTCTTTGAAAGAAAAGGTTTTCAAACCATTTGTGAAAATGATTTCTTCTCTTGGCCTTTATGGCCTTTGAACTTGGTAGATGGACAAAGAATTTTGTTCCATTAACTCTTGTTCTTTTCTACAGAAATCACCTTTGTGTGATTTAATCTCTTAATGAGTTATTGTTGTTGTTGAGGTTGCAGGAATCTATTGAAAGGAGCATGTTCTTGCATCCATTTAATGAAAGACTGGTTGAGAAGTTATTGCCTCACCAGCATTGTTGATCAACCATGGATGCCTAAGAGCTGTGGTTTGATGTTTCTGCTCAGCCATGGAACCTTGAAGGCCATGGACTGAAGATGCTTCCGCTTATACTCTCCATCTCACCATCTTCCACTACACTTCCATCATTCTCACTATACTCTTGGTTACATCTGATACTCTTTGGATACTTATGCTTAAGTTTGAATCTTCAGAACCCACCTTTGGGTGGTTCACTTTGATGTGTTTGTTACAATGCTTGCAGGAAACTCTCTTGAAGTGGGTTGTCCTTGATTCTCTTGTTCATGAAAACTGGTGCCTCACCAACACTGTGGCTCAGCCAGGATGGATGCTTGTGCATGATGGTCTGATGCTTTTGTTGATCAGCCTAAATGGCTTGATGTTTGCCATCAAGTTTTCGCACTGTGGCCTCTTTAAAGCAGAGCAAGACTCTGTCTATCCACTATTCTCCATCATACTCTTGTTACCATTATACTCTGGTTACTTCTAAAACTCTCTTAACTTTGGTTACTTATACTCTCATTCTCATACTCTCAATCTTGATTTCACATGCTCACAATCTCTGATTTCATTGCCTTAATGGCTTAATCTCTCTCACTTTGCAATGATCATTCATTCTCATGCTTAATGCATTCTTGATTTCTTCTTTGGCACCTTTGGAACTTCCACAAGCGTGAGTGTGCCCTCACTAGGAAGTTCCACCACTGATTTTGTCTTTGATGTTCTAAGTTCACAGATTCAAATGATTGATATTATGATAGTCTCATTGAGACATGAAGTTAAATGTATGGGCACAGAACATATCTGAAGTTAGAACCGATTGCCCCCAACTTGAAGAACCTGGTGAGAAGAGTCTGGTGAAAAGCGATGGATCAGCTTGACAGAAGGAGTCTGTTGCCTGGAGGTACAAGCACATACTGAAGTTAGAACCAATGGAGACCTTTTGGGTGGAAGTTGATGGATCAGCTCAGATGTGACTGGTCCTCTCCCTTGTTTGTTGGTTGTAATCAACCCTTCTCTTTCAAATGGTTTCGAGTTGTGGTAAACCATTCTCTTTCCAATGGTTTCGAGTCCTAGTAAACCACTGATTCTGTTGGCGGTTTCAAATGAAGATGGACCGCATTCATTCAGCACATTCAGATCATCCAAAGATCATTTCAGATCATGGACCATTCCATTGATTCACTTGGTGGTTCTAAAAAGGTGTTCAAAACCGCAGTCAGTCCATTACAAAGGACTTCAGCTCAATCAGTCCATTCTAAGGACCAGTTCAGTTAAGATCATGGGTCATGCCATTGATCATTATTGGCGGATCAAGACAAGTTCAAACCGTGGTTATTAATGTCCATTCAAAGGACAAGTCATATGCCAATCTTCAATAAAATGCTGTTTCTAAACTCTACTCTCATTACATTATGTTTTCCATTAAATCCTTGCCTTAGAATCCCATTTGCTAGATATTGCTATCTACGAATTCCTAATTGTTGCTTCAGGACTTTGATATTCCTCATTTGGTTAAGTTAAGTTTCTCTTTGATATTCCTTATGGCAAAACTTAATCTCCTCTTCCTTATCACTTGTTTAAGGGTAAAGGAGACCATAGACCAATGAGAGCCTCAAAGAAGTACAAGTTGACAAGGAAAGGATTCACATCAAGTCATGGAGGACTAAGGAATAAGGAGTGGAGCCGGTTCTAGATCAGTTCATACCAAGGCCATTGCTACCCTTAATGCACCACAATGCTATACTCTTTTTCCCTCATCATGGTTTTGTCCCAAGTGGTTTTCCATGGTGAGGTTTTTAATGAGGTAGTCATTTGTGTGTTGCAAGCTTGGCCTTTGGTCCATAAACCCTCTTGATGTCCCAGCAGTCCAAGCTTGAGGGAGGGTATTAGAGTGAGGAGATGAGAAGGCCAAACCTAAGTGAAGGCCAATCATCTCCATGTGAAAGAAAAGAAGTGTCTTCATCAAATGGTCATGAAGTGTGTTGCAAGGAATGAAGACTTGTGATGCAAGCAAGCCAAGACTTGCAGTAGAAGGCAAATGGGCTTTACATTCAAAGGAGGAGCCAGCATGAGAAGGCTGGCGACTTAAGCAAACTGTGGGAGAAAGCTATTAAAGTTGAAGAAGAGGCAAGGTTGAAGTTTAGAAGACAAGGCCGGCCACATTCACTCCAAGTGCAGCAAATGGTGTCCATTAAACTCCAAGAATGAGTTTGTCACTCAAGGAGAAGTAATGAGTGACAAAGATGGACTTATGTGCAGCAGAGCTAGCAATACTGGTAAGAGGCCTAGTGAGGACGAAATTGGAGTCATCAAGAGCCCAATTGAGTGTGAGGCTCACTAAAGCTGAAGAGACAAGTGGCCCAAGATGAGTTAGGAAAGCTAATGAAGAAAAGGACAGTATAAAGCCCATGAGGAATCTGTACAAGCCCATCTCTTAGAGAACCCATGGACGTGTGCTAAGTGTGACTTATACATATTGGTAGTCTTCTAGAAGCTCTCTACTTACGTGCATGACAGTTTGAATATCACAGAATGGAGGGAAGCAAGAGTCACATGTGTACTTAAGCAAAGAGCCGTTTCTGACCTGTCACTATCACATTGGGCATGCCACTCTCTCTCTCTTTTGTCACATGTTGTCTAATTTGAATTGTATGGCTGTTAGTTGGCGTGAACTGCCTCTAGGTTAGGATAAGATTAAGTCCTCTCTTTGTATAAATAGGTGTGTATATGCCATGATACAAAATAACAACTCCTATTGGAGTGAGTTCACCCATATACTCTCAAACTCTTCAATCTTTCTTGTTCTCTTACAGTTCTTCATTATTCTTCCTTAAATAATCAAATCTCTCTTAAGTGCACAATCTCTCATTGAGTTGTGTTACCCTTTGTCTCTAAATTCTAACACTGTGCAGTACCAGTTCTATTGGTTCCTAAGAAAGATGGAAGATGGAGGATGTGTGTAGATTGCAGAGCTATCAACAATATCACTGTGAAGTACAGACACCCTATTCCAAGGCTTGATGACATGCTAGATGAGTTATGTGGCTCCACAATCTTCTCTAAAATCGATTTGAAGAGTGGTTACCACCAGATCAGGATGAAGGAAGGGGATGAGTGGAAGACTGCTTTCAAGACCAAGCAAGGCTTGTATGAGTGGCTAGTCATGCCATTTGGTCTCACCAATGCTCCCAGCACCTTCATGCGCCTAATGAATCATTCTTTGAGACCATTCATTGGAGTCTTTGTTGTAGTCTACTTTGATGACATCCTCATCTACAGCAAAGGTCTGAGAGAACATCTAGGACACATCCGACAAGTTCTGGAGGTTCTTCGTTCTCAATCTCTCTTTGCTAACTTCTCTAAGTGTTCATTCTGTACTACTGAGGTTGTCTTTCTAGGCTTTGTTGTTAGTGCAGAAGGAGTAAAGGTTGATGAAGAGAAAGTTAAAGCAATCAAAGAATGGCCCACACCTAAGAGTATTGGAGAAGTTCGGAGCTTTCATGGGTTAGCAGGGTTCTACAGAAGATTTGTTCCAAACTTTAGCACTCTGGCCGCACCATTAACTGAAGTCATCAAGAAGGAAGTCGGGTTTAGATGGGAGGACACACAAGAACAGGCTTTCTTAGCCCTTAAAGAGAAGCTTATCAATGCTCCCCTTTTAGTTCTTCCTGATTTTCTTAAAACATTTGAAATTGAATGTAATGCTTCAGGAGTTGGTATTGGTGCTGTGTTGATGCAGGATAGGAAACCAGTGGCATACTTTAGTGAGAAGTTAGGAGGGGCAACAGCCAACTACCCAACCTATGACAAAGAACTATATGCCTTGGTTAGAGCTCTCCAAATGTGGCAACACTACTTGTGGCCCAAGGAATTTGTCATTCACACAGATCATGAATCTTTAAAGCACCTTAAAGGACAACAGAAGCTCAATAAAAGACATGCCAGATGGATGGAGTTTATAGAGACCTTCCCATACATTATTAGATACAAGAAAGGTAAGGATAATGTGGTTGCAGATGCATTATCCAGAAGGTACACACTTGTATCTACCTTGACTTCAAAGTTAGATGGGTTAGATCATATAATAGATCTTTATGAAACTGACATTGACTTTGCTGAGAGCTATGGCAAGTGCCATAAGTTTGGTTTTGAAAAGTATCATAGACAGGAAGGATATCTGTTCTATAACAACCGCCTGTGCATACCACGGAGCTCAATCAGAGAACTGTTAGTAAGAGAAGCTCATGGTGGACTAGCTGGACACTTTGGAGTTGCAAAGACTTTACTTGGATTGCAAGACCACTTCTATTGGCCTAACATGAAGACTGACGTGGAGAGGGTTTGTTCTAGATGTGCTGTCTGTAAAATGGCAAAGAGTAAGGTGCAACCTCACGGTTTGTACACCCCTCTCCCTATTCCTTCTCAACCTTGGACTCATATCTCTATGGATTTCGTGCTTGGCTTACCCCGAACTAGGAATGGTAGAGATTCTATCTTTGTAGTTGTTGACAGGTTCAGCAAGATGGCACACTTCATTGCCAGTCACAAGACAGATGATGCTGTCTGTGTAGCTAACTTGTTTTTCAGGGAAGTAGTAAGACTGCATGGAATGCCTCAAGAGATAGTTTCAGACAGGGACACTAAATTTCTAGGACATTTTTGGAGAACCTTATGGGCTAAACTAGGAACAAAGCTTGCATTCTCCACTACATGTCACCCCCAAACTGATGGACAAACAGAGGTGGTGAACAGGACATTGTCTACACTCCTCAGAACTTTGGTTAAAAGCAACATCAAGTCATGGGAAGAGTGCCTACCGCACATGGAGTTTGCTTACAACCATGCTAAGCACTCTGCATCTCTCTTTTCCCCTTTTGAAATTGTATATGGTTTTAATCCACAATCACCTCTAGACTTGATCCCTTTGCCTTTAAGTGTGAAAAGCAGTTTAGATGGAAAGGAAAAAGCTGAACAGGTGAGGAAGATACATGCTAAAGCCAAGGAGAACATAGAGAAGAAGACTAAACAGTATGAGAAGCACGCAAACAAGGGCAGAAAGGAGTTGATCTCCGAAGAAGGAGACTTGGTGTGGATTCATTTGAGGAAGGACAGGTTTCCAGAGGAGAGGAAAAGCAAGCTTATGCCGCGGATGGATGGACCATTTTAAGTTGTCAAGAGAATCAACAATAATGCCTACCAGATTGATCTCCAAGGTAAGTATAATATCTCTACAACATTCAACGTTTCTGACTTGCTTCCTTATGTTGCAGATACAGATTTGAGGACAAATCCTTTTCAAGAGGGAGAGGATGATGTGATCATGGATAGCACAGCAACTAAGGAGCCAAAGGAAGAGCCAGAGATAGTAGGAAGGGTCACTCGTTCCAGAGCTAGGGAATTGGCTAAGGAAGCTCATTCACTTTTAGCAGAAGGATCACTTACCTTACCTGCTATTCAAGTGTTCAACATTTTCAGCCAGAAGACTCCACCCAGTAATGATAACTAAGTAACTTAAGGTGATGAGTCTGTACTCTTTTTCCCATGATGAGTTTTGTCCCATTGGGTTTTCTCAGCATGGTTTTTAATGAGGCAGATGAATCACTACGGTGAGTTGCTTAGGAGTCATTACCCATGGGTAATAATGTACAAGTCACTATGGTTTTGTACTTAGTGATTTTAAAGGTGCACCAAATAGGAACCTGTAGGTTGGAACACCTTGTTGTTTTTTATTTGTTTTCAGAACGCTTTGTTGTTTTAAATTATTAGAACACCATGCTGTTTACTGATTGTTTTAAAACAGCATGTTGTTGAGTTTTAGGGTTGTAAGAGGTTTGTATTTAAGTTGTAATCAGCCTTCCCTGTTAAACCAGCGAAGAACTTAATGAAAAGCAACAGAATGCACTTCTTATCTCACCTTTGATTCCTTAAATGCGTTCATGAATCCGAGTTTCTATACACCTAGTGACTTTGAAACTCTTTTATCTGTTGTAATCATCTGATCATCTGAATTCAAGCCATAAAACCCCTTGTCATCAACCCTAACCCCATCTTCACTCCATAGATCTCCCACGGGATCCTCCTTCATCATCAATCTCATTGCACAATCACACCATCCTGCAATACACGATCGTCAGCCTTTCTTTAGAGTGATCAAGGGAGTTCATATCATGAGGTCGTTGTACGCAGGGTTGAGAACCATCAACAGAGCAAAGACCTGGTCGCAACATCTCGAACTCGGCCCATAGTGACCGAAACTTGCCAAAGAAGGCATTGAACTCCATGTCTGCTTGGCAAAGATTGTTGATAGCACGCTTCACCTCAAACACCCTGGTAAGGTTGGAGATGTTACCAATGACTGTCTTGAGGGTTTCCCACAGCGCTTTAGCCGTCTCGCAGTATGAGTAGGCTTCAAGGACCGGTGTGTCTAGACTCCCTTGAAGGATCGCTAGCACGGCCTGATCTTGTTGGAACCATTTTGCTCCTCCAACTGATGGTGAATCCTCATCTTGAGGGAAGCTATCACCGTCTGAGTCACTGACATGTGACCAGACTTCTCGGCCGCAAAGAACGGCTTTTTGTGTTCTTGCCCACAAAAGGTAGTTGCTTCCTCCCTTTAGTGTGACCGGCAAGGTAACTGACTTGCTGTTGGTGTTTTCCATGGATAACCGGCTTCAAGTTTGATGATTTGAGGCTTGAAAGGTTCTTCCTTTAGGTACACCACAGAATCCGGCGACAAGAACCTCTTTTGTAGCTTGAGATGGATGAGAATCGGCGACAAGGACCTCCCTTGTAGCTTGAGAAGAACAAAGGAAGGGCTTCGGTCAAGATAAAGGTAACACCTTTCCGAAACAGAACAGAGAGGAAACGAGAAGAGATTCAACAAGAAACAAGAAGAGTGAAAGAGAGAATGTAGATTCGAATCGATTGCTCTGATACCATGTGAGTTTAAACGGAATATAAAGGAGATTTAGAGGATTTTCAAGAGAGAATCAAGAGAGAACGAGAGAGAATAGGAAAGAACGAGAGTAAACTAAAGATTTCATTATGAAGAACTCAAAGATTAAAATTTACAAAAGGGGTTACAATCGTTTATAAAGAGGAACTCTGGCAAGAATATGCCAGAGGATCTAGTGACTCATAGGGACGCGTCATAAAGGAGGGGACAGACCGAATCTTTGGTCAAAAAGGAGACGAGGACGGCTTGACCAGCTGGCCTTATTCACAAACGGTCATGACCAGCTGGCTCGTCGGTCTTTAGGAAGCTTCCTATAAACTTCCTTCTTGTCTTCTTGTGCCCGGGCTTTGCACATCACCCACAACCTTCTGAGAAGCTTCCTGGAACGGTACGGCCGAGCTTGTACGGCCGGCCTCGTACAGACGGTGTGGCCGTACGGTACGGACAGTGCGTCCGCACAACCCAAGGTAAACACTTATGAGAAGCTTCCCGGGACGGTACGGTCAAACTTGTACGGCCGGCCTCGTACGGACGGTGCGGCCGTACAACCCAAGGTCAACAGTGAGGCAGAGGGTTTTTGATTAACTCGTTTGTTTAAGTGCTTGCAGGAAAATCCACAAGGGAGAACCGGCCGTTGAAGAGTTTGGACCGGCCGTTGAAGAGTTTCTGTTTCTTTAACTTGTTTGTTCTTGTTCGTAGGAAAAGTTGTCCGATCCAAGTAATGATGAACGGGAGGACAATCAGAATGTCGACCTTTCTAAAATTCAAATGAGGGCCTTGATGGGAGAAATTAAAAGAATGATGAGAACAGAACTTGAGGAGATCAACGTTCGACTTGATCGGGTCCAAGATATTAAACCGTGTGATACAAGTCATAGCCAGATCGTGTGAAGCAAGGAACCGGTTGACTTGGAGAATACGTCTCAACACTCGCCAAATAATGAAGGAAGAAGTGCAA
Source organism: Iljinskaea planisiliqua (assembly GCA_900108845.1). NCBI lineage: Eukaryota > Viridiplantae > Streptophyta > Magnoliopsida > Brassicales > Brassicaceae > Iljinskaea > Iljinskaea planisiliqua. The sequence goes on along the minus strand of FNXX01000023.1, from coordinate 139,273 downwards.
GAGGACTTCAAACTCTTGTGACCGTTGTTGGTCACAACAAGGAAGAGTCACGTGTGGAGTTAAGGTTCCCAGCCGTTAGGAGCGGTCGCTTTCAGCGAGCTGCGACCTTGAACCACTCCCCTTCTCTCTCTCTCTCTCCAGCTCTTCCTGTCCACACATGTCACTTTCATTCTCTTTGTAGTCTATCTGTCTGTCTATATATACTCTATGTCGAAACCATTGTAGACACACACTTATGGACTGAGTTCCATTTCTATTCAATAATATCATCTGTTCTTCATTCTGGCTATCACTCTCTCTATTTGAACCTATAGGTTCTTCATCTGCTTTCATCTTCTAAAATTTACATGGTATCAGAGCAATAAAAGCTCTTCTTATTTAGTCTTCAATCTCTTTCTAAAACCCGCTGTCGAACTCAAGAAATCTGTTCTTCATTTCCTTTTGTCCATTGGACAATAGCTCATTTGAATCTCTTCAGTCCTTGCGCTCTCGACCTTTGTCCCTTCTTTTCTTCTTATAAACACTTCTAGATTGTTTGTGGCATCTTAAACTCTCAATCTTTACAACCGTGAGTCCTTTATCCAGCGGTCCTTAGTCAGATACATCTCTTTGTCCAGCGGTCCATAGCTGTTCTTCAAGCTGCTCTTCAAGCTCCCGACGAGTTACAATGGAAAACAACAAGCCGGTCACTCTCCCTGTGGTACTCAAGGGTGCAGACAACTACCTCCTATGGGCTAGAACCACTAAGGCTGTCTTGTGTGGTCGCAAACTATGGAGCCATGTCGAAGACAACAAGGCGACCGAGGATGAAGCCAAACATGGAGAGAAAGATGCGGCTGATGAAGGGGCCGGGGCAGAAAAGTGGTTCTCAGAGGACCAAGCGGTGCTTGCTATTCTTCAAGGATCTCTAACTCTCTCTGTTCTTGAAGCCTACTCATACTGCGAAAGTGCTAAGGAGTTGTGGGATACCTTGAAGAATGTCTTTGGCAATGTGTCAAACCTTACCCGGGTCTTTGAAATCAAGAGAAGCATCAACCAACTGAGCCAAGGAGATACCGACTTCAACACTTTCTTTGGAAAGTTCAGGTCCTCTTGGGCTGAGCTGGAGATGCTCAGACCACGTACCCTGGATGCGGCCGTCCTGAATGAACGAAGAGAGCAAGATAAGGTGTTTTCCCTCCTAATGGTTCTCAATCCAGCCTACAACGATCTGATTAAACACATCCTTCGTGGAACCAAGCTTCCAAGTCTTGATGAAGTGTGTTCACAAATCCAGAAGGAACAAGGCTCTCTTGGTCTATTTGGTGGGAAAGGTGGAGACCTTGTGTTGGCTAACAAAGCAGAGGAGACCATCGCGTTGGCTAACAAAGGCCATTACCGACCTGGAGAAGGCAATTCTGTGGTTTGCACCTATTGCAAGAAGCCAGGACACACCAAGGAGAAATGCTTCATTCTTCATCCTCACCTAAAGCGATTTCCTCCTCAATCAGGAAGATGGGACTCTCGCTCTTCTAACCAAGGACATTGGAGAGACAACCACAATCACAAGGATACTCGTGCTCATATGGCGTCTGGCTCCAGTGGGAATCAAGAAAAGGGGGGACCGTCTAGCCAACCCTTGGAGACACCCTCAGAGTTTGTCAAGAAAGCCGACCTTGATGCTCTCATCAAAGCACTCAAGGATTCTGGTAACTCTGTAAAACCCTTGAGCTTTCATGCATCTTGTAGCAATGTTAGGCTAGATTCTACCAGTGTTAAACCATTGATTGTGGATTCAGGAGCTAGTCATCATATGATTAGTGATTCTAAGCTTATTGGAAATATTAAACCTGCTTTAGGATATGTGAGTATAACTAATGGTTGTTTAATATCCTAAAGCCGGTTTAGTATTTCCAATAAGCTTAGAGTCACTAATCATATGATGACTACCTCCTGAATCCACAATCAATGGTTTAACACTGGTAGAATCTAGCCTAACATTGCTACAAGATGCATGAAAGCTCAAGGGTTTTACAGAGTTACCAGAATCCTTGAGTGCTTTGATGAGAGCATCAAGGTCGGCTTTCTTGACAAACTCTGAGGGTGTCTCCAAGGGTTGGCTAGACGGTCCCCCCTTTTCTTGATTCCCACTGGAACCAGACGCCATATGAGCCCGAGTATCCTTGTGATTGTGGTTGTCTCTCCAATGTCCTTGGTTAGAAGAGCGAGAGTCCCATCGTCCTGATTGAGGAGGAAATCGTTTTAGGTGAGGATGAAGAATGAAACATTTCTCCTTGGTGTGTCCTGGCTTCTTGCAATAGGTGCAAACCACAGAATTGCCTTCCCCAGGTCGGTAATGGCCTTTGTTAGCCAACGCATTGGTCTCCTCTGCTTTGTTGGCCAACACAAGGTCTCCACCTTTCCCTCCAAATAGACCAAGAGAGCCTTGTTCCTTCTGGATTTGTGAGCACACTTCATCAAGACTTGGAAGCTTGGTTCCACGAAGGATGTGTTTAATCAGATCGTTGTAGGCTGGATTGAGAACCATTAGGAGGGCAAACACCTTATCTTGCTCTCTTCGTTCATTCAGGACAGCCGCATCCAGGGTAGGTGGTCTGAGCATCTCCAGCTCAGCCCAAGAGGACCTGAACTTTCCAAAGAAGGTGTTGAAGTCGGTATCTCCTTGGCTCAGTTGGTTGATGCTTCTCTTGATTTCAAAGACCCAGGTAAGGTTTGACACATTGCCAAAGACATTCTTCAAGGTATCCCACAGCTCCTTAGCACTTTCGCAGTATGAGTAGGCTTCAAGAACAGAGAGAGTTAGAGATCCTTGAAGAATAGCAAGCACCGCTTGGTCCTCTGAGAACCACTTCTCTGCCCTGGCCCCTTCATCAGCCGCATCCTTCTCTCCATGTTTGGCTTCATCCTCGGTCGCCTTGTTGTCTTCGACATGGCTCCATAGTTTGCGACCACACAAAACAGCCTTGGTGGTTCTAGCCCATAGGAGGTAGTTGTCTGCACCCTTGAGTACCACAGGAAGAGTGACTGGCTTGTTATTTTCCATTGTAACTCGTCGGGAGCTTGAAGAGCAGCTTGAAGAACAGCTATGGACCGCTGGACAAAGAGATGTATCTGACTAAGGACCGCTGCATAAAGGACTCACGATTGTAAAGATTGAGAGTTTAAGATGCCACACACAATCTAGAAGTGTTTATGAGAAGAGAAGAAGTGACAAAGGTCAGAGAGCACAAGGACTGAAGAGATTCGAATGAGCTATTGTCCAATGGACAAAAGGAAATGAAGAACAGATTTCTTGAGTTCGACAGCGAGTTTTTAGAAAGAGATTGAAAACTAAATGAGAGGAGCTTTTATTGCTCTGATACCATGTAAGTTTAGAAGATGAAAACAGATGAAGAACCTATAGGTTCGAATAGAGAGAGAGTGATGAAGAACAGATGATATTATTGAAAATAGAAATGGAACTCAGTCCATAAGTATATATTTACAATGGTTTCGACATAGAGTATATATAAACAGACAGGATAGACTACAAAGAGAATGAAAGTGACATGTGTGGACAGGAAGAGCTGAAGAGAGAGAAGGGGAGTGGTTCAAGGTCGCAGGTCGCTGAAAGCAACCGCTCCTAACGGCTGGGAACCTTAACTCCACACGTGACTCTTCCTTGTTGTGACCAACAACGGTCACAAGGATTTGAAGTCCTCTTGCACTTCTTCCTTCATTATTTGGTGAGTGTTGAGTCGTGTTCTCCAAGTCAACCTGTTCCTTGCTTCACACGATCTAGCCATGACTTGTATTACACGGTTTAATAGCAGGTTGATGAACTGATGGCTAAGGGTCACATCCGTGAGAGCATGAGTCCTTGTGCTGTTCCGGTTCTGCTTGTGCCGAAGAAGGATGGGAGCTGGAGAATGTGTGTTGACTGCCGTGCAATCAACAATATAACCGTGAAGTATAGACACCCCATTCCTAGGCTAGATGACATGTCGGATGAGTTGCATGGGTCTAGCATCTTCTCTAAGATTGATTTGAAAAGTGGCTATCACCAGATTAGAATGAAAGAGGGTGATGAGTGGAAAACCGCACTCAAAACTAAGCATGGTCTATACGAGTGCATTGAGTTTCTTGGTTTTGTAGTAAGCACCGAAGGTATCAAAGTGGATGAGGAGAAGGTGAAAACTATTAAAGAGTGGCCTTGTCCCAAAAACGTGGGGGAAGTGAGGAGCTTCCATGGACTAGCAGGGTTTGACAGGCGTTTTGTGCAAAACTTTAGTACCATAGCTGCACCCTTGACTAAAGTAATCAAGAAAGATGTGGGGTTCAAGTGGGGTGTGGCTCAAGAAGAAGCTTTCCAACTCCTTAAAGAGAAGCTTACTCATTCTCCTGTTCTTGCTTTACCTGATTTATTAAAAACGTTTGAGATAGAGTGTGATGTATCAGGTATAAGGATAGGAGCGGTGCTTATGCAAGAGAAGAGACCCATTGCCTATTTCAGCGAGAAGCTTGGAGGAGCTACCCTCAATTATCCAACTTATGACAAGGAATTGTATGCTCTTGTCCGTGCCTTGCAAACATGGCAGCACTACCTATGGCCAAAGGAATTTGTCATTCATACTGATCATGAATCATTGAAACACATCAAGGGACAGCATAAGCTCAACAAGAGACATGCGAGATGGATTGAGTTTATAGAAACATTTCCTTACGTGATCAAGTATAAGCAAGGTAAGGACAATGTGGTTGCTGATGCATTGTCCAGAAGGTACACCCTCCTATCTACTCTAGAAGTTAAACTACTAGGCTTTGATCACCTTAAGGAGTTGTATCCGTTAGATGATGACTTTTCAGAAACTTATGTTGCCTGTTCTAAAGCACCTTCGGGTAAATTCTTTAAGCAAGATGGGTTTCTCTTCTTTGAGAACCGTCTTTGCGTACCTAATTGTTCTTTGAGAGACTTGTTTGTTAGAGAGGCACACGGTGGAGGCTTAATGGGGCATTTCGACATTGCCAAAACTCTGGAGACTGTCAAGGACCACTTCTATTGGCCTCGTATGAAAAGAGATGTGGAACGTGTGTGTGGGAGGTGTTCAACGTGTACGCAAGCTAAGTATAAGGTGCAAACACACGGTTTGTATACCCCTTTGCCCATTCTTTCTCATCCTTGGCATGATATTTCAATGGACTTTGTCATGGGTTTGTCGCGCACTAAGACTGGTAGAGATTCTATTTTTGTGGTTGTAGACAGATTCTCTAAAATGGCTCACTTCATTGCTTGCCATAAGACTGATGATGCATTGCATATAGCCAACTTGTTCTTTAAGGAAATAGTGCGAATTCACGGCATGCCTAGGTCCATTGTGTCTGATAGAGATACTAAGTTCTTAAGCTATTTTTGGAAGACTTTGTGGTCTAAGTTAGGAACTAAGCTTATGTTTTCCACTACATGTCATCCACAAACTGATGGGCAAACCGAAGTAGTTAATAGAACTCTAGGTACTCTCTTGCGTGCTTTGATTAAGAAGAACTTGAAGTCGTGGGAAGAATGTTTGCCACATGTAGAGTTTGCATATAATCATGCTGTTCATTCTGCTTCGAAGTATTCTCCTTTTCAAATTGTTTATGGGTTCAATCCCATCTCTCCTTTGGATTTGATGCCTTTGCCTGTGAGTGAAAGGGTTAGTATGGATGGGAAAAAGAAAGCAGACTTGGTCCAGCGGATTCACCTAGATGCAAGAAAGAATTTGGAGGAGAAGACTAAGCTTTATGCTAAACATGCAAACAAAGGAAGGCGTGAGCAGGTCTTTGAGGTTGGGGATCAAGTGTGGGTTCACCTTAGAAAGGAAAGGTTTCCGGCTGAAAGGAAATCGAAGCTGATGCCAAGAGTGGACGGACCATTTCGGATCACCAAAAAGATCAACAATAATGCTTATCAATTAGACCTCCAAGGTAAGTATAACATTAGTTCTAGCTTTAATGTTACTGACCTTGTGCCTTTTGTTTCAGAGAGCTTGGATTTGAGGTCAAATCCTCTTCAAAATGGAGGGGATGATATGATCATGGACAAATAGGAACGGTTGGAACAAGAGGAGCCTGATCAAGGAGAGCTTGAACGAGAGGAGCAAGGACAGAGCAAGCTGGTAGCTGAGGAGGATCTTCAGGTGCCTACAGGACCAATGACGCGGTCAAGGACTAGGGCATGCCTGTCAAAGTTGGATCCTAGGGAGATCGTGTCAGATTAGTTCAAGGAACTAAGAGCGTTGAGGATTACTTCCAAGAGATGGAGACGCTCATGATCAAAGCAGATGCTGATGAAGATCCGGAGGCAACAATGACAAGATTTCTAGGAGGACTCAACCGTGACATCCAAGACAGGTTGGAGATGCAAGAGTATGACTGCCTAGAAGAAATGCTACACAAAGCGATCTTGGTTGAGCAGCAGGTTAAGAGAAGAAGTCTACCTAAGTCCACCTACACACCGGTTGCTAAACTTAGCTACCAAGACAAGGGTAAAGCTCTAACCAAACCTATTTCTGATTTTAAAACTAATTCATCTTCTAGTAGTGTCAAGGAAAAGGCGGAAGCTCCTACTGCAAGAGCCAGGGACATGAGGTGCTTCAAATGCCAAGGGCTTGGACACTATGCCAAGGATTGTACCAACAAGAGGGTCATGATTATTCTGGAGAACGGTGACATAGAATCTGAGTACGAGAAGCCGCAAACAGATTCTGAGGAAGAGCAAATAGATTATCCTGCTCACGGGGAACTTTTGGTTACTAGGAGAACCTTGAGTGCACAAATCAAACCCAAGGAGCATGAGCAGAGAGAGAACCTCTTTCACACTAGATGTTATGTCAATGACAAAGTATGTAGCCTGATCGTGGATGGAGGCAGCTGTACCAACGTGGCTAGCGAGACAATGGTTAAGAAACTCGGCTTGAGTATGAGGAAACACCCTCGGCCATATTCTTTTCAGTGGCTTAATGAAACAGGAGAGATGAAGGTCAGCAACCAAGTCCTAGTTCCAATCACCATTGGAAGATACAAGGATGAGATCCTTTGTGACGTTCTACCTATGGAGGCCGGTCACATCCTTTTAGGAAGGCCTTGGCAATATGATAAAAGGGTCATACATGATGGGTACACAAACCGTCATACCTTTGAACACCAAGGGAAGAAGATCATGTTGGCACAACTGTCACCACAAGAGGTACATCAGGATCAAAAGCTTTTAAAGGAAAGAAGAGAACAAGCCAAGCGAGATCAAGAATCCAAATTATCCAAGGAAAGCGAATCCAAATTAGTAAGGCATTCCAATTTCTTTGCTAAAACTAGTGAGATCAAGAAAGCTCTGTTTTCTAATCAACCAATGCTTTTGCTAGTTTTTAAAGAAACACTAATGTCTTCTTCTAACAATGCACTGGAGCTTCCAAGTGAGTTTGAAACTCTTTTGCAAGGTTTTAGGGATGTGTTTCCTGATGAAAACCCGGATGGTCTACCTCCAATCAGAGGCATTGAGCACCAGATTGATTTCATACCAGGCGCTTCTCTTCCAAACAGACCAGCATACAGGACCAATCCTGTTGAAACTAAAGAGCTGCAAAAACAAATCAATGAGCTCATGGAGAAAGGATACATCAGAGAAAGCATGAGTCCATGCGCAGTTCCAGCTCTCCTTGTGCCCAAGAAAGATGGCAGTTGGCGTATGTGTGTGGATTGTAGAGCAATCAACAACATCACAGTTAAGTACATACATCCCATCCCTAGATTAGATGATATGTTGGATGAACTTCATGGATCATGCATCTTTTCTAAAATTGATTTGAAAAGTGGATATCATCAAATTAGGATGAAGGAAGGGGATGAATGGAAAACCGCTTTCAAAACTAAGCTAGGTTTGTATGAATGGTTAGTTATGCCTTTTGGTTTAACCAATGCACCTAGTACTTTCATGAGATTGATGAATCATGTCCTGAGAGCTTTCATAGGAGTCTTTGTTGTAGTATACTTCAATGACATTCTTGTCTACAGAAAAACACTTAGTCAGCACACTGATCATCTAGAATCGGTTTTAGGAGTGCTTAGGAAGGAAAAGCTCTATGCTACCTTGAAGAAATGCACTTTTGGGACAGATAATCTCATGTTTCTGGGTTTTTTTCTTTAGTGCAGATGGCATTAAAGTGGATGAGGAAAAGGTTAAAGTTATTAGGGAATGGCCAAGTCCGAAAACCGTAGGAGAGGTCAGAAGCTTTAATGGCCTTGCGGGATTCTACAGAAGGTTTGTGAAGGACTTCAGCACAATAGCAGCCCCTCTTACCGAAGTCATCAAGAAGAATGTGGGTTTCAAGTGGGAGCAAGCACAAGAAGATTCATTCCAGACATTGAAAGGGAAGCTTACGAATGCACCTCTTCTTGTTTTGCCTGATTTCCTGAAAACTTTTGAGACTGAGTGTGATTGCCTCAGGAGTTGGAATTGGTACTGTCTTGATGCAGGATAGGAAACCGATTGCTTACTTCAGTGAGAAGCTAGGAGGAGCCACTCTCAATTACCCAACATATGATAAGGAGCTTTATGCACTGGTGAGAGCTTTGCAAACTTGGCAACATTATCTTTGGCCGAAGGAGTTTGTAGTGCATACTGATCATGAGACTCTCAAGCACTTGAAAGGACAACACAAACTCAACAAAAGACATGCCAGATGGATAGAATTCATTGAGACCTTTCCCTATGTCTCAATGTTGTGGCTGATGCTTTGTCTCAGTTTGTCATCCGCAAACTGATGGACAAACAGAAGTAGTTAATAGGACTTTGTCAACTTTGTTGAGGGCTGTCATTAAAAAGAACCTTAGAACTTGGGAAGAGTGCTTACCACATGTAGAGTTTACATACAATCATGCAGTACATTCGGCTACAAAGTGTTGACCTTGGGCCATACATGCCGTATGGCCGGTCGTCAGTACAAAACGGCCATACGGGTGTACACCAGAAGCGTCTGAGGGAGGTTTTTTAAGGAGCTTCTAAAAGACAATAGAGGTTTTATAAGAAGCTTATAAAGGCCGTACGGCCGGTCGTCCGTACAAAACGGCTGTACGGGTGTACGGACCGACCAGAAGCGCCTCAGGGAGGTTTTATAAGGAGCTTCCAAAAGACAAAGGAGGTTTTATAAGAAGCTTATAAGAAGCTTCTAAACGACAAAGGAGGTTTTATAAGGAGTTTATAAAGGACATCGCGACCAGCTACTTTTGTGACCGTTTAAGGATAAGGGACAGCTGGCCGCGCCGTCCTTTTCCTCTTTTGGCAAAAAGATGCTCTTGGTCGGCTACTTTATGACGCGGTTTGAATAGATTCTCTGGCATATTCTTATATACCTTGTAACCCTGATTGTAAACGTTAATCTTTTTGGCTATAATGAAATCTCTTTACATTTCTCTCTCTTTCTCTCTCGTTCTTGCTAAACTCTTAAGCTAATCTCTTTCAATCTCTCTTATATGTAAGATTATGCGGAATATAGAATGAGAATAGAAGAGATTAAGGAAGATTGAGTGAGATTTTTAGCAAGAACAAAAGAGAGAACATGAGATAGAATGAGAGAGATAGAAAGATTTCATTGTAACTCAAAGATTAACGTTTACAAGAGGTGATACAAGCGTTTATAAAGAAGAACTCTGGCAAGAATATGCCAGAGGATCTAGTGACTCATAGGAACACGTCATAAAGCAGGGAGCAGGCCGAATCTTTGGTCAAAAAGGAGACAGGGACGGCTTGTCCAGCTGGCCTTATCCACAAACGGTCATGAACAGCTGGCTCGTCGGTCTTTAGGAAGCTTCCTATAAGCTTCCTTCTTGTCCTCTTGTGCCCGGACTTTGCACAATGCCCTCGACCTTCTAGGAAGCTTCCCGGGACGGTACGGTCAAGCTGGTACGGTCGGCCTTGTACGGACGCCCGGACTTTGCACATTTCACACAACCTTCCAGAGAGCTTCCCTGGTCAGTACGGTCGTCGTTGTACGGCCGGCCTTGTACGGACGGTGAGGCCGTACAGTACGGATGGTGCGGGCGTACGACCCAAGGTCAACAGTCCCCCTCAAGCTAAGCATTCTGGAATCACCCTAGAATGCTCAGCTTGGAGTACCCATGAGGATACCCCTCGTTAAAAACCTTAACAGATAAAACCCATTGGGAAAAACTCTGTTTAAGGAAAAGAGTATGTACTTCATGGGCAAGGGAAGCGCTTACCCATGGGCCAAGCTCACTAGGCCGAGCTTGTCGGCAAGCTGATCCTCACTCCTTGTGAAGCATGGAAGGATTGTCCCGTCCACGATCTTTTCCCGAACCTTGTGGCAGTCCACCTCTATATGCTTGGTGCGTTCGTGGAAGACTGAGTTTGAAGCAATATGAATGGCCGCCTGGTTGTCACAGTGCATCACCATAGGTGTGGTTTGCTGAATATCAAGATCGGCCAGCAGACTCTTCAGCCATGTCAACTCACTTGTCAGCTTCCTCATGGCCCGGTACTCTGCTTCAGCCGTTGAGCACGCCACCACCTTCTGCTTCTGGGTCTTCCAGGTCACCATGTTGCCTCCAATGAACGTGCAATAGCCAGTTGTGGACCTCCTGTCCACTCTATCTGATACGGGGATCAACTCTCTCTGATGTAATCATGGATAGCACAACATCTAAGGAGCCAAAGGAAGAGCCAGAGATAGTAGGAAGAGTCACACGATCCAGAGCTAAAGAACTGGCTAAGGAAGCTCATTCCCTTCTAGCTGAAGGATTACTTACTCTACCTACTATCCAAGTGTTCAACATCTTCAGCCAGAAGACTCCACCCAGTAATGATAACTAAGTAATTTAAGGTGATGAGTCTGTACTCTTTTTCCCATGATGAGTTTTGTCCCACTGGGTTTTCTCAGCATGGTTTTTAATGAGGCAGATGAGTCACTATGTTGAGTTGCTTAGGAGTCATTACATTTGGGTAATAATGTACAAGTCACTATGGCTTTGTACTTAGTGATTTTAAAAGGTGCACCAATTAGGAACCAGAGGGTTGGGACACCTTGTTGTTTCTTTTTATTTGATTTCAGAATGCTTGTTGTTTTAAATTTTTAAAACACCATGCTGTTTACTGATTGTTTTAAAACAGCATGTTGTTTAGTTTTAGGTTATCTGAGAGTTGTATTTATGCTGTAATCAGCCTCCCATGAGAGGTTAGCGAAGAACATTAATGAAAAGCACTAGATTGCATCTCTTCTCTCACCTTTGATTCCTTGAATGAGTTCATGAAATCCGAGTTTCATTACACCTAGTGACCTTGAAACTCTTCTATCTGTTCTAATCACCTAATCATCTGAATTCAATCCATAAAACCATTGTATTCAATCCTAATCTTCAACCTCAATCCATAAAACTCACGGAATCCCCCCCCCCCTCATCACCAAATTCGTGTACAATCTCATCATCCATCATTCACAAGACGTCAGCCTTTCCTTTAGAGTGATCAAGGGAGTTCATATCAGGTGGTATCAGAGCCAACTCTGAACCAAAGGCTGAGCAAATCCTAGAAAACCCCCTCTTTTCCTTTTGTGTTTTCATTCCTTTTATGCAACCAGTTTTTAAAAGTTTTAGGTATACAGAAGTTTGTTTTTAGGACCTTTTACTGTGAGCTGTTTTGATTGTTTCAGGTACCATGGAGCTTTCAGCAGAAGCTATGGAAGCTCTGAATCAAACCATGGCTCAGCAGATCAGAGAGGCAAATCAATCTGTGGCCACTCAACTTATGCAACAGATAGAGCAGCTCAACAACAAATTTGAGGTCCGCTTCAAGGATTTGTTGAAGGAGCATAGCACAGCAGAGACTGCCTCTTCAGAACCACCCAGTCCTAGAGAGGCTATGCGCTGTGCCAAGGGGAAATCTCATGTGGGATCCTCTTCCAGACAACCTGGAGGCAACCCAGTCCGACCACCTACAGGAGGTAGGGAATCCAGCACCCATCAGACCAGAAATACTCAGGGCACAGGGAGAGGAAGTCGCAGACCAAACAGAACACCACGACACCGAGTCCAACTAGAGACAGAACCTGAGTACTCAGAAGAAGAAGAGAGGTCAGATGACAGTCTTCACACCATCAGGAGGGATCGAAACAGAGGCCATGGCAGAGACTATGATCCATTAGGCCAGCAGCTGAGGCACATTAAGATTCAGTTTCCCTCTTTCCACGGCACCAATGATCCAGAAGCTTATTTAGATTGGGAGAGGAAGATGGAATCAAACTTCTTGGTACAAGGAACATATGAGCTTAACAAGGTGAAGATAGCTGTATCAGAATTCAATGGCTATGCACTTTTGTGGTGGGGGCAGTTGGGAATCACCAGGGAACGACACAGAGAGCTTCCTATCACCACCTGGGAGCAACTGGTCACGCAAATGAGAAAGAAGTTCGTGCCTGCACACTACCAGAGGGAGATCCTCAACAAACTCCGACGCCTTATACAAGGAACTAAGTAAGTTCGGGACTATTACCAAGAGCTGGAGACCTTACTGATCAGAGCTGATCTGAGAGAAGGTGAAGACATGGTGATGTCTAGGTTCCTTGGGGGACTTAACAGAGAGATTCAGGACAAAGTGGAGTTACAAAACTATGAAGATGTACAAGAGATGGTGCATAAGGCCGAGTTGATTGAATCACAGATCAAGAGGAGAATGGGCAGATCAAACTTCTCCTCTAACATTCCGAAGCCTAAGGAGCTCAGCAAACCAGCTTACACCAAGGATCACAAACCATCTTCTACTACAGTCAAGGAGGAGGTCAAGATCGAGTTTAAACCAAGGAGTGGGACTTCTGCTAGCAACATCAGATGCTTTAAATGCCAATGCATGGGGCATTACTCCAGAGACTGTCCCAACAAGAAGATGTTCCTGCTACAAGAAGGAGGAGAGATAGTACCTCAAGATAGTTCAGAGAGTGAAACCGATGTTGGTACAGAAGAAGAAGAAGAACCAGCAGCAGTTGGGGAGATGCTAGTGGCCCGCAGAACCTTGAGTGTTCAGATCCATCCAGATGACAGAGGTCAGCGTGAGAATCTCTTCCACACCAGATGTGTGGTCCAGGATAAGGTTTGCACACTGATTGTAGATGGAGGTAGTTGCACCAATGCAGCAAGTGAAGAGATGGTGAAGAAACTCAACCTCAAAACCACTTCACACCCAAGGCCTTATCAGCTACAATGGTTGGACAACAAAGGAGCCTTAACTGTCTCTCAACAAGTACTTGTCAAGCTGGCCATTGGTAAATATGAGGATGAGCTACTCTGTGATGTGATTCCGATGAAGTCTAGTCACTTGTTGTTGGGCCAGCCATGGCAGTTTGACAGAAGAGTGCTTCATGATGGCTACACCAACAAGCAGTCCTTTGAGTTTAAAGGGCGCAAGGTCACTCTTCTACCACTATCACCCAGCGAGATCTACAAAGACCAGCTCCATATGAACCGCAAGGATAAGGAAAGGGTCTCAAACAGCTTGTACATCAACCACAGTGAGTTCAACAAACTCTTTGATCCTGAGATGACAACCTTCATGTTTGTCTACAAGGAGACACTTGCTAGCACCAAACCTTTAAAGGAACTTCCACAAGAGATGATATAAATCATTGAGGAGTACAAGGATGGCTTTCCAGAAGAGATACCTCCAGGCCTACCTCCAATTCGTGGGATTGAGCATCAAATTGATCTAGTACCAGGGTCAGTGCTACCAAACAGACCAGCTTACAGAACCAACCCCGTGGAGACCAAGGAACTTCAGAAGCAAGTGGAAGAGTTGATGAGCAAAGGCCACATCAGAGAGAGTCTCAGCCCCTGTGCAGTACCAGTTCTATTGGTTCCTAAGAAAGATGGAACATGGAGGATGTGTGTAGACTGTAGAGCTATCAACAATATCACAGTGAAGTACATACACCCTATTCCAAGGCTTGATGATATGCTAGATGAGTTATGTGGTTCCACAATCTTCTCCAAAATCGATTTGAAGAGTGGTTACCACCAGATCAGAATGAAGGAAGGGGATGAGTGGAAGACTGCTTTCAAGACCAAGCAAGGCTTGTATGAGTGGCTAGTCATGCCATTTGTTCTCACCAATGCTCCCAGCACCTTCATGCGCCTCATGAATCATGCTTTGAGACCATTCATTGGAGTTTTTGTGGTAGTCTACTTTGATGACATTCTCATCTACAGCAAAGGTTTGAGAGAACATCTGGAGCATATCCGCCAAGTTCTGGAGGTTCTTCGTTCTCAATCTCTCTTTGCTAACTTCTCTAAATGTTCATTCTGTACTACTGAGGTTGTCTTTCTAGGCTTTGTTGTTAGTGTAGAAGGAGTTAAGGTTGATGTAGAGAAAGTTAAAGTAATC